>CM035100.1:55388726-55550200 GCA_020205505.1 Panax japonicus
AATGAAAAGTGAGCTTAATTTTTGCATTGCGTCTGTAGTTTTTCAAGTTTTATTGGTATCCAAGTATCCAAATGTATCATGACATGAGTAGAATAATATGAATACTTTCAACATATATAAAATCTCATGCCACAATAATATAAAGAAATTTACTCTAGTTCATGAAAAAAGAGGGAGAGGTTGTGCACATGGGCTAATTAACAATTAATATAAGTTGCAAGATATATTAGAAGTATACAAAAGTCTATCACAGTCTTGATACAAAGTTTATAAAAGTTTGTTACTTATTTCATGGAGTCTGTAAAAGTCATTTTAAAAATGTCTTTAAAGTCTTTAAAAGTCATTAAAATCCCACAAATTCTACAAAAGTCTGTCACTTAAAAAAATTCTTTAAAAATCTTAATTGAATACACACCCCATATCGTAGAAACATTCATATCACTATCAATTAATACATATACAGGAAAAAAGTAGGAAGAGAGAGAACCCTGCCATTCATGGCTTTCAATGCATTTTGAGCTTCTACCTCTGACTGGAATGAAACGAAACCAAAACATTTAGGCCTTTGTGTTTTATTGTCCATCACAAGTCTAGTTGCATCAAGTAAATAAGAACATAGTTAGCCATATATTGTACAACTATAGTTATCAAACCCAATCAAAACAGATGCCCCATTTACAATGAAGAATTCAAATTATCAAGAACAATAATTCTTCAATAATTGGAGGGAATACTAAAATACCCAACAAAAAACAAAGCTAAAAGCCGATATTACCTTCTGTAACTAAACCAAATGGTGAAAATCAGCTCTTCAATCTTGATTTGTGGTGTAAAATGACATCCCTGAGCAAGAATATAGTAATTTATAGATCTTCAAATTTTGATTTGCTAAAATCACTACTTTATTTTAGGAGATACTAATTAAGAAAAGAAAATTGAGATACATAAATATAAGATTGTCAATATCAGCAAAGGGTTGTAAATCTAAAAACTGTTTAGATTTATAGTAATGATTTAGGGGATTATAATCAATAAATTAAGAGATAACATAATAACGTATGCACAGAAATTTTTAATTTCATAGAAATTATGCAGATAATAATTTAATGAATTTAATTGAGCAACATTTCCACCAACTCAGATCATTCATCATTTCACAAACTTTTAGATACATACACATACACATGATTAACATTTAACAGTCCATCGTGCGAAACGTGAATGACTAAGTAGAAGAAAGACATAGAGGCAAAACGGAAAAGAAGAGAAAAATTGACAGTGAATAAGGCATGCATGGTTGCTTTTCACTTATGAGAATAAACAATTAGCCTGATTAATATATATATATATATGTTAGTATGTATATGAATGGAGAATTATGTCAAGTGATCATTAACATCATTTCAAACTCTAATTCAGTTAGAAAATTTTATCCATATAAAATTTTGCTGATTGGTTGTTTAAAAGATTAAATTCTACTTGGTTTGTTATTATTTATCCATAATTTAAAAAAGGAACCTCAATTTCAATTGTTTGTCAATGATATTTTTATACGAAGTTGTTTGTCAAGGGTATTTTTGTCAAGGACTATAAGAAGCATTAAATAGAATGGACAGGTGTTCAATTTGTAGAAGGACAGATGTCAAATTATTGTCATGTACTGTGATTTAGTATATATAAAAGATGAGACCCACTTGTAAAAATATCAATTTCCTATATATATATATATGTATGTATATAATCAATGTGCAGAAGACAGATAAAGAGGGTGTTTGATAAATATTGAATGAATCTGAATCTGGATGAGCTGAATCTGTATCTAAATGAAAAAAATTGTTTGATAATTAATATGTCTAAAACATCTGAATAACATAATTTTATTATTTCACCCCTTTGAAAAAAATTCAAAGTTGTTGTAAATTTATTTAATATAATAGTTAATATTTTTTTTTAATTTTTAAAATATTTTTACTTTATTCAACTGCTCATTCAGTCAAAGAAATCTGACTTAGCCATTCAGCTCAATCATCTGACCGATTCAACCATTCAAACAATTTTTTTCTAAAATAAACTTATTTAATGACTGATCGATTTAATTATTTAGATATATTCTGTCATAAACAAATACTCCCGAAGTATAAATTATTATTATTAGATGTGAACTGCGGGGTCCCCACGTATTATCTTTGCAGCTTACATGTGACAAGTTTAGCGTTGGTCCCATTCCCATTTTATCCAATGACACAGCATGAGCGTAGCGCGTGGAGTGTACTCTAACTTAAAATCTCTTTCAAACTCTTACCGCAAATTTGTCAGGAAAAAAAAGATAACATATTAAACGAAAAAGAGAGTACCAAAATCCCACGAAATTATATGTATCTCTTTATCACTAAATGCGAACGAAAGCGACACGGTACGTACAAAAATGTAACTCAAGTCACGTAACCAAAACCGAATATTCAACTAGATTTAAATCCGCCATTTCAAATCCGCAATGATAAGCATATCAATGACTTATCAGTTCTTCCTACTTATCAGTTTTAATTAATTTTCATTTTTATTTCTTGAAAAACCATAAAAAGAAGAGGGGTAACAATCACACACTCATTCAGTCATTTTTTTAAGAAAGTAAATTTTATACATTTTCAACGTATGTAATATCATGAAATATTTATGTTGGATAATTTTTTATATATTTTAATGGAATATTATACTCATAATATCATTAAGACTGTCAATTGGGTTGATAAAGCCCGAATTCTGATTATTCGACTCATTTAATACATGTTCAAATTCTATTTAGGAGTGAGCCGAGCAAAGCCGAGCCGAACTTGGACAAAAATTTAAGTACGAAGTGAAATTCAAGTCGAACTTGGTCAATAGATCGTTCGACCTATTATAGGAACGACCGAATTATAATGTTAAAAATTATAATTTTTTTTGCTTTTTTGTTTTTTTTAAAAAAAATAACTAAAAAAAGTTTAATATTTTATAGAACTGAATTTTTTTCATAATATAGTGTTTTAGGTGTGATTTGGATACATATAACAAAATATGTATGTGATGTAACAATCCAATATTTTATTTGTAATTTAAAATATTTATTAAATTAAATAAATATTTTATTGATGAAGTTGTTGTTTTGTAATTTAAAATATTTTTCAAATTAAATGAATATGTGATTTTTGTTAGTAAATATTTATAAATTATATTTATTAGATAATATTCTAAATTAATTTGATTTATAGTTATTATATTGTAAGATAACATGAGATGTTATATTGTTGTTGTGATGTGATAAATTAAGATGGTATATTAATTTATTAAATAAAATTATAATGAGAATATAATTTTGTGATATGTGTTTAAGGGGAATATTTATTTAAAATATAGTATGTGTAATTAATTTAGTTGATTTATTGTTGGATATGGAAATCCAAATAAATAGTATGTGATTATGAATTATAAACTAAATAGTTTATTAAAATAAAATTCAAGTAGTTTAATTTAGTTTTGACCAAACAAGACTTAAATATATTAAGTCTTTATTTTAAAGACTTTTTACCAAACAAAGCCTTATGGCTTTTAGATTTTTAAATTTTAATTATAATAATATATAAATAAAATAAATTAAACAATAAATATAATATATTTATACTCTAAGCGTTATATCTATAACTGATATTCTAATAACTAGACGTATTAAGGTTATCAGTTTTTTATCTATACGCTTTAGTGTGTACGTGAATTGTCTTTTGTCCTAAGAAGAAAAGCTGTAGAGAACTTGAGAGAGAATTGAGAGAGAGATTGTGAGAATTGTCAAGCAACTTCAGTGTTTAGCAAGAATTAACAAGCCAATTGAAGGTATTTTTTTAACCTTAATATTACGTATGTATATATGTTTATATGTGGGTTTTTACGGCATAAAATCTCATGCTCTGTGAATTCAACTTGTTGAATTATTGATATATATAGCTGGTAATTGTGATTATATGTGTTGGTTATATGCGAGTTGTATATAAATAAGAATTCATATGCTAACTACAGTTAAAAAGGAAGAAACGTAAATTACAGTATATATTTGCATGTGGCTTGTAAAAGTACCAATTTTAGTGGTCCATTTGTATGTTAATTTGTGAATTGAGGCTTGATTATGCTAGTCCATTAAGAAATGAAGATAACGTAATATGAATGAGGTGATTTGGTCAAGCATAGAGATTACAGTGATGGATTTTGTAAAGGATGTCAAAAATGGAGTTTTCATATGATAATATAGAATTTAAGAAATTAAAATAGTTTTAGTTGTTGTTAAATTGTGTTAAGTGATTGAATATGTTAGCAAGCATGTTTATGATAGTTGTATATTTATTTTACGTGTTAATTTCACTGTTTGGTGGGTGAAATTCGTGTTAGTTGGGCTAAAGTCGGCTACTGTTCATAGCCTTTCTGGTTCTGTCTGTGCACTGGCGCAGTTGCGCCGGTGCCAAGGCCAAAAACGGCGCAGCTGCGCCGGTCCCAGACTTGTGTATGGCGCAGCTATGCCATACCCTATCCTGAGATGGTGAAGTCTGCTGCTGCTACAGACTTTGTAACACCACTATAACTTGGTCTAAGGTTATGTTAATGTGTCAAATGTGTAACAACAAGGTTAAAACAACATAGTGTTATGTGGTTATGATTCTAAAGTTATAAGAAGTTAGTAAACTATGAAAATGACATGTTGTGATTTATTGAGAATGAAGATTAGTAAATAAGTATTATGAAGGTTAACACTTGAAATTTCTGATATTTGTATAGTGGCATAAGATTTGTGCTAAGATGATAAGTTTAGCAAGAAATGTACATGTTATGGTATGTTAGCATATCTAATAGGTATTGTGGTTCTAAACCTATGTGTAGGTTATTGGTGTACGTGAGTTATAATTGTATAGCTTACGCAAGAGGCAAGTTCCCTAACATTTGCTACCTTATTATTCAGCAAGGTTACTTTTCACTATTACGTTATACTTATGCTAATTCTCTAACCCTAACCTCTTGTTTAACGATTTATTGTCATGCGAATTCTTTAACTCTCATTTATTGTTGAAACAAGTTAGTTAATCTTTATTTCTTTATTTTAAACGAGGTTACTTGGGTTATTCAAAGTCTGTAATGTTGTTTATTCATCTACTAATAACTATTATTTGATCTTCGTTCTCCAATGTTATTATACTATCCTTTATTGTACCGAACTCTAAGTTGTCTAGCGATTCTTTACCAATTCAACCAATCCTTAGTTGATGAATGTTCTAAACTCTAAATTACCCTTGAAGTCAACCCAAACCAAACTTCCTTTGGTTTGAATATGTATTCACACAAATTTTGAAAGCATGTTGTCGATGATAACATTTGTTCAATTTAGAAATCGTTAATACTCTAGCTCTTATTGATTCATCGATATATCTTGTTCATGAAGTTATTATAATCAAACTCTTGAATAGTTATTTGTTTCTATCTGATTCAACTAGTACTTGGTTGATGAGCATTCTAAAGATCTAGAATTCCTTGTAAGCTAATTCCCAACCAAACTTCATTTGGTTCAGAACCTGATAATCTAAGCTGAGATGAATAACTCTATTATTAGGGGATTATTTTAGAAATACGCAATAACGTTAAAATGTTTGCGCAATACATAGTACAAAGGGCTGATCACCTAGAGTACGGAATGATGGTCCATATAGTCGTTTAGACTGTTAAAAGTTACAGTAGAAACACCTGTGAACCTAGGACATAGAAGATGATTATAGTCTTTTAGACTGTTAAAGGTTAAAGTAGAAATACTTGAAAACCTAGAATAGAGTTCGTGGTCTTGTGACCCTCAGTATATTCTTTAATGTGTTATCTATTGTCAACTTAAACGTTCATTATTCCTTTGAACTCATAGTTGTTGAATTGAAGTTTATTGTTCTGGTAAGAACACTTTACCATTGAAATCTCAGTTAATTGTCATTCATAAAATGTTATTGTATATTATCCTTCTTGTGGGCAATTGTTTACTCACTATTGCACAAAATAATTTAGATGAAGTTAAGAAGTTTGAAGAGCTTTCTACAAGCAAGGGCAAGGACCAAGTGCTTAATTAGATGACAACGTTTAATTTATCATTTACTTATGAAGTTTATGTACTAGATTTAATTATGATTATGTTTTAATTTTCGCTGATGATTGTATTAAAGGTTAGATAACCTGAGATTTATTTGAGATTATGTAACCCTTTAATGGGAGATTTATTGTTTAAACTTTTGAGTTTAATTATATCCTTTATTTATGGGTAGTTAATTATGATTTTTTTGGATAGTGAACACCAAATCTGTGGAATTGAAGTATCCGGAATTGGGGGTGTCACATGTGTAGTCTGTACAGACCTGTTTTGTTATATGTATCCAAATCACACCCAAAACACTGTATTATGAAAAAAATTTAATTCCATAAAATAGTAAACTTTTTTTTAGTTGTTTTAAAAAAAAGCAAAAAAAAAAATTAAAAAATCTGGATTTTACTCCCATACGGGAGTCCGAACCTGATCAGAATGTGTGTGTGTATATATATACAAATAGAGTCCGGTTTGGTCCGGACGCCCGCATTTTAGTACCGCCCGGACCTTCTTTTTTTTTTTGCTTTTTTTAAACAGCTAATATATATATATATATATATATATATTATGAAACTTGAATTTTTACATAATACAGTATTTTTGGTATGATTTGGATACATATAACAAAACATGTCTATACAATCTGTGCAGACTGTACATAAATTTTTTGGTATAGGTATCCAAATCACACCCAAAACACTGTATTATGTAAAAATTTCAGTTCCATAATTTTTTATTTTTATTTTTAGTTGTTTTATAAAAAAAACAAAAAAGCAAAAAAAAAAATTGGGTGTGCATTTTGCTCCAGTCCGGACACCCGAACTGGATCAGCTGGCTATATATATATATATATATATATTACATATTTACTCTCTCAATTTGTATTTATATACAATATTCTGAACTGAAAATTAAGTATCATATCTTTTGAAAAATGGTCACTTATATTATTTGTAAGACTCCAGATTTTTATGAATAAATATTTAATTTTCTCAAAATAATTTTTTGAATATTATGGTGTGGATTTGATATAATTTTATAGTTGTGGGTAGTATTTATAAATTTTGAAAAGTATACAAGTTGTTGTATAATATTCTATTGGTCGGGGAATATTCTTTTTGTCGAGAATATCCGTACGACGGTACAATCATTGGTTGACCCCGTAACGGAATTATTGTCAGATGGAGAAAACGACAAAAATATTTTTATGAGAATAACGGCGGAAGTTTTACCGTTAAAACTGTTGAACTACTCGGTAGTAAAAGTACAGTAATACGCGTGGTTGCATAGTAGCACACGGTATTGATTATTGATGTTTACGTGATAAGTCACTTAGTTTTATTTTATTATTATTATTAATGTAATAAAAACGAAAAACTTTTTATATAAAACAGAATACTTTTATAAAGTTATTCTATAAATAGAATATATTATATTCTATTATGCATAGTATTTTGCATAGTAAAATCTTTTTATATAAAACAGAATACTTTTATAAAGTTATTCTATAAATAGAATATATTATATTTTATTATGCATAGTGTCTGCATAGTATTTTGTATAGTAAAATCTTTTTATATAAAACAGAATACTTTTATAAAGTTATTTATTTTATTAGATTATAAATAGAATATATTATATTTTATTTAAAAGATTTTGCTTTAAATATGGACCGTCCGATTAAAAGTAAATCAATCTGGACTGTTCATGAATTAGTTACTATGCAGTCCATGCTTCTATAAATAGAAGCTCATTCATTCATTATTTCTTACGAATTCACTGAAACTCTAGAGAGAGAAACTATAAAGAGAGTTCTTCTTCTATAATCTTGAGCGTATATCTTTAGAGTTTAAGAAATCTTTGAGCGCAGTACAAGTTTTCTTTGAGTATATCCTCGCCCTACCAGTCGGAATACTCTTCTTTCAAAGATAGGGGATATTATTTGTTGTACTCGTAAGGGATATTCTTTCTTTCTTATTCATGAAGAGAACTTATGTTATTCTATTATTTAATATTCTGTTGGAATAACCTGTATACGCTGGATACCCTATACTTGGTGAAATTCTTTTGTTATTCCATTCTTTATTATTATGTTGGAATAACCTGTCTATGCAAAGTACTGCATACATGGTGAAATTCTTCTGTTATTCCATTCTTATTATTCTGTTGGAATAACCTGTTTATGCGAAGTACCACATACATGGTGAAATTCTTCTAATATTCCGTTCTTTATTATTCTGTCAGAATATCCTGTCTGTGCGTTTACGCCGGACCTGGTTCCATTATTTATTATTCTGTTGGGAATAACCTGTCTGTGCGGTCTATCGCATGCCTGGTGATTTCTTTTGTTATTTTATTCTTTATTATACTCAGTTGGTTAAAGTTTTGACTTCTATACTCCATGAAATTAGTGGAATATCCTTGATATTTGCGCTTCATCCAGTATCTTTTCATGAAAATATTCTTCTGAGCATTCTTGAATTTTACTCCACAAAGAAGTATAATGTTAACAATTTGGACGTTATTGGTTCTTGGATAAATTAATTCTTAAACTTGTTTTATTGAATTCTTATATCATTGTCATCACCCTCATGTTTATATTATGTTGAAAGTCATCTGTGGCCTGTAGTGCATAGATGGACTTGATATGATTATGACCAGGGATTAATCGGTATAACCATGACCGTAATGTTACAAATGATGTGGTAAAAGTCCTCATTGGATCGTAGTGCATTGATGGAAAGTTGTTGGCATGATCATGACCATTGATGAATACACGAATATCCTTGGCTTGTAGTGCATGGATAATTTGTGGTCGTGATACTAATGAATATCCTTGGCCGTAGTGCAGGGATGATGTGGATTATTTATTAAGCTGAGTCTCAGCGATAAAAAGTAATGAAAAACCTTTAAATCATAGAAGATAGTAGATTTTATTCTCTAATTGACTCTTCTAATGGATTGCTTATTCCGCTGTAGTTAAACTTGATGTTTGTTATATTTTACCAGTTTAACACTATTGAAGACTAATGATAATTTATTCTGCTTTATCTTAGTCATAATATTTCTTACTGGCTAGTTGAGCTCACCCTTTCTTTCACTGTTCTCTTCAGGAAATGAGAACGTAGCAGAGACTAGTCGGGGAACGGAGTGACGGTCCAGAGGATAGCATTAGTAGTCCTCACTATTCTGTGAAATAGTGTGTTAATTAATGTATTGGGGACTTATTTTAAGTTTTAATGTTGTCTAGAAGACAATGTTTGTATTAAAACTCACATCTCATGTTGTATATTTAAGATTGTATTTGAATTAAACTTTTTAATACATTTTTGCATGTCATATCAGTTACATTTGTAAATATATTGATTTTGCTATAATATTGCTTCCACCTTACAAAATAGAAGATATATCAATTAACAAAGTTTTCAAACCTAATTACCCAAATGTCTTGTACCAAATGACTATTTGTTTAGTGAAAGACCACTTATGAACATTCTCTTAACCTCATTTCATCAAACACTTCAACAACACTTCTAATTGCATTACCCAAATGAATTAAGTTAATTATAATGCTTAAGCTCTGTATAATTATTTCACTCAATTTATGAAATATCAAAATAGTAATACAAAAAAAGTAAAATGTTTGTAAAATTTTGGCATACATTGGCGAGTTTCGAAGCTGAATGTTACTGAGCGGAGAAAGAGGTTGATTAAACCCTATTATTGATTGTTGAAGTATGCATCAATACTTATTTAAAAGATTGTAAAAAATGCAACCATAAATAATAAATTAAATAATTTTAGCCTTTTAGTCAAGATGAATTCTCATTATAATCTTACCATGTTTGCATGAGTGCATGCAGAATAAACAAAAATCAAAGCTACAGTCTAAACATTTTTCAAAAATTCAAACTATAGTCTAAACATTTTTCAAATATAATAAATTGAAACTATAAAACTTCATCACATTCAAAATGAGTACGTTTTGGGCAGTCGAATAGATAGAAGAGAAAGGAAGTACTGAGATGAAGCAGCTTCTAAGTTCTAACCATATTAAGAGCTCAGTCGTAGGACTTGAAATACATGAGAGAAATGAATCATAGAACTTTTGACACAACTAGACCTGGCAAACGGGCCGGGCGGGCCGGGCCCGGCCCGGTCGAGAGCGGGCCGGGCCGATGACGGGCCGGGCCAAAACGGCCCGGATTTTGGTGGGCCAAAATTCTTAGGCCCGTGGCCCGGGGTTGGGCGGGCCGGCCCGGCCCGCGGGCTTTTTTTTTTTTTTTTTTTTTTTTTTTTTTGCAACAATGATCATCAAAAAGAAACAATAATAATAATAAATATTAAAAATAATTAATAAATCAATAATTAATAATTATAGACTTTTTGAAACAAGACAAATGAAATTAATTAATAGTTAAATTCTATTATGAATTATTAAAAAATGAATTCTATCATTTTATTAACTAGTTTACAAACTTGGTCATTCCTTGCATGGGCATTGTACTGTGCTTGTGTAAAACAAAAAGTAACAAGAAAAAAAATAAAAGCTTGCATTTTCAAAAGGAAAAAAAAAGTATTGGGCTTTGCTAAGAGATTCATTATTAAATAAATAGTATATAGAAAAGAATGATTGTGTATATCTTTCATGGCATGGGCTATGTTAAACCCCAACTCATTATTATTAATTTATAATATATAAAATAATCTATGGGCCTATAAATATTGTACTGTGCGTGCATGTGTTTCTTTGATAAACAAAACTAGTAATGACTAGTATTACATCACAACACCATTGATGTTTTGAAAACATTGCGACTTTTGTTACTCTTATTACTTTCAAAAGGTTTGAACTCTTATTTATTTAATTACAAGTCTTATGTTCAAGCCTCATAAGCCACAAATATAAATTTTCTGTAAAAAAAAAAAAAAAAAAAAAAAATATTCGCGGGCCGCGGGCCGGGCCGGGCCACCCGCGGGCCGGGCCAAAACGGGCCGGGCTAAAACGGGCCGGGCCAAAAACGCCCGCATTTTTCTGGGCTGAATAATTGAAGCCCAACGCCCGGCCCGTGGCGGGCGGGCCGGCCCAGCCCGCGGGCTTGGGCCTCTTTTGCCAGGTCTAGACACAACATATATAAACATTAGCACAACGACTGTTTAACAAATGTACATAATGGATATTGAATAGTAATATGCAATTCCACATATAGACTTGACAAAATATGAATTTGGTTTGGTTTTGGTTTTACATAAAATGGTTATGGGTCAAAATAAGAACTAAAATCACATTATCCATTTTTAATATGGTTTGTATGGGTTGAACCCAAATGGTTATAGTTTTAATATAGGTTGACCCATATTTTAATTTTTGAGATTTATGTATTTTCTCTTTTTCCATTTTTTAATTAATTATCTCTCTAATTTTTCTAATACACTATCTTTCTAAAATAAATTAATATACTTTCTCTCTCTAAAAATTTATATAGTGTTCATTCAAAAATTAAAAAAGTAATACATTAATATACGTTCTCTCTCTAAAAAGAGTCTCATTTTAATTTTTAAAATCTCTTTCAAAAATGATTTATCTCGATGTTTGTTACATTACATGATAACGACTCAATTAAGTATTAAAAAAATAATTTTTTTATTAGAAGTATTTTCAAAATAATTTACATTAAAAACTTTTTTATATTAATTAAAATAAAAAGAGAGTATTGTTATTCAACAACAAAATCATTTTGTAAATTGACTCTTTTTTTGTAGAACAAAAGAATTTTCATGTTTATATTTGATAGAATTGTGAAATTATAAAAAGAAACTTACAAATGATTGAATATATATTTAATATATAAATTAATTGTTTGAAAATAATTTATGGAGAGAAGGAGGAAATTAAATTAAATTATATAATATAAACTGTATAATTTAAATGAGTTATTTTAATTAATTAAGGGAAGATATATTAATTATTTAAATTAGTAGTTCGTTACACTAAAAGTGTTAACTTTATTATGGATTAATTCCATAATTAGTGGAATGATTTTTATACATAATTATAAATGTATAAATTACAAAAGTATGTAATATGTATATAATGTAATATGTATAATGTATATGTGTTATATAAGAACGTAGTGTAATCAATGCAAAAGTAAATATAGATTTGGAGGGAGAAATACAGTAATTGGGGAGACTTAATCTTTATGTACCTATCAGATGAAACAGCTACTCGGCCTTCGTTATGATCATGAAGCTTCGTCTGTGTTAATGCCAAGATCCCCGTCCACGCGCTCCAATTACCAAATCGCGTCTATTCCTACACAAAAATGGGTAAACACTGAAAGCTTGGCGGCTTAGGCCGCGGGGGATAACTTCGGTGTGAGAATAAGTACATGTTGAATAAAGTTAACAATAGAGGCTTAATGCTCTAGTGTTGAAAAGTAATAATGAATTGTGTATAATGATCTCACCACTTCCATAGAGTTATTCCCCATATTGGATTAGAATTCCTCATTAAGTATAATTTCTTAATGAGATTGTATAAGATCTCCTAAAAAGAAGGGAGTTGGATCAAATCCTAACAGTCTGCAACTCGACGATCGGAATAACTGCAGAAAGAGTGGGAAAGCGAATGCCAGAGACAGCGAAGATGTCTTCCATTAATCCATAATCGTAGAGCCAATTAAAAGGTATGTGTGGATCAATATAGTACGATTTTGTGAATTGACAATTGTGACGCCCCAAAATAGGTATACATCACCCATCTTGAGTCGCCAAATACATGGTACAAAATTCAAATACAACTTAATTATACAATAGTCATGTAAAATATGACAAAACATAATCTAAGAGTTTTAATAAGAATATTGTCATCTAGAAAATATTCACACTCAATGGAGTCCTCGTTATATTTATTGTCACACTATTTAACAGAATAGTGAGGACTACTAATGCTATCATCTGGACCGTCACTCCGTTTCCCGACTAGTCCCGGCTACGTTCTCATTTCCTGAAGAGAACAGTGAAAAAAAGGGTGAGCTCAACTAGCCCAGTAAGAAATATTATGACTAAGATAATGCAGAATAAATTATCATTAACCTTCAACAGTGTTAAACTGATAAAATATAATAAACATCAAGTTTAACTGCAGCGGAACAAGCAATCCATTAGAAGAGTCAAGTAGAGAATAAAATCTACTATCTTCTATGATTTAAAAGGTTTTTCACCACTTTTATCGCTGAGAATCAGCTTAATAAATAAACCATATCATCCCTACACTACGGCCAAGGATATTCATTAGTATCACGACCACAAATTATCCATGCACTACGGGCCAAGGATATTCGTGTATTCATCAATGGTCATAATCATGCCAACAACTGTTCATCAATGCACTACGGCCAATGAGGACTTTTACCACATCATTTGTAACATTACGGTCATGATTATATTGAATAATCCCTGGTCATAATCATACCAAGTCCATCTATGCACTACAGGCCACAGATGACTTTCAACATATTATAAACATGAGGATGATGACAATTCAATAAAACAAGTTCAAGAATAAATTTTAAAGATTTATAAATTAATTTATCCTGAACTCAATAACGTTCAAATTGTCAACATGATACTGCTTTGTGGAGTAAACTTCAAGAATGCTCAGAAGAATATTTTCATGAAAAGAAACTGGATGAAGCGCAAATATCAAGGATATTCCACTAATTTCATGGAGTATAGAAGCCAAAACTTTAATCAACTGAGTATAATAGAATATATGAAACCGCAAATGAATTTTTGCCGCCATGCGGTAATCCACGTAGACAGATTATTCCAACAGAATAATAAATAATGGAATAACAGAAGAATTCACCAGGCGTGCGTAATCCGCACAGGCAGGTTATTCCAACAGAATAATAAAGAATGGAATCAGGTCATACGTAATCCGCACAGACAAGATGTTCCAACAGAATAATAAAGAATGGAACCAGGTCATGCATAATCCGCATAGACAGGATGTTCCAACAGAATAATAAAGAATGGAATAACAACAGAATTCATCAGGCATGCGATAGACCGCACAGACATGTTATTCCAACAGAATAATAAAGAATAGAATAACAGAAGAATTTCACCATGTATGTGGTACTTCGCATAGACAGATTATTCCAACATAATAATAAAGAATGGAATAACAACTCTTACGAGTATTGAAAGAAAATAACTCTCTTCATGAATACGAAAGAATAGTACCCCTTACCTTAGAAAAACTGGATACTAGAATAGTGAAGTAGCAGACTTCTCTTCTTCTTTCTCTCTATAATTTCTCTCTATAATAATTGTTCTAAAGCTTTTGTGAATTGGTGAGAAATGAAGGAAGAATGAGCTTCTATTTATAGAAAAATATAGTTTCGATAATTTCACATTTTGGGGCTCGAAATATTACAGTATAATACCTTCCTCTTTTTCTGTATTTTTAATTTAGTCTTGCAAGTATTATCAAACTTGCACCACCTCCCCTAATAATAAATAATGTGAATTAATAGTTCATTCATGTGACTCAATAGTATAATCATGTGAAAAAACTAATTACAGTATAGTACCTTCAACTATACCTCTATTTTTAATTTAGTCATGCAAGTATTATCAATCTTGTACCACCTCCCCTAATAGTACATGAATATGAATCGATTGTACACACATGTGAACAAATAGTTATAATCATGTGAAATAATAGCAATTAATTGCTCATTTATCTGATTAATTACCCGATTGGTCAATATAACCTCCAGACATCAATTATTATCGAAATAAATATCGATTTCAATTAACACGAATAATCCCAACACAATGGAACTATCAATTTCATCTTTAATAAATACAATTTATTCATCATTAATAT
Source organism: Panax japonicus (assembly GCA_020205505.1). Lineage (NCBI taxonomy): Eukaryota > Viridiplantae > Streptophyta > Magnoliopsida > Apiales > Araliaceae > Panax > Panax japonicus. The sequence goes on from CM035100.1 coordinate 55,403,762, forward strand.
TACAACTCACAATATTTAACAACCAGGTCGTTCCCAGGAAAGAGGGGGCTTTCCGATAAGGATTTCTCCTTATTGGCGCGCAATTAGGTGACCAAACCTCTCATTGACAGAACTTCTAGACATTGTCAATACTGCAAATAATAATATGAATAACTTTGTCGTCTCAATTATTGATTTAATAATAATAAATATTATGCAGATGATACTGTGACAATAATTGAATCAATAATATGATAGATATGATGCAATAATTACTGTAGCAATAATTGAGTATAACTGAGTGACTTCTCACGTAAGCATCAATAATCAATACCGTGTGTTACTATGAAACCACGGGTATTACTGTACTTTTACTACTGGGTAATTCAACAGTTTTAACGGTAACACTTTCGCCGTTATTTTTATAAAAAGATAATTCTGTCGTTTATAACTACGACAATACTTCCGTTATGGGGTCCACCAATGATTGTGCCGTCGTACGAATATTCCCTGTTAAAACGAATATTCCCCGACCAATCAAATATTATATAACCACTTGCTTATTTTGCAAAATTTGTAAATATTACCCATAACTATAACATTATATCAAATTCACACCATAATATTAAAAAATATATTTCGAAAAAATTATTCTTTATTTATAAAAATTAGGGTCTTACAACAATTAAAATTGGAGGTGGAAGTATAAGAGGAAGACGGGAGTAGGAGGAAGAAAAGAACTACTGATCAGACCAATTTCTAATTATTTGAGTCACCAATTTTTCAAATTTATTAATTTGATTACGTCAACTTATGTCATTGATGTAAGTCTCTTTATATATAAAAATAGTTGATTATCAAACCCATAAAATTTGAATTATTAATAAATTTAAAATACTTTTAATGGTTATAATTTATCAACTTATATTTAAAAGAAAATAATACAAAAATTGATTGTAAACATGTATTTAGTGACACTTTTATATTTATTTAAATGATATTCTCTCTGTTCTTTTTTGCCTGTCGTTTTGCAGTTATTTCTTCTTCTTCTTTTTCATGTTCTTCGTCTTTTTTAATGGAAGTTTAAAAGAGATAACATCATCAACATATTTATCATGTCAATGGTATATTAGACAATTAATACACTTTTAACTACTTATATAAATGATTACCTTAATTATTGTGCATATGTCTAAAATATCATGTATATATAAACTAAGGGAGTATTTAATACTTTTAGTTATATTTATTACTTTGTCAACATAATAATTATTGCTCTATTATACTTCCTCCGTTACTTAATATATGTCATTTTAGACATATGCACAAGAATTAAGGAAATGATTAAAAAATATTAACTATATTATCAATTGTCTATAATACCCTTTACCTTACTTATCTTATAAATATGGATCAAAAAATTAGGTGGAGTAATAAGGGGCAATTTGGGAAAAATAGTAATCAATTCTCCTAGATAACCACAAACGACAAATAATTAGGAATATAAAAGAGAGTCTAAAACGACCTACATATAAGAATGGAGGGAGTACTACATCCATTTCATAATATTTGGCTTTTTAGAAGAAAAAAATTATTCTTATTTATTTGTCGTTTATAATTTTTTAAAAGAATAAATTATTTATTTTTTTATATCACCCCTAACTTCTCTTATTGTACCAAGAATTTTTCTCCCTTATATTAGTAATTTTCAACTTCTCATAAATGGATAGTGATAAAATTTTATATAAATTTTAATTATTAAATGATAATATTAAATTACTTTCTTAATTCATATATATTAAAGTAAAATTACTATTATGAATAGTAATTATAAATGGGGAGAAGAATGCCCCTGACTTTTACTGCGATGTCTACCGAGCACCCTATACTTTTTTTTATCCAAAAGTACCCTTAACGTTACACTTTTTGGGTCAACCGTGCCTCTGCCGTTAACAAAAGACAAACGGGATTAAAATTTCGCTGGCGTGGCTGACACGTGGAGGTTTAAAGGGAGAAGGTTCAAAAATGCCCCTAACATATGTAAATATGTTATTTAATCAAAACAAAAAAAATACTAAAATTCAAAATAAAAAAAACATAACATATTTACATCATTTAATCAAAATACTAAAATTCAAATTATTTTGTTAACTAATCAAAACAACTAATTAAATAAAATAAGTTGTATAACATATTTGCATCGTTTAATCAAAATACTAAAATTCAAAAAACATAACATATTTACATCATATACTAATTAAAAGAAATACTAAAATACTAATTAAAAAAATACTAAAATACTAAAAAAAATCAAATTAAAAAAATACTAAAATACTAAATTTAAATTATTTTGTTAATTAATCAAAATAACAAAAATTTAAATTACATCATTAAAATACTAAAATCATAATACTAAATACTAATTGATATAAAATTTTTAAATTACTAAAATTATAATACTAAATAATATTTTTAAATTACTAAAATATTAAAAATATTTAAAATTGATATGATTTTAAAAATTGATAATACTCCAGTTTAAAAATTGATAATACTAAAATATTTTTAAATTGATATGATTTTAAAAATTAATATGAATAATGCTAAATATGTGCTGATTGTAATTGATTGTAAATATGAATAATGAATACGGCAGTAAACTAAAAGTAGTGTTCTATTAAAATAAAAAAGTCAGTGAATTTAATTAAAATCATGCAGCATTCAATAAGTTTAATCCGTAAATGAGTATATTTGTTAAAGTATTTCTAAAACAAATTAATTATGAAGTTACTAAGAAAACTCTACTAATATTAACTGATTCAAAATAAAATTATGAAGTTATAGAATTAAAGATTAATTATTATTTAGTATTATAATTTTAGTATTTTAATGATGTAATTTGAATTTTTGTTGTTTTGATTAATTAACAAAATAATTTGAATTTTAGTATTTTTTAATTTGATTTTTTAGTATTGTAGTATTTTTTTAATTAGTATTTTAGAATTTTTTTAATTAGTATTTGATGTAAATATGTTATGTTTTGAATTTTAGTATTTTGATTAAATGATGTAAATATGTTATACAACTTATTTTATTTAATTAGTTGTTTTGATTAGTTAACAAAATAATTTGAATTTTAGTATTTTGATTAAATGATGTAAATATGTTATGTTTTTTTTGATTAAATAACATATTTACATATGTCAGGAGCATTTTGAACCTTCTCCCTTTAAGCCTCCATGTGTCAGCCATGTCAGTGAAATTTTAACCCCGTTTGTCTTCTGTTAACTGCAGGGGCACGGTTGACCAAAAAGTGTAACTTTAAGGGTATTTTTAGATATAAAAAAAATAGAGTACTCAGTAGACATTGCGGTAAAAATTAAGGGCATTTTTGAACCTTCTTCCATTATAAATGACCTTTACATTCTTTGAAGTAGTATTAACAAATCAGGAGCTATAAATAAAAAAATAAGCCATTTGTCCCCTGTCCCTCACTTCAAGCAATGATAACCAACATTACGTATCATTTTGTACTTAAATGTTAAGTACTAGAAGTTATCAACTGATAGGTCAGTAGAAAAAGATAGAGAAGACTCCTGCCAAACGCATCGAAGATAGCGAGACCAAGTCCTCCCCACCACTACCTCTCTATAATGTTCTCTCTCTTCCCCGCAGCCTTTGCAATCAAGCTTTCTTCAGCAGGAACCCTAGAATTTTATTCTGCGCTCTAGATCTGATTTTTTCGTTTTCAATTATCTAATTTTCCTATTTTGATTTGTTGTTTTTGTGTGTTTGGATTTGGAAATTCCTTGGCGGTGTGATAATGTCGTCGTTAAGCAGAGAATTGGTGTTTCTCATACTTCAATTTCTGGAAGAGGAGAAGTTTAAAGAGTCTGTTCATAGGTAATTTCTCTAATTCTTGTGTCCTGTTTAGTTGTAGAGAAATGAAAATGGGCAAATTAGTATTTTTATTTTTGTTTGGCCATTCTATTTGAAGGAGGAAAAACTTATCTCAAACAGTTGATTAGTTGTCGGGGGGGTTAGTTGTCTGGAGGTCCTTTTATTTAATTTTTAATTTCAATGTGTTTAGTATAGTTATAATTAAAATTACAGTAGCATTGAACTGTTAATGATGTTATACTAAATTAGTCGGAAACTAATTAAACTTAAATTTAATGAGTTCTTTATTTTATTTTATTTTTCTATTTTATTTTATTTTATTTTTTGCATTTATATGATTGAAGTTAATAACATTTTGAGTGTCTTTGTGAGGTGAATTTAGTCGAATAAATTAGTTTATTAATTCAAGTTATGTGATTGAGTTAGTTTAAATGTTGTTGTGAGTTTTCTAATTGAATAATTAAAAAGCTGAGCCAATAGGTTAAATGGCTCAGTTTTGTGAAAGTTTGGATTTCATTATTACTGTTGAATGTTTTGTTTCAAATTCAAATTGAGGAATTTGACTACCGAAAATGTTTGATTTTGATATGGAGTATATATTTTATAGGCTCGAGCAAGAATCAGGGTTTTTCTTCAATATGAAGTACTTTGAGGAAAAGGTTCATGCTGGTGAATGGGATGAAGTTGAAAAATACCTCTCTGGATATACAAAAGTGGACGACAACAGATATTCCATGAAGATATTCTTTGAAATCCGGAAACAGAAGTATCTTGAAGCTCTTGATCGGTATATTAAAAATATATTTGTCTTGATATTTTGATAAATATTGTCTTTGTTTACAAATGGTTTGATTTTTGTAAACGTGTTTGGATTTGTACTTCTAATTATTAGGCAAGACAAAGCCAAAGCTGTTGAGATACTAGTGAATGATTTGAAAGTGTTCTCAACATTCAACGAAGATTTGTATAAAGAAATCACTCAGTTGCTAACGTTTGGCAATTTCAGGTAATATATTTTTTTGTTTGGCAAGTAATATTGTTGCAGTAGTAAAGTAAATTTGCAAGTTTTCCTTCTATCTTTTACTTGGTCAGAAAAGTGAAAAGCAATCCATTCCCTAGATTATTTGGTTTTCCGTCGGCATGGCAATTAAGGTGAGAAAAGGTCTTGGATCTCGAATTTGTTGTTGTCTGGTCCTGAAGCTGTAAATTGTCATTTACTGGTCCTGTAGATGTAATTTGTCCTCGACTGATCCTGAAGCTCAAAATTGTCATTATCTGACATTTTCAAAACTAAAACTCAGTCAACTTATCTTTAATACATTGCTTTGGTCTAGTTGAGGTAAGTTCTTGTCTTTAATTTGTTTATGGACTGTTGTGGCAAGGTCTTTAATTTATTAGTAGATACTGCATATTACGATATTTCTAATTTATTTTCAAGTCAATTGGTTCTCAGAGATAACAGGGAACTAATATGCTATAAAAATCTTACAAATGGTGCAATTTAAGAAAATTTCCCTTTTGCTTTCAATTATATATTCAATTACCAAATGGACTTTTATTTCTTGATTTTTTTATTTGCTGATGTGTTGCACAAGTTATATTAATTAAATGTAATTTAAGTTATGTTCTTGGTAATTCTTATCATTGTTTATTTATGAGTCACGATTGGTCAGATTTGTTGAAGTAATCTATGTTCTGTGCTGTCAGGGAAAATGAGCAACTATCTAAGTATGGTGACACCAAAACTGCTCGTGGCATAATGCTGCTAGAGCTTAAGAAACTAATTGAGGCAAATCCTCTTTTCCGTGAGAAGCTTGTTTTTCCTACCCTTAAGTCATCAAGATTGAGGACTCTAATTAACCAAAGGTATGGTTGTTGTTTGTTAGAGGAATATGCAAGATAGATTTATCTAGGTATTTCAAAGTTTCACCCTGTAAGTAAGTTGTACTCTGCTCCTTAATAGATTTCTTTTATGCTCTTTCTTTATATTATTGTTTCTCTTGCTGAAAATTGTGATTCAAGTTTTCTTTTCCTGAAACAGCTAACAATATCCACTAATTGTTGTAGAACTGTTTGTATCATTTTCTAATTTTATTCAAAAGACTTGCATTATTTTCATAAGCAATGAGTGGATATTTTTATTGATATATGTCCCACTCTTTTCCAGCTGCATTACTATTGTTGTTGATATCTCAGTAATTCTTGACAAGAGAAGCATATATACATATGGATATTAAATTCGTTGTGTATAAGTTCTGGAAATTGGCTCTCTGCTGGTCTTTTTGCTTGATATCTCCAATATATTACTGTTGATTTATTAACAATTGTGTTCATTACTCCCGTTGGACCTCTGAAGTATGATCTTATGGTCTATATACAGTTTAAACTGGCAGCACCAGCTGTGTAAGAGCCCAAGGCCAAATCCAGACATAAAGACCTTATTCACTGACCATACATGTGCACCTTCAAACGGTGCTCTTGCACCAACAACTGCCAATCTTCCAGCTGCAGTTGCAAAGCCTACTTCTTTTACACCGCTTGGAGCTCATGGTGTATGATACCTTCAATCCAAGAAATTTTCTGTTTGTACTTCCTTTTTCTTTTCCATGTTATACGTATCAATGTACAACCAATAAAACTTTTGTTTTCATTGTCATATGCAGCCCTTTCCGCCTGCTGCAGCAGCGGCGGCCAATGCTAATGCTGCAGGTTGGATGGCAAATGTCGCTGCTTCTTCATCTGTTCAAACAGCTGTTGTTGCTCCATCAACTTTACCTATTCTTCCGAATCAAGGTCAGAGTTCTTACTTTTAATCAGGTCTGGTATCATAGCATTTGCAATTCCTTGAATGACAGATTTGTCCAAATCGACTTGATTTTTGTGATAAACTTTCAAACACTTTCTACATATGGGGAATAATTTGGTGTGAGCAGGGGCGGATTTTAAGTGTTCAAGCACATGTATTGACATCATGAACAATGCCAAAAAAACACTTAATAACGCACTCATGTTTGTTCACATACGTAAAACAACGGCCATTTGTTCTTTAATTGATGAATCACGAGCCTCATCAACTAACAAAGAGAAAACATTATCTCTATCTTTGCAACTATAGCTTTTGTGGTCAAAAATGCAGTGACACTACAAATGTGATTGAAGGTGTTGTCAATTTGTGGTTCCCCGAAGCATTTTTCAACACAACTTTATTCACTTCATCATTGTTCTCGGATAAAACTTTACCATAGAAAGAAACAAACCTCCCCTTTTTGAAGCATCTGATTCATCACGGCCACAGAAAGACAACCCCTCACTTAAAAGAAACCAAACACACTTAATAGATGAGAGCAAATGAGGGTTGCAAACTTTTTTTTCTTGGTCAGATATATCGGCAAGTTTGATATCTATGTGTTCCTTTCGGTTCCTCAAATCATGACATGCTAACATGCATAGTCTATGAATACTGTTAGTTGACTCTCCAACATGTTTAGATAATTATTTCATCTTCCTCCAATTATTAAATCCATTACCGACAAATGTATTCCCATCTCCTTGACCACCGATATCAGCTTTGAATAGATAACAATATAAGCAAAAAATTGCATCTTCCTTTTCACTATATTCCAACCAACCGGTGTTCTTTTTGTACCATTCAGGATTAAATCTACGTTTCTCTTCGTAAATAACAGTCTAAGGAAATTTGGAAAGCATTGGTTGATGAGGGCCCTTAAGCAAATATCCTTGGCAAATACTCTCTCTTGTTAGCATCATATTCCATTATAGATGGATTGGCAACAAGTTCCTCTTCTAAATTGAATTCAACATGGGATTGAGAATTGATATTTTGAGACGGTTCTTGGATAGGGGTTTCATTTGAGAGATTTTGAGTACTCATCGACTCAGATGGATTGTGATGTTGATGATTTATTTATGGAAGGTTTGAATTTTAACCACATGTCATGAATGCCTAAATTATACAACAACCTCAAACAAACAATTATTGTATGCAACAAAAATAGATTTCTATAATATACAACACATAAATATTTATAATCCAAACTAAAAAAGGAATTTCAAAATAAAAAACATTTAGATACAATTTATAAACTTTACTTGTCATAGTTCAATTTGAATAATTCCCAAACAATTACAATTTCAACTGTATGCTCAAAGTCTCAAACCAAATTTGTTTTCTATATTGAAACAAAATCAAGCCACAATATTCAAAATCACAATTCACAAACATAACAAATTAAAAAAAAAAATTGGAGAAGAGGAGAAGTCGCAGAGCGATGGAGATGTAGTATACTTTGTATGACTGTACCCGTCGCGGAGATGTAGTATGCTCTAAAAGAGGAAGTGGAATGAGCAACAAAACCCAAGCAGACGCAGCCGCCAAGCAGGAACGAGTGTTAATAAGTATGCTCTGTACTTTGTATTTAGAATTAGAATGAAACTTTTATTTTTTATATTTTTTCTCCTCTAAGTTTAATTCTTACATTAATTTGCCCCCTTGCCCTTGAGTTTATTAACTTATATTTCTGCCCCTGCCCCTATAAAAAAAAGGTCAGCTGCCTATGCTGCCCTGCTAGTACATCTGCCCCTGGGTGTGAATACAAATCCTCCAAGTATACATTTTTTTAGTAAGTTTTAATTTTCTCCTTTATTTTATTTAATTATTTTTTTGGGTATGTTGATAAGAGGATTGGTGGTTATGATTCTGGAAACTTCTTCTCCACCTTCTATGTATACCTCCCCCCCCCAAAAAAAACACAAAGCAAGTGAACAAGTTTGGACTCTTAGAAATTCTTGACCTTTGTGGAAGATAATGTCAACTGGCGAATCTTTATTTGTTTATTCTCTGTTATGCACTAATTGCAATGTTATCATTGAACTTTATTTGCTTGTCAAGTTTTTACTGTTATTTATTTGCATGTATCTTAGTGAATCTGCACTGACATACTTCACTTGTCTTTGTGTTTCCCCCCCTCCTTTTCCTGTATAGTTTCAAGTTTGAAACGTCCAATAACACCTCCACCTTTCTATAGTATGCTTGACTATCAGAAAGCTGAACACGAACATTTAATGAAACGTTTGAGGTCTGCACCGTCTGTTGAGGAGGTAATTGCAAAAGGCTTGTTGTTTCTCATTTTCTATTCAGCATTTGTTATTTTAGTGTTTCATTGTGATTCGGAACTACTTGAAGAATTTAGATAATCATCTCACTACAAAGTTCAATATTATTGTTGGTTCACTTATGTTTCATATCATATTCAGGTTACATATCCAACAGCTCGACAACAAGGTTCCTGGTCTCTGGATGATTTGCCAAGAACAGTAGTTTTCACCATACATCAAGGGTCATCATCTGTAACAAGCATGGATTTTCATCCATCTTATCACACATTACTTCTTGGTATGTTAGTATGAAATCTGTTACTATCTATCTATGATGGTTTTAGTAGTTGAGATCCTATCCTTAGCCGCCAATACTAGTTAAGAGGACTTCTATATCTATTATCTAACTTAGAGCATCTCTTATACAGTTGGTTCTGGTAATGGTGACATCACACTTTGGGAAGTAGGGATGCGCGAGAAGTTAGTTTCAAAGTCATTCAAGATATGGGATTTGTCAGCTTGTTCATTGGCATTTCAGGTTCTTATATCACTTTCTTTGGTGTTTGGTTCTCTCATACTATCCCTTCTAATGAAATTTGAAGCACTGTGTAGGACGACCTTAGATTTAGTGAATTGCGTTGCTTGTAATGGTTTCAATATTGCCAATGACAATAACTAGCTCTGCCCTGAATCACTTTCATGCCACAAGGATTGTTGAAATCCTGAGTGTCAACATGTAAATAAGGGTGTAAACGAGTCGAATCTAAGTGAACACAGAGTTGCTCGAATTCGACTTGAAATGATAAATTCGTACTCGAATTCGAATTGTATTTGAAAATTTCTTCTCAGATTCGACTCGACTCGAATATTTATTACTCGAATTCAATCCGACTCAGATCGAATTATATGCAAACTACTCTTGAGCTTCAAATTCAAGCTCAAATTTGAGTCTCCACATAATAACTAGATTTATAATAAATATAATTATAAATTGAATTTGTTATTTTACTTAGAAATGAGAAAATATATTTACTATTACACTTTACTAGACCTGGCAAACGGGCCCAAAGCTCGCGGGCCGGTCCGGCCCGTCCGCCAAAAAGCGGGCTTTGGGCCGCATTTTTTGGCCCATAGAAATCCGGGCCTTTTTGGCCTGGCCCGCGCCTGCCCGTTCACTTTTAGGCCCAAAAAATGTCAAAAAAATAGGCATAAAACACTCTCGGCCCGCCCGTGAACCCGCGGGCTTTGGGCTTACATTTTACGGCCCGTCAAAACCCGGGCCGTTTTGGCCCGGCCCGTCAGAGGCCCGCCCGCCCGTTTGCCAGGTGTACGCTTTACAAATATAAAATCACAATTAAAATCAAAAACAAAACAAAATAATAATTAATTATCCTAATTTGATTTAAATTTGTATATATTATAAGAGAATGTATCGAGCATCTAATCGAATCTGTATCAATCGAGTATGTATCGAATCACAATCAATAATTCGAGTAGTTTGAATATTAAACGAGTCGAGTATAACCTTGCTCAGATTCTACTCATATTTTTATTTGAACTATTTTTCATGCTCAGATTTGGATCATATTATTAACGAATCCGAGTCTCGCTCGTATTTTTTCGAGTCGAGTCCGAATCGAACCCGAACTGTTTGGCTCGTTTATAGCCTTACATGTAAAGTCTAAGATGTTTTGAAGCATTATGTTAATTGTTGGCATACATAGTTACATTGGATTTCGTTCAACTCGAATAATTGATTAATTTTATAATAATAATGATAATGTTCTCACAAATAGTGCATTAAACAGGCTTCTGTCGGTAAGGATGCTCCAATATCTGTAAGCCGTGTTACCTGGAGTCCTGATGGAAATTATTTGGGTATGTACACTTCAGCAATTGAATAGGCATTAAAGATGTGCCGTTATTTACTCTCTAGTTATAGAAAAAGAAAAAAGAACAGCTAGTTAGGTTTTGGAAGATACCTGTGAGTATTTCTTATTATTTTATTTTGCAGGGGCTGCGTTTACTAAGCATTTAATTCATTTGTATACCTATGCTGGACCAAATGATCTAAGCTTGCATCTAGAGGTGAGCTAGAATATTGCTGCCTGTCCAACAAGGGCAAAATTCTTCCTGCTATTTGACTTGCATTTGTTTGTTATTACAGATTGACGCTCATGTTGGAGGAGTAAATGACTTGGCTTTTGCTCATCCAAACAAACAGTTGTGTATAGTAACTTGTGGGGATGATAAGTTGATAAAGGTGAGGAGATTTTTTAAGAATTTAGTTAGTTAATTCTCCCCCCCCCTCTCCCCCTCCCCCTCCCCCTCCCCCCCTCTCTTGAGCTTTCCTCCCCTCTACAAACCTAACTGAAAGATATAAATCAGGTGTGGGACTTGACTGGGCGAAAGCTATTCAACTTTGAAGGGCATGAATCACCGGTATATTCTATATGTCCACACCAGAAAGAGAATATTCAGGTATATCATACAGCTGAGTTTTCAAATTAGTTATCAATATGCTCAGTATCTGTTATATCTTTTTGGAAAAGATGGCTTATGATGAATGCTATCCAAATTAATATAATCTAGAAACATAAATACTTCTTGGACAGTGACTTGTACATATCAGTTATATTTCTCGGGCACTGATACTAAATATATATTATCAGATAAGTTGTCAAACATTTTCACAATGCGTGCATAATTTAAAAATATAGAATCTTTCAATTATGACCAGTATCTGGAAATTCATGCATGCTCGTCAAAGCTTGAAAATAAACCTTGTAAAAATGACTTTCTTTAAGTTTATCAAGAACCTGTATAGCAAAGGGAGAGTAATAATCACACTGTGTCCATATCTGAGTCTATATCTCTGCTTGTCAGAGTATAATATAATGCACACTCAAGTTTGATACTCCTTTGTTTCCACAGGAAGAGTCCCAGAATAGCATCCATTATTATCTTGCTCTTTCTATAACAATTTTATCTGCATTCACTGCTATGGGTGTATTTCAATCTGCATTATTGCCTAAAACAGTAGTTTTACTCTCCACAATAAACTTTATCTTGTGATGACTGGCACTGCATTCTGTTTGCCTGCTTGGTGTTTCTGTGTTTTTATTTTTTGCTAAGGTATGCTCATCTTGCTTTTTATACTTGTAAATTTGCAGTTTATATTTTCAACTGCAATTGATGGGAAGATTAAGGCCTGGCTCTATGACAATATGGGATCAAGAGTTGACTATGATGCTCCTGGGCGATGGTGTACTACTATGCTTTACAGTGCGGACGGAAGTAGGTTAGGATTTCAAAAATAAAATTATATGGTGGCAGTCCTCTTATATTTTATGGTTTCTCAAAGTTGATCTGTTATTAAATTGGTTATGTAGTATTTTTCAGATTGTTCATTATCTATGATACTTTGTTGCAGACTTGTCATTATAGCTGACTTTCTTTTAGACTTTCATCATTTCTGATATTTCTGATGCTTTCTTTCAGATTGTTCTCTTGTGGAGCAAGTAAAGATGGAGACTCTTTTCTGGTTGAATGGAACGAAAGTGAAGGAGCTATAAAGAGATCATATTCTGGTTTTAGAAAGAAATCAGCTGGTGTTGTGCAGTTTGACACAACTCAAAACCACTTTTTGGCTGTTGGTGAAGATTACCAGATAAAGTTTTGGGATATGGACAATATCAACATTCTCTCAAGTATAGATGCAAATGGGGGACTCCTGGTTAGTTTCAGTTTGCCTTTTGCAGTTTTAATGAGAACCAACTAGATAAAAACTCCACCCCCTCCCCACCCAACAAAAGATATAATTACAAAGAAAAGAACCCCCAACACACAGCACTTAGAATACGTGCAACAAAGAACATTATGAATCAGTTACCAAAATAATTGCACTGTTTTCTTGTAGAATCTTCCTCGCTTGAGATTTAACAAGGAAGGAAATCTTCTTGCTGCTACTGCAGAGAATGGAATCAAGATACTTGCAAATGCAGCTGGTCTCAGATCCTTAAGATCAGTTGAAGCACCATCTTTTGAAGCATTAAGAGCACCCCCGGAACCACCTGCAATCAAGGTACTATTTCTTCAGCCTAAACTCAGGTTACGAAGTGCCACTAGCACTAGCTCAGGAGCCTGTTCCGACTTTGTTTGAAATCCCTCACTCTTTCAAACCTAAAGCCTATAAAGAACCCTGTATCTGCCTATCTGGCACATCTTTAAAAAAATCTTTTAACAACGCAAATTGTGATTTATGGATTTTTTGTGCCTTTTTGTCTTGATTTTTCAGGTTTCTGGATCTTCTGCTATTCCAAATGTTAATCCAGTCAATTGTAAAGTAGAAAGAAGCTCCCCTGTAAGGCCGGCTGCCATTCTTGTAAGTCAGCTACCCCTTTTTCCCAGCAATTGTCATCCTTTCTTTCTTTCTTTCTTTCTTTCACCCCTATAAATATAATTCCAGGTACTACTTGCATCAGTAATTCCATATCCACGTATGAAGTTTTTACTTTAATGATTGATTGTAATGTTTGTTGATTTCCTCTCCTAGAATGGAACTGATTCTATGGCTAGAAGCATGGAAAAGTCAAGGCATGTGGATGATGTAACTGAGAAAACCAAACCCTGGCAGTTGACTGAGATTATAGATCCTGTTCAGTGTCGGCTGGTTACCATGCCAGACAGCACAGATGCGACTAACAAGGTGTGCACTAACTTATTATAGCATTTGTTACAGTATATATCTATCATATAGTTTTTTCGCTGAGATGTTTATATCCAGGTTGCTCGACTTCTATATACAAATTCTGGCGTTGGCATTTTGGCACTTGGGTCAAATGGTATTCAAAAGCTGTGGAAGTGGACCCGCAATGAACAAAATCCAAGTGGAAAAGTAAAGGAAATAAACAAATAAAATCCCTAATTTCTTTCTAGCATTCTCTTTTACTTTTTTCTTGAATATTTATGAAGACTTCTGACATCAACGGGGTTTAAAGGCCACCGCCAATGTTGTTCCACAGCATTGGCAACCAAACAGTGGTCTTCTCATGTCCAATGACGTCTCAGGTGTCAACCTTGAGGAAGCATTTCCATGCATAGCCCTCTCTAAGAATGATTCTTATGTAATGTCGGCTTCTGGCGGAAAGGTTTCATTGTTTAATATGATGACATTCAAGGTATGTTCGTACTTCTTTAAATTGCTCATTTTGTCAAGATTAAGATGATTAATGATTGGTTTGGCATATCCATAATCTACGATACTTAGGTTATGACAACATTCATGCCGCCTCCACCATCTTCAACCTTCCTAGCATTTCATCCTCAAGATAATAACATCCTAGCCATTGGAATGGAGGATTCAACTATCCATATATACAACGTTAGAGTTGATGAGGTAACAATTTCTAATTTTGTCATTGCATTTGCTAACCATGAGCAGAATTGATATTTGTAACTTTGTGTTCCATAGGTGAAATCAAAACTGAAGGGTCATCAGAAGCGAGTGACCGGTTTAGCTTTTTCCGCCAATCTTAACATATTAATTTCATCAGGAGCTGATGCTCAGGTAAGTTACAGATTTGGGCTGCAATAAAATGCAGCACACATTTTTGATAGTTTTCTTTAATGCAAGACACTGTTTAGCAACGATCAGAAGAAAGACTTTTTTTGTCTTGCATTGAAATAGATCAGGTACTGCAGAGGACACAGAATCTGTAAAAATATAGGTGCATGATAAGACGGACAGGTATACAGTAAAGCGACTTGGAACAAGATAAATTGTCTGCCAGTGCCTATTTGTTTGTTGCATGAGGTCTCTACACTAGTGTTAATATATGTGACAAAAACTCAACCTATACTATGCTTTCCATTTAAGCGCCATTTTTTTTTAATTTTCCATACCTATGATGGTAAACATCTTCGCAAACTTCTTGTTTCCATGTTGTCTGTGATCGTTACATCAGACCTTTGCTTCATTTGTCCTTTCCTTGATAGTGAACATATGAAAGACAAGAAATCATGGGATAATTAGTTCATGCTCTGGCATGTTAGGTTGTTTTTTTTTGCTGGGTACTAATATAGCAACCGGACTTGTCAGCTTTGTGTTTGGAGCAATAATACTTGGGAGAAGAGAAAATCAGTTCCAATACAACTGCCTACTGGTAAGGCACCTAATGGTGATACGCGAGTACAGTTCCACTCAGATCAAATCCGTTTGCTGGTATCCCATGAAACACAATTAGCATTATATGACGCCTCCAAGATGGATCGAATCCGACAGGTAGAAACCATACCTAAACATCTGGCATTAAGACCTATTGCAATAATAACTAATCTTTTTTGTGCATTCTTCCATTGCAGTGGGTCCCTCAGGATGTCCTTTCAGCACCTATATCTTGTGCAGCATATTCATGCAACAGTCAACTAGTTTATGCTTCCTTTTGCGATGGAAACATTGGTGTCTTTGACGCAGATAGCTTGAGACTAAGATGTCGTATTGGTCCATCCCTATACTTGTCTCAGGCAGTAGTAAATGGGTAAGAACATCAATAGTATACCAGAAATTGTAATTGTAATTTGTCCATCATTATCTAATCTATACTCGCGTGTTTATTGGTAAATTTTTAAGTTTAACATTGCATCTTACTTTCTGACCGAAATGAGTTACTGCATTTATTATTTGGCTTATACATGATCATTTAACGATATGGCCCTGACTTCACATTTTATATGTAATGAATGAAATTTTAGCAACTTGCGGCCTACATTGCGGCTTATTATAAATTTATTTACTAAATTAGACTGTAGGCTGTAATTTGAATCGTGTATATATATAGTGGATATATACACTACCGCACACACACACACACACATATATGTATATTGGTAATTTCAACTTGTTTGTGGTTCTTTCTTCTTCATCAGTTCCAACACCCCTATCACAATATTTGGATGGTGGTTAAGATCTTCATAAAAAAACCATAAATAAAATGTTACATGTATTTATGAGGATGCTCAAACTGTGCGCTTTGTACATTCTTTTGTACCCGGTAGTTGCAAGCATTTATCAGTATTTCGTTAGTTGAGAGCCTGACCCTCTGATCTACTACCATGCAGAAGCCCGGCTGTGTACCCATTAGTCATTGCAGCACATCCGCACGATCCCAATCAATTTGCAGTTGGCTTGACAGATGGGTCCGTTAAAGTCATAGAACCCTCAGAGTCGGAAGGGAAGTGGGGAGTAAGTCCTCCAGCTGATAACGGTAAGCATGCATCATCATCCACGAGCAGCCACGCATCTGAACAGGTTCAAAGATAACATTTCTTGTATTTTACTGTTTACATTATACCCAAAAAAAAAAAGAAGCCCCAAGCTCCATCATGTTTATTCTAGTGGCTTAGATCTTAGATTACTATTAGATTGTCAGCTATCAAGGTAAGATAGGACATGATATCTAGAGAGATTCATATTGTAAAATTGCTTACAGTTGCTGGTTAATATTTGCATCATTGTTTCAGCGACCTGTTCTTTTAATCATATAAGAATGCATGGTTGTTGATACCCTGCTCTGCCCTTTGGTTGTCAGCAATGTGATTGGTAATTGAGATAAAAATTTTCCTAGGTTTCCATTTAGTGTCCCTCTAACCCTGCCTCATGTTCTCTCCGGACTCTTTAGGATTAAAATGTAAGAACATAAATTTCTATTAAAAAAATGATAGTAAAAAAGAAAAAAGTAGTGTGTTGCAACTTACTCCCATTATTATCTTCTTACTAAAATTATTTTGTGAAAAACAAAACAATAATCACAGAGGAATAGAAGACTTTAAAGCTTTTTTATTTTTATTACAGGAAATAAGTTGTTCCTTGGTGTCAGTTCAGTTTTTATCTCTCAGTTTTTATTTGGGATAGATTAACTTTTGGTACCTGTATGGTGATTATACTCGAAAAATGTTACACTCCGTTAAACAATATTGTTTCATCTTTATTTTGTTTGAAAATTAGGCTTCTCTTCTTCTCTCATTCTTCTTCTCTCATTCTTCTTTTCTCGATTATCTATTGATTACTAGTTCCCATATATTTATTAAAGGGTTTTCAGTGTTTTAATTGAAAAGATGAGTTCGTCTTGGAGTGGAATCGTAAATGAAATCGAGGAAGAAGACTGTAGTTCATGCAACAAAAATGAATGGATTACACCAAAGTTCCCAAGTCGGTGCCACTGTGGAACAATGGTGCGAATGTGGGAGGTAAGGAAAGATGGAACAAAACATCGAGGATCTTTTTTGCGTCGACTTCGCTTCTCTCTCTGTATGTTTGTCTCTCTCGTTGGATCAATTTTAACGATTATTTAAAATTTGGAAAGTACAAGCACCATATGACAATATTTTTCGAGTACAATCACCAGTTTGTAACTTTTTTCACTTCGGGTACCAAATTGTAAGTCATGTCCCTATTGTTTAACGGATTGTAACATTTTTCGAGTACAATCACCAGTTTGTAACTTTTTCCACTTCGGGTACCAAATTGTAAGTCGTGTCCCAGTACAGGTACCAAAAGTTGATTTATCCCGTTTTTATTTGGCTTCAAGTTTTTTTGGTTTTCAGCTTTTGTATATATATTTTTTAATTTGTAAGGTTAGGGGTTTAAATTTTTAGTCGAGGTGATGTTTGTTTACCTCTTAATACTTCTTAACAGTTCCACATTTGGTTCGGTAAGAGGATAATATTGTTTGGTAAAATTTTGTTTGACACTTGTTCTCTTAATCAGTAAGATATAAATTCGAACTATTAAGAGCTGTAATGAAACCTTTATAAATATTGTACTCCTATTTTAAAGTCATTATTAATTTTTGAAAAGTATATTTTATTCAGATATTTTATATTTTTTTAATTTTTATTTAATTTATTTATTTTTAAATTAAAATATTATTTTATTTAAATAATTTAATTTATTAAGATATACTGACGAGATACTAATTACTCAGTTTTATTACACATTACACAAGTATCTTAATGATGAGTCATTATTATATTATTCAGATAAATTTTTTTTGATCGACTATGTTAGAAAGTATTATTAAAGTATTTAATATGAAGTCATTTGATATCGTGAACCATTTTCAATTGATGTTTCTTGTGTCTAGGTGGCATAGTGCTGTTCATAGGGTTTATACTGAGAATGGTGATGTGTTGTCTTGCCGATATACAACTAACCTTCTACTAAAAGAGTATAATTTATAAATTTTTAGATTATATATTTTGTTCATGTTTATCCGTCTAAGGAATGTATTTCCATGTTAAAGTGTGTCCTCCACCTCTCATTCACATGTGAAAAATAATCCTCAAAATTGTTGCGAAATAATAGATAAAATAAATTAAGAATAGAACAAAATATATATATGAATAATTTATTGCATTCAAGTGATCATCCATAATTTTTTTAATATCAAATAAATTTCTAGAATGTGGTATCTCCACATATATATATATACTAGCAACAGTCCCGTGCCTCCGGCACTATAGACGTTGGAATTTATTCCAAATTTTGGACGACCCAAATGATTTATTAAGTGAGCGAGAAATTCAAAATTATTTATATTTTATTAGATAGATAGATGGTGGGATTTATCCCAAACTTTAGACATCCTAGATGATTTATTGAGTGAGCGGGAAATTCAAAATTATTTGTATTTTATTAGATATAATTAGATATATAGAATATAGATATAGATAGATAGAATTAGATAGATTGTATTTTATTAGATAGATGGATGGTGAGATTTATCCCAAACTTTGGACGACCCAGATGATTTATTGAATGAGCGGGAAATTCAAAATCATTTGTGTTTTATTAGATATATATATATATATATATATATATATATATATATATATATATATATATATATATATATATATATATATATATATATATAAAACACAAACTAAAACTTAAGTTGCATTAAAGCAAATTAAAGGCTTTTTAAGTTTCCACCATTTATTTTGGTGGTTACTTTCCTTCATTTAATTCATTTCTAACATTTCTCGTTGGATGACCACTTTTTAAGAATATGCCTCGTTATCAAAGATAAATCTTGCGGGGAAAAAATTGACTAAGAAAAAGAGTACAATATTCTTGTATAACTTCTAGTGACATAAGATTGCCTCATTAAAACCTTGCAAAGGAAAATTCAATGGGAAAAAATCTTAGCGAAAAAAAAAGAGTTCAATCAGGACATATCCTTTAGAAAATTTACGCCCCCTCATGAGTACCACCGCTCATGGTAAAAATCACCAAGTACTAGTTCTTAACCAAACTAATTTTATTTAAACAATCGATTTAATGTTGTGAATTAAAATATATAATTAAACTACAACTACCACTAGATTAAAATCAGGTTATGGAGATTTAAGATCACAACTTCATTTATTGTTTCACTTATATTAAAATACTTCTTATTAATTATGCTCACTATTCGGGATTGTTAATTATGAACTTATTAGTATTTATAACCACCTTTCGATGCATCACAAACATATTAATCCAAATTCACAGTTGATAGAATTGAATCAAACACCCTAATTAATTAAATCACTATATTCCTATTTGAATTACAATTAAAAAGGATTTAAAGTACAGGTTCTTTATCAGATTACACGCGGCGTAAAGGCATATCCCTATCCTAAACACAAATCATGAATTCTAACACCATGCGGAAAACACAATCACATATTATTATGATCAGATCTAAATCTATATTTCATCTACCGAATTCATATAAATTATCATAGTAATTGTTAGCTAGACAATTAAACAATTATACGCAATCATAATAGACAATCCATATAATAGATTAAAATAATTAACAGAGAAGCATACTAAAATAAGTTATGCAATAAGATCCGTTGCAATCTTAAACAAGAATTTAGTTCATTGTTATTGAATTAAAATCAAAAATCCACAACTGAATAGACATTAAAAGATAAAAGTAATAGAAGATACTCCCTCCGTCCCAAATTAACTGCTCAATTTTGACATTTTTAAGTTAAATTGACTATTTTTAGAAATAATAATTAAGCATATATAAATATATTTCTAAAATTATAAAAATTAGGATTAGTAATAAATTGTATATACTTTCTTTTGATTATAATCTCTTCACCTATATTTTAGCAAAAATAGTAAAAAAATTAGTTTTAAAAATGGTCAATTTGACTTTAAAAAGTCAAAATTGAGCAATTAATTTGGGACGGAGGGAGTAAGAGAATAGAATCTGTTGTATGTTGTCTTGAGACTCCTCTTCCGCTCCTACTTTTAATCTTCAGTGTTTTTTAAATTGTTTCAATCTCCAATGACTAATTAAGAACTAGTGTTTATGAATAAATTCCTAAATCTAATGGAGTGTATTTCTAATCTAACCTATCTAATCTCCCTTATTTTATGCCTCCCATCATGTATTTATAGGCTACAAGTCCAATTTCTAGCTTAGCAACAAACTCAATCCAATTTTGAGTCAAAAAAGTATCAAAATTCGCCCTAAAATGCGTCCAAGCTTGATCTAGTCCTACACCAGCACCCCGACGCTGCTCACGGCGCTGCAACACTGCCTCCTAGCACCCCGGCGCTGGAAATGGCCTAGGTTTGGGCGCCCCGGCACTGGGAGGTTTTCTAGAATTTTTTGCTCTGACGTTCTTTGGGAAAATAGTCATATCTTCTTCGTTTGAACTCCGATTTTGATGATTCAAGATGTTCTGAAAAGAGGAGACGTAGATCTACAACTTTCATTCTTTGAGTTTTTCGAAATAAGGGCTGGAGCAATGCTAAAATTGCCTCTGAAGTGGCTGCTATGTAAATGGTAAGTCAAAAATGCGAATCTAGCAACCCCAAACATTGATCCAAGTAACTTTTGTCTCAATTCCTACAAAATAACGTAAACATGCATGAATAGACACAAACACTTAAAAAACTCCCAAAATATTAAGCTCAAATGGACTCAATTCATGGGTATAAAGCACATTCATTAGTCGACGCATGCTAATACTGTGCCTCATCTTTTTAAAAGTTGCAGTTGGTAATTGTTTAGTGAACATATCAGCCAAATTATCACATGATCGTATCTGCTTTACATCAATATTGTGACGCCCCCAAAATAGGTATATACAACCCATTTTGAGTCGTCAAATATATGGTACATAATTTAAATACAAACTTCCTTATACAATACGACAAAAACGTAGCTGAGAGTTTTTAACACGAATATTGTCTTATAGACAATATCCAGACTCAAATGGAGTCCTCATTATAATTATTATCACACTATTTTATAAAATAGTGAGGACTACTATAGCCACTATCTCGGACCGTCACTCCATTCTCCACCTAGTTCCGACTACGTTCTCATTTTCTGAAGAGAACAATGAAAGAAAATGGTGAGCTCAATTAGCTCAGTAAGAAATATTATAATTACGATAATGCAGAATAAATTATCGTTAGCCTTCAACAGTGTTAAACTTATAGAATACACGAAACAAGTTTAACTACAGCGGAATAAGCAATACATTAGAAGAGTCAAGTAGAGCATGATATCTACTATCTTCTATGATTTAAATGTTCATCATCAATATTTTATCGCTGTAACACATCTCAATAAATAATCCACATCATTGAATTATTCATGCACTATGGGCCAAGGATATTCATTAGTATTACATCCACGAGTTATCCATGCACTATGGGCCAAGGATATTCGTTATTATCACCAATGGTCATGATCATGCCAACAACTGTTCATCAATACACTACGAGTTAATGATGACTTTTATCACATCATTTGTAACATTACATGTCATGATTATACCGTCATAATCATACGAACAACTGTCCATCAATGCACTACGGGCCAATGAGGACTTTTATCACATTATAAGCATGATGATGATGCCAATAATATAAGAATTCAATTAAATGAGAGCAAGAATAAATTTTAAAGATTTATAAATCAATTTATCCAGAATTTAATAATATCCAAATTGTCAACATGATACTACTTTTTGGAGTAAAATTTAAGAATAATATTGTATCAAAAATGATTTGGACATAAAAGAAATTAATTTTTATAATAAATAGTATCCCGGGTGAATAGTACTTTAGTGAATAGTATTTCGTGAATAGTACCCCGACATGAAAAGATTAAAAATTATCAAGAATGTTCAGAATAATATTTCCGTGAAAAGATACTAGATGAAGTGCAAATTTCAAGAATATTCTACTAATTTTAAGGAGTATAGAAGCAATACTTTAACAAAATGAGTGTAGAATTCGGAATCTGAAATGAAATAATATTACTTACATACTACAGGGTATGGAAGAAAATATTATTTCTTACGAATATTGAACAAAAATAATATCCCTTATTTTAAAAGGAGAGTACTTCTTAATGGTATAGCGGAGATATTTTTAAAGAAAATTTGCACTATTTTATAATTTCAAAGCTTTCTTAAACTCTAAAAAATACGTTCAATATTATAGAAGAAGAATTCTCTAATTCTGGTGTGATTTTCAATTCTAAATTAAGCATCCTATTTTTAGGAGAATGACTGGATACTATTTAGGAATTAATCACGGACGCACAGTAAGGAAGTTCATGGACAAAATCAACTGAATGAAAATTTTAAAATTTTTGATTTTACTATGCAGCACTATGCAGTATTATGCAATCAAATAAAATAAAATATATTCTATTTTTCATAAAAAAACAAATCTTATATATATATATATAATAATAATCGTACTCCCTCCGTGACCAAAATCTCCCCCCCCCGTGATTAATATTAAATATATATATATATATATATATATATATATATATATATATATATATATATATATATAATACTTTTTATCTTTAAGTATCGTATGAGTTGTTGCACTGTCCGCTAGACAAAAATCTTCCATAGTTATCTTGGAATTGATTTTACCAGTTGAACCCATGCATCTTCATATATACAAAACATAAATTAAACTTTATAAAAATACTTATTACCTTTCCATAATATAATTAAAAAAATAATTAATCGATTTGGACATTTCCATCACCAATCATACTTATTAAGATGTAATAATATAGTAAAAGAAAATAATTAATTGGTATGAATATTTTCATCACCAATCAAATTGTCAAATTTTTCATCAACGTTCTCATAGAAATCAGGGGCATCAAGATAAGTCATATCCACTCAATTTTGAAGATTAATATAATTCATGGGATCTTCAACATCATTATGATCAACAAAGTTTGTTTCAATTCTTTTTCCCTTTTCTTTTATGGAGGCTTGGTACAACTCTACCAAATGTTTAGAAGTACGACAGGTATGTGACCAATGACCTTCCATTCCACACCTATAACACTTATTTTCATGGTTTGTAAACCCTTACCATTTTGATTCTTCTGATGGTAAGGTGTGTTATTCCCTTTTGAAGAATTATGAGTACGATCCTCTCTATATTGATCATTCTTGCCACGCCCACATCCACGCCCACGACCACGACACGACCACAACCACGAACATAATTTCTTCTGTTTATCAAATGAGGTTCCATTCGTTTCAGGGAATGAAGTAGAACTGGTCAGGCGAGATTGATGGTTTTTCAGCAAAAGCTCATTATTTTGTTCAGCCACTAAAAGACATGATATTAGTTCAGATTTTTTTGTGAACTTACGCTCTCGATATTACTGTTGCAGGATCATATTCGAGGCATGAAATGTAGTAAATGTTTTCTCTAACATATCTTCATCAGTGATTTTCTCCCCACACAATTTTAATAGTGAGATTATTTTAAAAAGTGTAGAATTTTACTCACTCACACTTTTAAAATCTTGCAACCTCAAGTTCAACCAATTATAGTGAGCTTTTGGGAGGATTACAGATTTTTTATTATCATATATTTCTTTTAAATCATTCCATTAGACAAGAGGATCTTTTACAATAAGGTACACATATTTTAATTCTTCATGGACATAATGGCGAATAAAAATCATTGATTTTGCATGATCCTGCAGGGATGCATGATTGCTAACCTTAATTATATGTCCAAGATTCTTTGCCTCTAGGTGAATCTCAACATCAAGGGTCCATGACAGCTAATTCTTGCCCGAGATGTCAAGGGCAGCAAATTCAAGTTTTGTAAGGTTTGACATCTATTAAAAATACATGCAATAATATAAAAATACTACTAGTTAGTAATAATTAAACATATCTGAAAATGAAGGTAGATATATGTGACAACCCCAAAAATAGGTCCATTCCATCCAACTCATTCTGAGTCGCCAAATACATGGGTACAGAAAACAACTACAACTTTATTACAACAATTGTCGTGCAAAATACAACAACACATATACTGTGAGTTTGGATAGAAATATATATACCAACTGTGACTCTCATCCCAACCTTGGATAGCACGTCACAATGACACCTTACATAAATGTATAGTCAAAAACTGTTTTAGAAATTAGAATCTTTGGGAAGTGCTCAAGGAAACCTTCGTACATGGGAGGCCATGCTTCTAGGTTATGATTGATATCATATGGCCACAGAATTATCCTTGGTTGACCCAATAGACCCCAAAGAAAAATGAGAAGATTACTATCATATTCTTTCCAGTGGTGAGTCTTCTCTTGACTTATCATTATCTCCACTGTCTCAAATTGAGAATTATACTTCAAACAAACACCAAGATTATATAAGTAGTGCTCGTAAATATACTTAGCAAGTGGATGAGCACAACCCTGTCTTATGATGACATGAGGTTGTATGTCATTAGACATCTTGTATGATAGTGGCAAAACACCCTTCCAGCGTTGGGTTCGCCTCTCCCTATATGATTCACCAAATATAACTACTAAAAGACGTATACAACACACTTATCTATACTGTTTAGGGAGAAATCCACAGCTAGAGACCACCGTTCTATTCCCTTGTTACCCTCGCTCGACCCAGCTACACTTTTATTACCTGAAAGGAATTGTGAAGCAAAAGGGTGAGCACAACTAGCTCAGTAAAGAATATCATGACTAAAGATAATTAAATTATTAATAGCATTCATCAATAACAAATCAGAGATTTAGAACATATGGTAGATGATAAAAATTTCAACCATAGTTGCAGCGGAACGAACAATCCATTAGAAGAGTCAAATAGACCATAAAGTCTATTATCTTCTCCACATTAAAAGTCCACCAACAATATTTTATCCCTGTAACATTAATCAACAGTTCCTTTCCATAATTATATGAATAACTCATAATCATAATTGTAATTTTAAATTCCTCTTCGCATCCAAGACGAAGATAATTTCATCACATGTCTTTACCTGAAACATCAAAGATCATGGTTATACCAAATCACAGTTCCTGTTCATAATCATACTAATAAATTCATCTTTGCACTACGGGCCAAAGATATTCATCCACATTTCATCTTCGCACCACTGGCCAAAGATATTCAACAACAGGTCATCTTTGCACTACGGGCCAAAGATATTCATTAACATTTCATCTTTGCACTACAGGCCAAAGATATTAATATCTCAAAGAAATATATAATCATTTCAGAATTTATATAAACAATAATTTTAACTATGTTGATCAATTCACCTTTGCACTTAAGCTAAAGATATTCAATTATAAATTCAATGGTCATGATCATACCAGTCACAATTTAACTTTTTTCACTACTGGTCAAAGAGAACCCTAGTCATGATCATACCAATAATCTACTCATCTTTACACTCCAGTGAAAGAGAATTTCAACATCAAGGTTATAAAAATATTATATAAGATAATAAAATCAATATAATCAATAAATAGTTTTAATCTCCAGAGTAATATTCATAAATCAACTATAATTTGGTTAGAAAAAGAAACCAATTTTGTAGTAAATAGTACCCGTGAATAGTAATTCATGAATAGTAGTAACTCATAAATAGTAACTCTGACATAAAAAGGTAGAAATTTTACAATAAAATCCATACCAATATTTCGGTATAATGATATTGAAAGAATAACATTTATTAAACTTATAAATAATTTATTTTATTTGTTTACACTTTACTAAATAATACATTTAATCATCATAAAATGCCAAACTTATAAGATTTCATCACCAATAACCAAAACCCTCATCAAAAATCTATATATACCACATATATGATTCTCAAGCCATAAAATCATATTTTCTAATTTTCTTCCTTCACATAACATATTTAACTCATTTATTCATAACTAATCCATTTTCATGAAAAATACCAAATCAGTTCCAAAGATATTTCTTTTCTGAAATTTAGCAGAATATAGTCTCATATTGAACATATATTTTTCTTAGAATTTTTAAAATTCATTTACTATTTTTTATACAGCCAAAACCGCTGAATATTTAGACATTTATCATAAATTGTACTTTTATCCAAAAATTCTGAAATTCACAGAGTACACTGATATTATATAGATGTACTCCCAATAAAAATTTTATCAATTTTGGAGTTAACTATAAGGAGTTATAAGCGGGTGCTTTTAAATTAGTCTTTTCTCATAAAATTCATAACTCTTAATCCATACATCCAAAAATCACCATTTTTGGACGCAATCAATAAAACTCATCAACATATCATTTCAAATTTTTCCAGAATTTTCTGAAGGTCAGACGAAGTACGAACTGAAAAACATAATAACCCTTAAAATCCCTTACCTCAAAAGAGCAGTACTTCTGACTGGAATATCGGATGAAAAATCGAAGGAAACTTCTACTAAATAGCAACTCTCAAAGTATCTAAATACTCACAAAATACACTCAATAATCTAGAGAGAGAAAGAGAGAAATCTTATGTTTCTAGTATGATTTTCAATTCTAACTTAGCCCTCTATTTATAGGAAAGTTTTAGCAGACTTGACCTGCAACCTTATGGTTTTACCTGCTACTATTCCCACCCACCACATTTGAAATAAAATTCAGCACATTTCTTCACCAACCACAATTGGGGCCCACCAATTCTAAAATTTTCCACCAAAATCCTTTATAAACCTAATTTTCGAATCAGTCACCTGTTAAAATTCATAACAAATCATGCGTTCAATTTTAACGGTTCAAAATTAGTGGACATATACTTAACTTATATATGTATAAAATATCCAAAAATTACAACGATCCAATGGTCGGATTAAAAATTATAACTCACGCAATATATCTCAAAAATACTGGTTTAATTTTTAATACATCCATTCCGATAAAAATAATGATAAAACACCTCAACATTAACTCCTTCATTTATAACCACATAAATAAATCCACCATTTATATCCACATCAAATAAATATTTCCTTATCATATAAATCAATAATTAATTATTCACAAATAATATTACAGAATCACAATTATGATAACCAGGCCGTTCCCAGGAAAGAGGGGGCTTTCCAATAAGAATTTCTCCTTACTGGCGCGCAATTAGGTGACCAACCCTCTCCTTGACAGAACTTTCCAAACATTGCCAATAATGCTATCTAATAATATTATTCAAATAATATGAATTATTGATCTGATAATGAAAAATATTGTGCAGTGATAATTATTAAAACAACAATAATATAAAATATCAACGCAGCAATTATTGAATCAATAAAATAAAATATTGAACAGTAATTACTGTAACAATTATTGAGTAGTGCCTTCTTATGTAAGGATCAATAATTCAAAAATACTGTGTAAAATCGTGTGCTACTGTGCAAACACGCGTATTACTGTATTTTAACCACCGGGTATTCCAACAGTGTTAACGGTAACGATTACGCTGCTATTTATAAAAACTTAATTTTGTCGTTTTCTTCATCCGACAGTTATTCTATTATGGGGCCCACAAATGGCTGCGCCGTCGTACGAATATACCCCAACATGAAAAATTATTCCACGACCAAACTAATATTCCCCGACAACAATGAATATTTTATAACTACTTGTGTATTTTGAAAAAATAATTCGTATATCACCTTTAACTTTAATTTTTATCAATTTAATCATTTACTGAATTGTAATTATAAGAAAAATTGAATACTTTTATTTGATAAAATTCAGGGTCTTACAATCTCTCCTCATGAAATTTCGTCCCCGAAATTTATGTACCTGGTATTTCGAAAAGTTGAGAATACTTTGCTTTCATTTCAGATTCTATCTCCCTGGTCATCATGATTTCTCCATTGATCATCTCCCGTGATAACTTCATTTGGGTTCCTCATTTGTTGGGAAGTCATTACAACCGCCATCCCTCGAACTACCCGACTTTGACTTGTCTGGGGCAGCATTTGGCGTTATCACTACCGTTGGAATATATTTTTCTATAGGACATATTCCTCCCTCAACTGCCTCGTCGTACTCCTGTTTCATGATCTGAATCATCAATCTTCGATCCATATCGAATTCAGGTTGACCGCTATGTACAAGGTAATTCAAAATTCGATGTTGGGTTCTCCCAATTGCTTTCCAAAAAGAGAACTTCATGTCATCTATTTTAGCCTTCTTAGATCGGACATCTCTTTCCACAATAACCACGTGTCGTGTGGCTTTTACCCATGCATCACTCATTCTTACTCGTTCAGTTTTTTCTTCTTTCGGCTCAGATTCCATCTTTATCATCTTATACTCTGCCAAAGAATGATTCTGTTCAAGCATCACATATCGGGTAACATAAGCTTGAATTGTTGCATCCTTTTGTTCCACGACTGCCTGTCCTTCTTCAGCCTGCTCTTCTAACTCATGAATACAATTTTGAAATTCTACATTTTTATCATATAATACCTCTAATAAACTCTCCTCAGGTACCTCTTCTTCCTCACTTTCAGCTGTTACCTCTGTGACTATCTCGGGTGCAACTATCAATTCTTCACTCACCACATGGATATCTCTAATTCCTTCTTCGTCTGACATCACATTATCATGGTTAGTTATTAGAGTTATCTCTACGGTCTCATTCACTCCATTGTTAACATTCTCAGCAGCCATTCTCAAATACTACCATAAAACAAGAGTTAATTAAACAAATTAACATATCACATAATATTCTGATATTATGACTGACCAACAAATAAGCTTAGGTAGGACACACGAGCGAAGAATTTACTCATCTCTCCCCTCCTAGTTATATTCCCCGATCTCCGCTAGAGATCATATCCCTAAGCTCTGATACCAAATGTGACAAATGTCCCATCAGTGGACAGCACCTCACATTGGTACCTATCAATTTGCCACCGCAGAACTGCGTCCCCTACGGAGAGTCTGACTTCGATGCATCCCCCATCAACAGGAAGTCACCAGCGAGAGGCTCGGGGCTCTTTACTTATAGCTCTGACACCAAATGTGACAACCTCAAAATAGGTCCATTCCATCCAACCCATTCTGAGTCGCTAAATACATGGTACAGAAAACAACTACAACTTTATTACAACAATTGTCGTGCAAAATACAACAACACATATACTGTGAGTTTGGATAGAAATATATATACCAACTGTGACTCTCATCCCAACCTTGGATAGCACGTCACAATGACACCTTACATAAACGTATAGTCAAAAACTGTTTTAGAAATTAGAATCTTTGGGAAGTGCTCAAGGAAACCTTCGTACATGGGAGGCTATGCTTCTAGGTTATGATAGATATCATATGGCCACAGAATTATCCTTGGTTGACCCAATAGACCCCAAAAAAATGAAAAGATTACTATCATATTCTTTCCAGTGGTGAGTCTTCTCTTGACTTACCATTATCTCCACTGTCTCAAATTGAGAATTATACTTCAAACAAACATCAAGATTATATAGGTAATGCTCGTAAATATACTTAGCAAGTGGATGAGCACAACCCTGTCTTATGATGACATGAGGTTGTATGTCATTAGACATCTTGTATGATAGTGGCAAAACACCCTTCCAACGTTGGGTTCGCCTCTCCCTATATGATTCACCAAATATAACTACTAAAAGACGTATACAATACACTTGTCTATACTGTTTAGGGAGAAATCCACAGCTAGAGACCACCGTTCTATTCCCTTGTTACCCTCGCTCGACCCAGCTACACTTTTATTACCTGAAAGGAATTGTGAAGCAAAAGGGTGAGCACAACTAGCTCAGTAAAGAATATCATGACTAAAGATAATTAAATTATCAATAGCCTTCATCAATAACAAATCAGAGATTTAGAACATATGGTAGATGATAAAAATTTCAACCATAGTTGCAGCGGAACGAGCAATCCATTAGAAGAGTCAAATAGACCATAAAGTCTATTATCTTCTCCACATTAAAAGTCCACCAACAATGTTTTATCCCTGTAACATTAATCAACAGTTCCTTTCTACAATTATATGAATAACTCATAATCATAATTGTAATTCTAAATTTCTCTTCGCATCCAAGACGAAGATAATTTTCATCACATGTCTTTACCTGAAACATCAAAGATCATGGTTATACCAAATCACAGTTCCTGTTCATAATCATACTAATAAATTCATCTTTGCACTACGAACCAAAGATATTCATCCACAGTTCATCTTCGCACCACTGGCCAAAGATATTCAATAACATGTCATCTTTGCACTACGGGCCAAAGATATTCATTAACAGTTCATCTTTGCACTATTGGCCAAATATATTCATCAACAATTCATCTTTGCACTACAGGCCAAAGATATTAATATCTCAAAGAAATATATAATCATTTCAGAATTTATTTAAACAATAATTATAACCATGTTGATCAATTCATCTTTGCACTTATGCTAAAGATATTCAATTATAAATTCAATGGTCATGATCATACCAGTCACAATTCAACTTTTCACTACTGGCCAAAGAGAACACTAGTCATGATCATACCAATAATCTACTCATCTTTACACTCCAGTGAAAGAGAATTTCAACATCAGGGTTATAAAAATATTATATAAGATAATAAAATCAATATAATCAATAAATAGTTTTAATCTCCAGAGTAATATTCATAAATCAACTATAATTTGGTTAGAAAAAGAAACCAATTTTGTAGTGAATAGTACCCGTGAATAGTAACTCGTGAATAGTAACTCATGAATAGTAACTCTGACACAAAAAGGTAAAAATTTCATAATAAAATCTATACCAATATTTCGCTATAATGATATTGAAAGAATAACATTTCTTAAACTTATAAACAATTTATTTTAATTGTTTACACTTTACTAAATAATGTATTTAATCATCATAAAATGCCAAATTTATAAGATTTTATCACCAATTACCAAAACCCTCATCAAAAATCTGCATATACCACATATATGATTCTCAAGCCATAAAATCATATTTTTCTAATTTTCTTCCTTCACATAATATATTTAACTCATTTATTCATAACTAGTCTATTTTCATGAAAAATATCAAATCAGTTCCAAAAATATTTCTTTTCTGGGATTTAGCAGAATATAGTCCCATATTAAATATATATTTTTCTTAGAATTTTTAAAATTCATTTACTATTTTTCATATGGCCAAAACCGCCGAATATTTAGACATTTATCATAAATTGTTCTTTTATCCAAAAATTCTGAAATTCACAGAGTACACTGATGTTATATAGATTTACTCCCAATAAAAATTTCATCAATTTTGGAGTTAACCATAAGGAGTTATAAGCGGTTATTTTTAAAATAGTCTTTTCTCATAAAATTCATAACTCTTAATCTATACATCCAAAAATCACCATTTTTGGACACAATCAATAAAACTCATCAACATATCATTTCAAATTTTTCCAGAATTTTTTGAAGGTCATAAGAAGTACGAACTGAAAAACATAATAACCCTTAAAATCCCTTACCTCAAAAGAGATGTACTTCTGGCTGGAATATCGGATGAAAAATTGAAGGAAACTTCTACTAAATAGCAACTCTCAAAGTATCTAAATACTCATAAAATACACTCAATAATCTAGAGAGAGAAAGCTTATGTTTCTGATGTGATTTTTAATTCTAACTTAGCCCTCTATTTATAGAAAAATTTTAGCAGACTTGACCTGCAACCTGATGGCTTTACCTGCTACTATTCCTACCAACCACATTTAAAATAAAATTCAGCACATTTCTTCACCAACCACAAGTGGGGCCCACTCAATTCTAGAATTATCCACCAAAATGCAAAATTCGGATACTTCAACAATTTCTGAACCATTCACCTCTTAAAATTCATAACAAATCATAAGTTCATTTTTAACGGTTCAAAATTTGTGGACATATACTCAACTTATATATGTATAACATATCCAAAAATTACAACGATCCAACGGTAGGATTAAAAATTATAACTCACGCAATATATATCAAAAATATTGGTTTAATTTTTAATACCTTCATTCCAACAAAAATACTGATAAAATACCTCAACATTAATTCCTTCATTTATAACCACATAAATAAATTCATCATTTATATCCGCATCAAATAAATATTTTCTTATCATATAAATCAATAATTATTCACAAATAATATTACAGAATCACTATTATGACAACCAGACCGTTTCCAGGAAAGAGGGGGCTTTCCAATAAGAATTTCTCCTTACTGGCTCGCAATTAGGTGACCAAACCTCTCATTGACAGAACTTTCTAGACATTGACAATAATGTTATCTAATAATATTATTCAAATAATATGAATTATTGATCTGATAATGAGAAATATTGTGCAGTGATAATTATTGAAACAACAATAATATAAAATATCAACGCAACAATTATTGAATCAATAAAAGAAAATATTGAACAGTAATTACTATAACAATTATTGAGTAGTGCTTTCTTATGTAAGGATCAATAATTCAAAAATACTGTGTAAAATCGTGTGCTACTATGCAAACACGCGTATTACTGTATTTTAACCACCGGGTATTCCAACAGTGTTAACGGTAATGATTACGCCGTTATTTATAAAAACTTAATTTTATCGTTTTCTTCATCCGAAAATTATTCTGTTATGGTGCCCACAAATGGTTGCGCCATCGTACGAATATTCCCTGACAGAAAGAATATTCCACTACCAAACGAATATTCCCCGACAACAATGAATATTTTATAATCACTTGTGTATTTTGAAAAAAAAATTATATATCACCCTTAACTTTAACTTTTATCAATTTAACCATTTACTGAATAGTAATTATAAGAAAAATTAAATATTTTTATTTCATAAAATTCGGGGTCTTACAACAACTGCGCGAAAATCGGAGATAACCCCGGGAGGGGTAAAATGGTCATTTTGCCAACCCAACTTCACTTTAAATCAAATACACTCATTTCAACTCAAAATACTTCAAAGGAAGTCCCACAAGAGCGATATCTTAACTCCGGAGCGCAAACTACACAAAACGGCTCACCGGATTGCCTGATGGAAACCTGGGAATGCTATTTTGATCATGGACCCATCTTCCTGGAATCAAAAAAGGTCAAATCATATATCATTATGTAGCTCTCGGAAAGAGCTTTCCGGAATGGTATGGCACGCTTCCATCGGACTCTCGGATTGAAAGTTATGAGCGACCGAGCGAACAACGCGTACGTACTTCGACACGGCGGGACCCACACTGCCCAGGGCACCCCGAGCAGCCGCAGGTACACCTGCTACTAGGTGCCGCAGGTAGACCTGCGGCTCCCACCTCTATAAATATGGGGCTTGGGGTGCTGATTTTCTAAGAGAAAAAGACGGGGAAACCTTGCACAATTCGCTCTGCACTAGCCCATACAGTGTATTTTCCCACTTTTAAACACATGTGAGCTCATATATAGCCTCTTTTGTACGCCCAAAAGCATGTGTTTACCCACTCTAAAGATATAGAAGCCTTCTTTATCAGTTAGCTGTAAGCCTTCTAATACACTTTAGAGTCTTTCTCTTCATCGTTGCACACACCCTTCTACACGTTGAGAGTCGTGTTGCTTGCTTTTGCGTGGACTTCGGTCCGTGGTTTCATTTCAGTCTGTATATATATATATATATATATATATATATATATATATATATATATATATATATTATATATTTATATATATATTGACTAACATTATCGAGTTATGCATCGATTGAGCCTAGACTTCGGTCTGGAGCGTTTGCTGCTTTAATATATATATATATATATATAGGGGTTCCATCCACAACAACCGGTTGTTGGGAGCAACCCCTTTTTGGCCAGCCGGTACAGCTTGTACCGGCCTTAGAATTTTTTTTTATAAGCCGTAACAAGCTGTACCGGCTGGCCAAAAAGGGGTTGCTCCCCAACAACCGGTTGTTGTGGATGGAACCCCATATATATATATATACTTATATATATCAACTGTGTGTCAGACTTTGTTTGATGAGCCTAGACTTCGGTCTGGTGCATTTACCCGCTTTTATATATATATATATATATATATATATATATATATATATATATATATATATATATATATATATATATGAATTGTGGTCGAACTCTGTTCGATGAGCCTGAATTTTATATCCAATGCGTTTATTGCTTATATATACATATTTTGTCTCACCTAGAGTTTACTTCGTGGTGGTTGATCGCTTTTACAGTTTTCTTACATTTTGTCCTGCCTGGAGTTTACTTCGTGGCAGTTGAACGTATTTATAGCTTTATTTACATTTCGTCCTGCCTGGAGTTTCCTCCGTGATAGTTGATAGCTTTTAACATCTTTATTTATATTTCTGATCCCCCATGGAGGTGCTTCATGGTTGGTGATCCTGTCTGTATATATATATATATTTTTACAGCTTTTATATATATATCTGCTTATTGCTTTTATACAAATTGCAATATTCTGTGCGCCTAGGAATCATGTGATCACAGATTCATCCCATTGGATCTAGATTCGGTTCCCGTGATGGACATTTTCAGCTGTAAGCAGCTTGTAAATTATTCTGCGATGTCTGAATTTCCTCAGATGGTTTCCATACCCACGAGGAAGTCGGCATTATTTTTGTACATTATTTTTCATACGGATGCCTCGCATCCGTCAAATAAAATCAATCAAGCCGATCACTTAATAAAATGGGATTGTAAAAGGTCTCAATTCCTATTGAGCATCAGGGTTTAAAAAACCTCTTTTATAAAACATCACTGTCATATCTTGCTAAAAAACTGAATTTTTACATAAATTTAGACCCTGTGTATATAGGTTCGAACGAGGCCTCACACAACTTCCAAATAACAGCACATTGACCCACACACACACACACTCAGATAATAGTTTCTTGTAAAGAGGCGGTCACCATGGTAACACGGATGTCGGGGGGTGTCTAACACCTTCCCTCTGTATAACCAAGTTCCCGGATCCTAAACGAATCTCGGTTTCACCGACCCGTATATCAGTGTCACATCACTAGGTCAATGTGCAAACTTTTTCTCGGTTGTGTTGGTACAACCATTTAAAAAACCAACCGGCGACTCTTAACAGTCCATCGTCGACATTATACATGTCGGACCTTTTTCACTTATTTTTTCAAACAAATCTCACTTAAAATGAGAACACCAAAGAACAAGTAACGGAAAGAGACACCCAAAAATCCCGACGTCGACAGCTGATGAAAGGCTTTACATGACCATTATCGGATGCTTGATGTACCTAACGGCAACTAGACCAGATATTATGAATGTTGTAAGTTTACTCTCAAGGTACATGCATTGTGCTAGTGAAATTCACTTTCAAGCAGCAAAAAGAATTGTCAGATATGTCAAGGGTACAATTGATTATGGGCTAAGGTTTTGTCAAGTTAAAAATTTCGCTCTTCAAGCTTATTCAGATAAAAATTTCACTCTTCAAGGTTATTCAGATAGTGATTGGGCAGGTTGTGTTGATGATATGAGAAGTACTTCAGGTTATTGTTTCAGCTTTGGTTCTGCTATTTTTTCATGGTGTTCCAAAAAACAAGAAGCCATAGCTCAATCCACAGCAGAAGCAGAATATGTAGCAACTGTTGTTGCTGTGAATCAGGCTCTCTAGATCAGGAAATTGATGGCTGACTTGTTTATGGAGCAAAAGGAAAGCACACAAATACTCATAGACAATCAAGCTGCAATTTCAATTGCAAATAATCCGGTGTTCCATGGCAAAACAAAACATTTCAAGCTGAAACTCTATTTCCTAAGAGAGGTACAGAAGGAGGGGAAAATACAGCTGGTCTATTGCAAAACAGAAAGTCAGAATGCTGATATCTTAACCAAGCCACTTCCTAAAGCTAGATATGAGTTCTTGAGGCAAAGGATTGGAGTCTGCAGCTCCAGAGACAAGGAGGAGTGTTGAATGAGACATGTCTCAGGAGCTGTTGACATGGAGCTAAGTAGATTTTAGTGAAAGAAGTCAAATAAGTTAGTTATGTGGAAGATTTACCTATTCCTTAGGAAGTATTTGTTTGTTTGTTTCTATTTTTTAGGAAGTATTTATAGCTAGGTAGCAGGTTTGTTGCTATTTTTTAGGAGGTATCTGCACGTATCATATTAAGCTGCACTTTTTATGTTTTTCTGTTTTAAGCTAGCTGTATAAATAAGTGTTTTGAAGCTTAATAAAAAGATAACTTTAAATGCCTCAATGTTCTTTTGTTTCCTGAGAGTTTCTACACTTTGTTTCTATCAAAACCAACACAAACAAACAATATGAGAGTTCAGTACAGAACAACTAGCAAGTAAGACTGATTGCTCAATGACAATTTTGATTCGAGAGCAGAGAAAACTTAGTTCTCCAGGCAGCCAAAAGGCCGAGGGTAAAGGAAAATCATACCTGCTATCTATTTTAATAAAAATAATTACAAATGTTGTAACCCGCTTTGTAGTTTAACAGAACAACAATATTGCACATATATACGAGAATTAGAATCACTATCTTTTATACACATAACAAATATTGATTTCCTGAAAATTTACTTGCTTTCTTGAGTGTTGTGTAGACTATAGTTGCAACTGAAGTCGGAAGAGAGATCGAGGTGGAGGCTGAGGTTGAGGGAATTAGGAATAGGGGCTAGGGCAGACTCGCGCTGTCTCACAGACGCAAACAATACATACAAGTATAAAATTAGTTTTTTTATTAATAAGTTCGGTTATTCAGTTATCCTCGAATTCGAAACCGAATTCGGATATAATTCAAATTTAGAAATTCAAAATTTGATTATGTTCAATAATTCAATTTTACCTATTTTTTTGGTATAACTCAAAAGTGTTTGGTAGATAAAGTGATAGGTAACAAGATGAAGAGAATGGTGGATGAGGCAGGACAGATTTAATGAATAGGAAAATAAATTGTTTAAATTTTCAAGTCAATTTTAGGACCAACCAAGACAACTCATCTGACTCGTTATACCTATCGAGATAATTCAACGATTATATATGAGGATGGGTCTACGGATTTTTAGATATAGTTATTGATTATAACTTATAAGTATACTAAAGAAGACCATGTTTGCAACACACAAATTTAGAGGTTGTTTGGCGATTTTGTATTTTTTATTTTTTAAAACTAAAATGAAAATGTGTATGAAAATAAGTTAATCTCACCATACACTTGACTATAAGTTTGAAACATTCAACTTTAAATTAATTGACTCAATTTTTTGAACGACATCAAAGGAAAGGATGGAATTAATTCGAAATTTATTAGAATATTATGAATCACAAATTAAATACCATTAATTCTTTCAAGTCAAAATTTAATCTAAACCTCACAATACCATGCAAGTCTTATTTTAGTACTCCTCTCCTTACGTATAAATTAATCCATGCACCATGCATAATAATCATTCGCATTCGCAATTTTGATCTATCGTATAATTAATTAACTTTAGTTTTTTCTAAGAAACCGATCGATCTTCTGATCATCATGGCTCAAACTCGAGGAAAAATGGCCGCCGTCGTCTTTTGCCTGAGCCTTGTTTTGCTGCTGAGCGAAGTTGCTAATGCGACGACGTTTATCAGCTACGGGGCTATGATGAGAGATGGAATTAGATGCCTAAAACGTGAAGGCTGTGTAGAGGCTCCTGCAAATTCGTACAATAGAGGTTGTGAACCTTCACAGCGATGCCGCGGTAGCGGGCCTGGCGGCGCTGATGAGGAGCCGCGAGAGGAGGATGATAAGGAAAATATATAAGCAGGCCATGCAACGTTAATTAATTCAGAAGAGGGGGAGGGGGAGGGGGAGGGGAGGGGGAGGGGAGGGGGAGGGTGGGGGGGTGTTAATTAATATGGCATTTAATAATAATAATAATAATAAATTAATACTTTTGTTTAAAGTTTATATTTTAGGCTACTTAGTGACAATAAAATTGAAGTCATATCTACTACTACTACTACTATTATGTACACATGCATGAATATGTGAATAAGTACGTACTCAACGGTACAAGAATAATGTATCTGGATGTAGCCAGTTTGATTGAAATTTATGATTATTCAATATATTTTCTTTGTTTCCAAATAAAAGTATTAATTAATTATATTTTATTTTATTTTTTTCCTTGAATTAGGTGGATTCAATTTAATTAATTATATCTATTGCGATTTGTGAATGTTCACGTTAACTTTTTTTATTGTCAATTTACGTATATACAAATATTAGTTATAATTTTTTTAGAAAGATGGGTAATAAGTAGAATACTCCTATAATTTTTAGAAATCTCACGTATTGATAAATTTTACCATTATAATTCGGTGTAAATTTATGGTAATAAATAGCAGATAACCATACTCTTTTATAAACATTGAGTGTGATAGATTATGTGGAGGATATTAAGAATCTGTTTGAGGATTGGGCTTTTATATAAACAGCATGAATAATAATTTATTATATTAATAATTAAAATAAATTAATTAGGATTTCGAGAAATATAGTTGTAACTATTAAATATTTAGTTAGATATTTATTCAAATAAGTAATGATTGAATTATATATTGTACAGGTTCTTTCAATTAATTAGTAAGCTAAATATATTCAAATAAGTAACGACTTTCAATCAATTAGTAAGCTAAATATTTGAATGGATTATTGTAGATTTATTTAGTTATAATTAATTATGTGAAAATAGTTATTTTAATTTTATTTAAGATTGTAATGGAATTTTATATTAGCGCTTATATTTCTAAAATTTGCTTGAAATTCTAATCCGAATAGAGTTATGAAACTCATGTTTTAATAACTTTTAATTTGGTTATGACAATTACTTAGGAATGAATCCACTATAATTTTCTAACTAATGGTATCGTTATTATGTTTCAAATTCGCATGTGACGCCCCCAAAATTAGGTATACATCACCCATCTTGGGTCGTCAGATACATGGTACAAAATTCAAATACAACTTACTAATACAACTGTCGTGTATAATATGACAAAACATAACTGTGAGTTTGAATACAATTATTGTCTACTAGAGATTATACAAACTCAAAAAGAGTCCTCATTACAATTATTAATACACTATTTCACAGAATAGTGAGGACTACTAATGCTATCCTCTGGACCGTCACTCCGTTCCCCGACTAGTCCCTGCTATGTTCTCATTTCCTGAAGAGAACAGTGAAAGAAAGGGTGAGCTCAACTAGCCCAGTAAGAAATATTATGACTAAGATAATGCAGAATAAATTATCGTTAGCCTTCAACAGTATTAAACTGATAAAATATAACAACATCAAGTTTAACAGCAGCGGATCAAGCAATCCATTAAAAGAGTCAAGTAGAGAATAGAATCTACTATCTTTTATGATTTAAAAAGTTTTTCATCACTTTTATCGCTGAGACTCAGCTCAATAAATAATCCACATCATTAAATCATCCCTGCATTACAGGCCAAGGATATTCTTTAGTATCACGACCACGAATTATCCATGCACTACGGGCCAAAGATAATCGTGTTTTCATTAACGGTCCTGATCATGCCATAAAACAATTCATCTTTGCTCCCTTGGCCGAAGAGAATCCATAGCCATAATCATACCAAAAACTGTCCATCAATGCACTACGGGCCAATGAGGATTTTTAATTTTCACATCATTTATAACATTACGGTCATGATTATACCGAATAATCCCTGGTCATAATCATACCAAGTCCATCTATGCACTACAGGCCACATATGACTTTCAACATAACATAAACATGATGATGATGACAATGATATAAGAATTCAATAAAACAAGTTCAAGAATTAATTTGTCCAAGAACTACTAACGTCCAAATTGTCAACATGATACTGCTTTGTAGAGTAAAATTCAAGAATGATCAGAAGAATATTTTCATGAAAAGATACTGGATGAAGCGCAAATATCAAGGATATTCTACTAATTTCATGGAGTATAGAAGTCAAAACTTTAACCAACTGCGTATAATAAAGAATGAAATAACAAAAGAAATTACCATGCATGCGGTACTTCGCATAGACAGGTTATTCCAACAGAATAATAATAACGGAACCAGGTTAAGCAAAATTTGCACCGACAGGATGTTCCAACAGAATAATAAAGACGGAACCAGGTCCGGTGTAAAACACACAGACAGGATGTTCCAACGGAGTAATAATAAAGACGGAACCAGGTCCGGTGTAAAACACACAGACAGGATGTTCCAACGGAATAATAATAAAGACGGAACCAGGTCCGGTGTAAAACACACAGACAGGATATTCCAACAGAATAATAAAATAATGTCACCAAGTATAGGGTAGACCGCGTATACAGGTTATTCCAACAGAATAATAAGAAATGGAATAACAACAGTTCTCTTCATGAATAAGAAAGAATAACACCCCTTACCGTAACAGAAATTGGATATAGGAAAAGAAAAGTTAAGTAGCAAAAAACTTTTCTTCTATCTCTCTATAGTTTCTCTCTCTAGAGTTCAGTGAATTCGTAAAAAAATAATGAAGGAATGAGCTTCTATTTATAGGAAAATGGAATGCATAGTAACTAATCAATGAACGGTCCAGATTGATTTACTTTAATCTGACGGTCCATATTTAAAGAAAAATCTTTTAAATAAAATATAATATATTCTATTTATATAAAAAGATTTTTACTATGCAAATACTATGCAACACTATGCAAAATACTATGCAACACTATGCATAATAAAATATAATATATTCTATTTATAGAATAACTTTAATAAAGTATTTTGTTTTATATAAAAAGATGTTTATGTTTTTTACGTTAATAATACGAATAAAACAAAACGTCATCATCGCTATAATAATTCATATTATTAATCGACAATAATTGAATCAAACTGAGCGACTTCTCACATAAATATCAATAATCAATACCGTGTGCTACTATGCAACAACACGTATTACTGTACTTTTACTACCCAGTAGTTCAACAGTATCAACGGTAAAACTTCCGCCGTTATTTTCAATAAAATATTTTTGTCGTTTTCTCAATCCGACAATAATTCCGTTGTGGGGTCCACCAATAATTATACCGTCGTACGAATATTTTCCGACACAAAGAATATTCCCTGACCAATCGAATATAATATAACAACTTGCATACTTTGCAAAATTTATAAATACTACCCACAACTATAATATTATCTCAAATTCACACCATAATATTAAAAAATTATTTCGAGAAAATTAATTCTTTATTCATAAAATTTGGGGTTTTACATCACATATATTATTAATACAATTAATCATATGATTTGATAAAATTTCAAGTTTAAATGAATTAAATTAGTAATTAGGATATTAATTTAATATTAAAATGTATGACTAATATTATCATAATTAAATCTTGTGATATATCTCTTTAGTGTGTTTAATTGATTGTTTGTAATTATTTTGCAGGTGCTTTTTTAGTGAAGTGTGTTTTACCAATTTTGTAATAAATTGGTAAAACCAAAAAAAAAATTCTTTTTTAAAATTCTTTTTTTATTAGAGATTGGTTTCGTTTTTTTGAATACTTTATAATTTTAGATAGTATTTATTTAATTATTAATTATTATAAATTTGTATAAACTTATACTAATTTGAATAGGAAAGAAAAAATATTCTTTTTTTATATTCATCTTAGAGATAGGAATATTTTAAAATTTGGATATTATTTAATTGATACAAATTTTAGATATTACTTATGCTAATATGAATTTGGAAAGCTAAATTAAAAATTGGTGAAATCAAACTAAACTAAATGAGGGTGTAAAATGTCATTTTGTATATATAGATAACGATCTTTTGATTCCCTCACACTGGGGAGTAAAATTCTATATAGAAATTAAAATAAAGAGTCAAATAAGGATAAAAAAACCGTTAAATAATAATTTGTTGATGTATTCTTTAAAATTAAAGATAAAGATTTAATTAGAAAAACTATTATTAATGCTCATTAATATTTGAACTTGTGAAAGTATTAATTCTCTAATTTTAACTTGGAGGCCAATTTTCAACTTAGAATACTTGAAGGGTAATTTTGATTATTATAGGAAATTACGGGTTATATCGTTAGAACTTGAGAAAACTGACGGACCAGTTTATTTTATTCAAAGACCAAAACCCTAACAAGTTCAGTTCTCTGATTCACTTTCGCAACAATAGCGGCTGCTGATTCAGCTTGAAGTTGATACACTCTTTGAGCGGCTGCTGAAGTTAACGTCGATCTTTCTCTTTGTATAGGGATTCGATCTTCGTAATTTCGAAGATCTATATAAAAGTAATTTTTTTTTTTGAAATTTTCATAGGTCAATTTTAAGAATACTGTTTTGTGAATTGTTTAATGTTCGTGTTATTATATGTATTTCTACCAATTTCTTTTCCTAAGGTCAGTTTCAAATTTAACTGAAGATAGCGGAAAAAGAGTTAATTTGTCTGGGATCAAACCGACCCTCGAAATTAAAATTTTATAATTCTTACAATTTTTGTTGGATAGAAGCTTTGTTGGGTTGGCTTTTGGGTTTCGGACATTTATCTTGATTTGGTTGATTAATTTTACATACAACTATTAATTTGTTTTCATCCCATCGTAATACTACCAATTGTTTCCTGTTTATTTTTTATTTTTGGCTATGCTCTTGCATATACAATTTATCAATATCTTATGTTTCATTGTCTCGTCGGTCATTGGCAGGAATAATATCGAGTAGATATGGCTACCTTTGCTAAGCCTGAGAATGCCTTGAAGCGAGCTGAAGGTAAGTTGCAAAGTTTACTTTTTTAACCATATATAACCCCCGATTCCACAAAAAAGTTACATATTGACTTTTATTGTCAATTTGCCAATTTTTAAAATAAAAAATTGATATGAATTTATTAAGTGCTAAAACAATATTTTTTATTATTAGTAGTGCTTTTTAGATAGTATACAATATCCGTGATTGTTTTTGACTAAAACCGATTGTTTTGACTAAAATATAATGAATTCATGTCAAAATTTGAATCATAAAACTGCCCTAAATGGACTTAAAATAAGTCGAAAGGGGACTCTTTTATGAATCTGAGCATCAAAACTGTTGAAGCAGCGCTCAGTCCTTTTTGCTTTAATTGTTGCTTCAGTCTATGTTGTTGTACTGACCTTTGACCTTTGATAATGCATGGTACAGAGTTGATTAATGTAGGGCAGAAGCAAGATGCTTTGCAATCACTCCATGATCTGATCACCTCAAAGAGGTATCGGGCATGGCAGAAGACACATGAGAAGATTATGTTCAAGTATATTGAGCTTTGCGTGGACATGAGAAGAGGGAGGTTTGCTAAGGATGGGTTGATTCAGTACCGCATAATATGTCAACAAGTGAATGTTAATTCGTTGGAGGAGGTCATAAAGCACTTCATGGACCTTTCCACCAAGAGAGCTGAGTCAGCCCGTAGTCAGGCACAGGCCTTAGAAGCTGCTCTTGACGTTGATGACCTAGAAGCTGATAATAGGCCAGAAGATCTTATGCTGAGTTATGTCAGCGGAGAAAAAGGAAAGGATCGATCTGATCGCGAGCTTGTCACCCCATGGTTTAAATTCTTGTGGGAGACATATAGAACAGTTCTTGAAATATTGAGGAACAACTCCAAGTTAATGGCACTTTATGCGGTAATTCTTCCTTTGAGCAAAAATTTTGTCAAAATGTAGTAAATTCATTGTTTCCTTATCTATTTTCCTAATTCTTTTAATCTCGTACCTGAACTTCTAGTATTTTGGCCGTGGGAAAAGCTTATATTTAACTACAAATAATATCTACATACCCTAAACTTCCAACATTCCT
Organism: Panax japonicus; assembly: GCA_020205505.1. Taxonomy (NCBI): domain Eukaryota; kingdom Viridiplantae; phylum Streptophyta; class Magnoliopsida; order Apiales; family Araliaceae; genus Panax; species Panax japonicus. Next base: position 55,448,052 of record CM035100.1, read on the forward strand.
AATAAGCGAATACGTATTAGAACAAAAGAAACCAATCTTAGTTCTAAGTTTAACTAAATTAGACTCAAAGCATGTATTCTACATCAAATTTTCTAATGGAGTATTAATCTGGAGGGACAAAGGTAATAATAAAGGTAGGTTTACATGGGGCTTGTTTGGGTAAAGTTTTGAGAATATAAAACTGGGACTCTGTCTACATACCCTAAACTTCCAACATTCCTAATAAGCGAATACGTATTAGAACAAAAGAAACCAATCTTAGTTCTAAGTTTAACTAAATTAGACTCAAAGCATGTATTCTACATCAAATTTTCTAATGGAGTATTAATCTGGAGGGACAAAGGTAATAATAAAGGTAGTTTTACATGGGGCTTGTTTGGGTAAAGTTTTGAGAATATAAAACTGGGACTCTGTTTCTATGATTTAAACAGCTTCTGTATAATAAAAGTTTGGGGATCTTTGGCTCCATGTAAGTCCAACCTGCCAAAGTGGTCCCATGCTACATAATGTCATCCAAACTAAGATCCAAGAATCAGAACTGTATCCATATAATGAATATTGAGATTACAATGTTTCCAAATGTACAAACTCTTGAACACCTAAATATATCAATCATATATAATGATTAGAAAAATAAGTGAAGAAGGAATGATACTCCGAACAAAAAAGTGATTTCGTCCTACTCTAGCAAGTGGTTGAAGGCATTGCAAGAGAGTGAATTAACCCGCAAACATTTAGGAGATGAAGGCTGCTTGTTGCATAATACAGAATAATTGAGACTCAAGTAGACATTCTTAAATGATATACGAAGCATGCTTTATTTGTTACTGTAATAGATTTACTAATTACAATTTTGGAAACTCTCCCCTCTGTTTTCTTGCGTTAAAATATGTGGTTACATAGGAAGAGTATTGGGCAAAAAACACATCCAGCTGCAATTGTATTTACCTTCTTAGAATTCTGCTGGTCAGAAAATTGGAGTTGTGTTTACAACTTGAATTGGTATGGTGTAATCCTGCAGTTGGTGCTAACTGAAGTGTTGATAGATGAATGTTTCTATTTGATATCAATTGTTTTCATTGAGAAACAATGTCTGATTCAAGAATGCACACATTCATCTATCACGAATGAGCATAGCTAATGATGCTGAAAGTTTGTCTATAGGATACTGCACACCGTGCTTTTCAGTTCTGCAAGCAATACAAACGTACTACGGAGTTTCGTAGGTTGTGTGAGATCATCAGGAATCATTTGGCAAATCTTAACAAATACAGAGACCAGAGAGACCGGCCTGATCTTTCCGCTCCTGAGAGCATGCAGTTCTATCTTGATACAAGATTTGAGCAGTTAAAGATTGCTACTGAACTTGAACTTTGGCAGGTTGATATATTATGATACGAGTCTGTGAGATTTGTATTGCCACACAATAATTTCTATAGCTGTGGTGCATTATTGTTGATATTTATTAATTGTTGTTTGGCCCTGTATTGTTGATTGCAGGAAGCCTTCCGTTCCGTGGAAGATATCTATGGATTGACCTGCATGGTGAAGAAAATGCCAAAAACATCCTGGATGGCTGTTTATTATGCTAAACTAACGGAGATCTTCTGGATCTCCTCTAGTCATCTTTATCATGCGTATGCATGGTTTAAACTTTTCCAACTTCAGAAAAGCTTCAATAAGAACCTTACTCAGAAGGACTTGCAGCTCATAGCATCCTCTGTTCTTTTGGCTGCTTTATCGGTTCCCCCCTATGACCACACACGTAGGGCATCTCATGTGGAACTTGAACATGAGAAGGAGCGCAATGTAAGGATGTCAAATCTTATTGGATTCAATCTTGAAACTAAGCTCGAGGGTAGAGACATGGTATTCTCAGCCACTCATTGAGATTCCTCATAGTTTAATTTTTATGCAACAATTTCTTCGTTCTAAAATTCTTTTCTTTTCTACAGCTTTCACGGTCATCTCTTCTCACAGAATTGGTAAGTTTAAGAGTACTAGTTTCATGTCCTCTAAAGCTTATGTATTTTATCTTCCAATCCCTCAAGTATCCTATGCTATTCTGGTGTCTTTTTTTGTTTGAGGGTCATGGATGGAATGAGGTTTGTACGAGAGTATACCCTCATACATTTTGTGTGGCAATGGCCTGCTTCTTGTCAACAACGTTTTTTGAATGTTTCAAGTGCGACATAATCATAAAAAGTACACAAGTTTGACTGCTGGTTATTATCTTTTCATATCAGTGTTTTTCTTGCCAAATTTATAGTCGTCTTAACAGTGGTAGCCCAATAATGTGTTGGAACAGCTGGGAGTTTAAGCTATACTTGTTGAACCATGTTGATGATATGCACAGGCAAAATAGGCCGAAACTTAGTCTGTTTGGTTACTTTGGTATTTAAGCATAGGGTTGGTCTTGGTTTGAGGATTTTCAATGCATCCAAAGTTTTGCCATTTGATCTGTACTTGGGTCATGGAAAATGATTCAAGCAAAAAATAAAAATAAAATCATTTTAGTTATCTGCTTTATTCCTTCCAATTGTGTTTTTATATTTAATATGCTAGATAATTTCCATGATAAACTTTAAAGAGAGTCATAAATCTAGTTAGCACTCTCTCTGTCCCAACTTAGTTGTCTCCATTTCCTTTTTGGATGTCCAAAACCTCGTCACCTTATATTATGTTATCGTTACCATTTTATCATTAGTTGCGTGTTTCATGTTGTTGATCTTACTCGTCATTAAGCCTTGTGTTTATGATACTCCCTCCTTCCCATTTTTTTGTGGTAGCTTTTTTTTTGTTGCCAAAAATACAATTATGTATTATTTGTGATATTGTCGAAAATATAATATATAAACATGTTGAGCATTTATTAGAATGTGATAACTAAACTTAATGTTTTTTTAATTTTTTTTTGATAAATATAATATATAGATAGTTTTTGGTACATCTTAAAATATGTGCCCAACACTAACATATTAATTGCTGCATAGTATTTAATGGAGGCAATACCTCAATTTGTAAATATATCTACTTAATGAGGTTTTTAATGTATCCAATAATACATTGGCAATTTTTGGATTCTGTTATGAGGATGTATCTATCACTCCATCAGTCATAATGAATATCCAGGTAGTCGATGCCTAGGCCCAAGACAAGACATACTAAGCTGCAGGGAAGCCTATGGCTTAGGTAGAGCAATAGTTTGTTTAATGAGGCCTGCTCCTTTTGAGCCTGTGAGTCAGGCTCTAGGCGCTGCCGAGGTGAGCTTGGTTGAAAATTTTCAAAAATATATCATGATGGCTGCTGATGATGGTGATTCTTTTATTGCAATAGAATGTGAAGCACTAAATTATCTCCATGGGGCTGACTAAACAAACAAATAAGGCTCTAATAGGCGGGAAAAAATTCATGATGAAACCACTTGTAAAGTATTTAGGAATCCTATTATTCACTTGAAGTTGCTCTTCTCTGCTGCTTTTCCCCCCTAAAATAATAACTGGAATAAAGTGAAATATTGGAGTAACTGTTTACTGACCTAAAATCTGAAATCAGAATTTGTACATCTCTGCCGCCCCTGTTCTGCAATTGTTATAATATTTCTATTTTCTGTTATTGCAGTGTTGTTTCTTTGCATAATAGATATAACTGCTGGAATTTTTATAAGGGAAAGTACGAATATTTTTCAGGCCCCTTTTTGTAATTGATCTGGGTTTCTGTTAGTGCACTGTGAATTGTAGTATAATTAATTGTAATTATTTTAATTTTCTATGTGATTGATGTGTGAATTGTGATTCTACATTTTTCTTGATTGACAATATATTTGAGATGGAACTGATATTTGTATTAGAGCTTTTAAGATTTTTGACACATTGTTTTATGGTTCTTAATAGTGTGTCTAAGTATTTGCACACCATTTATGTTTACCTTAAACATGACTCATTTTGATTCACAGAATGGGAATGAGAACATGGTGCACCATGTTATTTAAATTGCTGGTGAATTGGGGGTAGGCTTCTAAATATATTTCTAAAAAACCTTTTGAGGTATGGATATGGGTAAAACGTTATGGATATGGATATGGTTTTCTGGTAGCAAGTAAAATGTCCAACTTTTATATCACCTTATATTTAGTAGTACGTTGATGACTTGATGTGTGCTTGTAGTTCAATCCTCACTTATCCTTTTAGCTATCTATACTTCATCTTGTAACAACTAAGTAAGGGAAGTAAGAAACAGTTGTTTTGTCACCAAATTTGATGTTACAAAATGGAAGTGTATCATGTATTATAACATTCTTAACAAGACATCATTTGCTACCCTATTAGTTCTTTTATGGCAACTCTGGTACCATCTATTTCAAACTTTTGTGTACATTTTTGGCTTGCTGTGAGCCATAATTGAACCGTTGCTTGAATTCCTTCTTGCCCCATTGCCTCATTTCCTAGGCTTTTTGGAAACCTTTGTGTCTTGGTACTTGAATCTTTGTCAAGATGAAAAATGGAATAATGTGTCCACCTAACATGAATGGCGGAGCATATACTTTATACTAAAACTGGTTTGGTAGATACATTTTGGCGGCTGTGCTGCCCCTTTATTCTGTGCGGACCGAGATTACTTTGGGCATCAACTTTACCTAACCCGCTTAGTTTATACTCCTAAACTTGGGTTTGATGTACAATCTTCTTAGTCTCCAACTTTTCATCTCCGAACCAGAAGTAAAGTGGTAGATATATTTGTAGCTTTAGTTGTGTTTATAATGCTTTATATTGGTGAATGAACATTGCCCGTACGGATCGCCTTATTTTAAAACAACTTATAAGTTGAAACTTAAAGTGAAATATAAGTCATTTTTAGTTGTGACTTATAAGAAAAGTGTTCCTCGCCACTTTAACTTATAAGTTAGAAATTAAGTTAAAACAAACTGTGAACTATGAAGGTGTGGGGCTGATAATGAGTTATAAGTTAATATAAATTGTAAAGATTACTTAAATGTAAATTAATAAAAAAAAAAATACGTTGATTCAACATTTCATCATAAGAATCACCATTCCAACACTAATAAAACATCAGAAAGAACCATAACTTCAATATCCACGAGTTTTTCTTTGTTTCTTTTTTTAACATAACATGCATGAGTTATTAATCAATATTATTATTACTATTAATATTATTCTCATTTTGTTAATTTTATTATTCTTTCTACATTTTGACTTGGAAAACTCAAAATAATTAAAAGAAAACAAAACTTAAGCAAATATCAAGAAAATAATTATATAAATTTGTTATTATTTTTAAAATTTCAATATCAATTAAAAAATTCAAATTAAAAATAGATGAAGAGAGAAAAAGGAGAGGGAGAGGTAGGAGAGAGAAGGGGAGAGAGGGTGGAGAGAGTGGGAGAGAAATATAAAGAGATAAATTAGATGTAATTTGTTAAAGAGTTGAAGGGCAGAATGAATAGTCATTATATTTGGTCAAACTTATTTAAAATGACTTATAAGTCATTTTTTGAGAAGTAAGAAATTGTTACTTCTCAAAATCAACTTATAAGTTAAAAATTAAGTCATGGCCGAACACCAAATAGTAAAAAATGACTTATAAGTTGATTTGACCAAACCAACTTATAAGTCATGGACAAACAGGCCCTTAAACAGGAGTGTCATATTCTTGACTTTGCCTGACCTTGGTATTTTTCTTCACAAGCTTTTCAATCTGTAATACTATATGTTTAACAAAGCATCAACATTGTTTCTTTAAACAGAATTGGTTTAGCCATTTATTGGTACCTAGAATGTGGCTTAACTTGCTTCTTATGAATGAAAAGCTAAACCAAGTGAAATATTTCCCGCACTGTCTGATTATGATGTTTCTTGCAGGTTTCGAAAGGCGTAATGACCTATGTTACTCAGGAAGTAAAAGATCTTTATCATCTTTTGGAGCATGAATTTCTCCCTCTAGACCTGGCATCAAAAGTCCAACCTTTGTTGACAAAGATCTCAAAAGTTGGGGGTAAGATTTCATCAGCATCATCTGTACCAGATGTCCAACTGTGTCAGTATGTTCCTGCACTGGAGAAGCTAGCCACTCTAAGATTGCTGCAGCAAGTAAATATTTTTTATTGTTCACTTTGTAGTTACTAGTTGAAGATAGGATCACTTCTGCATATCTTCAATCCTCAATTTTATGCTGCTTATTAATTTTTTTAAAATTTTCAGGTGTCTCAGGTTTTTCAGACAATTAAAATTGAGAGTTTATCCAAGATGGTTCCATTTTCTGATTTCCCTGCTGTAGAGAAACTCTCTGTAGATGCTGTCAAGCATAATTTTGTTGCAATGAAAGTTGACCATATGAAGGGTGCTGTTATATTTAGTAATTTGGTGAGTCAATATCATTATATTTGTTTCTTATAACCATGTGCCAAACTGGCAATAAATCCATTGCTGATGCTCTTTGGTAATTTTGTTATGTAGACTGCAGAATTGCTTGAATATCAAATGGTTTTCTTACTCTTCCAGTAATTAAATTTGTCTCATTTGACCTTGCAATCACCACTGCATCTAGGAAAAAAGGGGAAGGTTATTGTGACTTGTCATTGTGGTTACAAACGGGTTCTAGATAATAACGTTAACGTTTGAGTTTCTTGCCTTTATATAATAGGGAAATTAAATTTCGTCAAGGCTCCAAGTATGAATGCAACAATGTTGTTATGAATCTCTTTTAATATCTTCATTTCTCTTAATCTTTCCATCATTTTGTAGTTTTCTTTTTCCCGGGTTTCAATATAATTGCTTAATATCAATAAATGTTCTTGCTCTCCAGTGATTTAAAGTTGTCCCTATTCTTGACCCTTAAAATAACAAGTGCATCTAGAGAAAAGGATGGGTATAAGCTTTGAGTTGTTTGCCTTTATATAACTGGCTGATTGCATTCCTGTATGGCTGAAAATATGAAATCAGCAATGGTGTTATGTTTCTCCTGTTCTTTCCATCATCTCGAAGTTTTCCTTTTTCATGTGTTTCAACATAAACGGATAAAACCCATAAGCCTATGCTTGTCCAGTGATAAAATATATTATGTCGAGCCTGGGTCTGCGCCTGTTCTGATTTTAATTTATCCCAGTAATAGCGCATGCATATGTATATTGTCTGGACTTGATATATTGTGCTTTAAATAGTGGTTCTGCCCTCGTCTGTCTCAAGCAATTATTTTTCTTGGTTGTTAATATTGCCGGAACCTAGAATGTAATTGATCCATTGACTGTTCCTTTGTCTTTTTTATACCCCAGGTGTTATAGCTAGGTTTTTTAATGCATCAGCTCGATATTAATTGCCAGGTTACTGTTGTTTTACTTTCAGGGTCTTGAATCTGATGGTTTGCGTGATCACCTGACCATATTTGCTGAATCCTTGAATAAATCAAGGGCAATGATATACCCTCCTGAACAGAAAATATCGAAGCTAGTAGAAATGCTGCCAACTTTAGCAGAGGTTATTGATAAAGAACACAAAAAGCTTCTTGCTCGGAAATCAATTATAGAGAAAAGGAAGGAAGAGCAAGAACGTCATCTTCTGGAAATGGTATTACTGGTTCAAACTATCTAAAGTAGATATCTGCCATTTAAAAGCTTTCTGATCAAAATTTTCTTTCCTTTTCGTATTTTGGCAACTGCTTGATTTTATTTTTTTTTGTAGGAACGGGAGGAAGAATCGAAAAGGCTAAAGCTACAGAAAATAACTGAAGAGGCAGAACAGAAAAGGCTTGCTTCCGAGTATGAGCAGAGGAAAAATCAACGGATTCGTAGGGAAATAGAAGAGCGGGAGCTTGAAGAAGCACAGGCTTTACTTCAGGAGGCTGAAAAGCGTAGCAAAAAGAAGGGGAAGAAGCCGATCATGGAGGGAGTGAGTAAATTTCTTTGTTTTGTCTAATCTTTTAACAAAACCAGGGGAGCCAAACTTGGCATTTGCTTGTGTATTCAGGAAAAGGTAACAAAGCAATCGTTGATGGAGTTGGCGCTAAATGAACAACTCAGAGAAAGGCAGGAAATGGAGAAAAGATTGCAAAAACTAGGTAAAACAATGGATTATTTGGAAAGAGCAAAAAGAGAAGAGGCAGCCCCTTTGATTGAAGCTGCATTTCAACGTCGTCTCGCAGAAGAAAGGGTGCTTCATGAACATGAACAGCAGGTATGGTTTGAATTTTTCCACATTCTACTTGTACAATTGTTTGAGGTCGAAAGATTCATGCTTGTCCTTGGTTAAGTTTTTTAAATGCTTGTAGGACAAACAACTTGTATTTTTACATCTCTTATATATTTTTTTATATCTGACATCACATTGATTCTGATTGTAATTGTATTATTAGCCCTCTATAATTACTAACTGGTGTTTTATATGATACTTTGCAGCAAGAGATCGAGCTAAGCAGGCAGCGTCATGATGGAGACCTTAAAGAGAAGAATAGGCTGTTAAGGATATTGGACTATAAGGTTGTGTTACAGTTCATATTGTGTTGCTGTACTACATAACTAAATAGTTTTGGGAACGTGGATTGTTTGAATCAGACACAAAAAACTTATGTCGTGTTTGTCATTTTGATTTCATTTTATTGCCAAATTCATACCAAACTTATCCGAGGATTGTTGGCGCTTAATTTTTCCTTCTGTTGTCACATATTTAATAACTCGTATGTTGTTTGTGATTGTTTTCTGAAGACAAAATTTCAGGATAAAGTTGTGAGCAGTCGGCAAGCAGAGTATGGCAGATTGAGAGTGGAAAGGGATGAGCGAATTAACCAAATCCTTCAGAGCCAGAAGGAGGAGAGGGAGATTAAGAGGAAAATGTTGTTTTATCTGAGTGTTGAGGAGGAAAGGCTGAAAAAGCTACATGAGGAGGAGGAAGCCCGCAAGCTTGAAGGTACAGTCTTTGATCTAACAACTTGTTAATTTGTTGTGGTTTTAAAGCAAAAGATTCATACCATTTTGGTCATTTAACCTTTAACCTGACTCCAAATATTTTGGAGCTTGCTTTCGTTTCAAATAAGGTCCTATATTTGAACATTAACACCCTTTTTCCCCACCCAAACATAAAAAAAAAAGTCGAGAAATGCCTAAGAGAATAACTAGAGTTGTTGTATATATTAATTACTTGCTGTTTCTGGATTAAATCGATTGCATAAATCCAAAACTTATGAATCTCTGATGCCTTATTTGTTGGTTTGAGTCTTGATATACTGAGGCATGTTGCGAGTTGCAGAAGCTGAAAGGCGTAAGAAAGAGGAAGCCGAGCATAAGGCGAAGTTGGATGAAATTGCAGAGAAGCAGAGACGAAAAGAGCAGGAAATTGAAGAAAGGAGGAGAGCAAGTGAAGTACCTGCTAGACCTTCTGAACTTCCTGGTGGATCTCGTCCACTGGATGCAGCAGTTGCTTCTCCAGCAGCAGCAGCTGCTGCTGCTGCAGCACCAAATCCTGGAAAGTATGTGCCCAAGTTCCGGCGAACTGAAGGGCAGGCTCCACCTGCAGAACCTAACCGTTGGGGCAGTGGCCGAACTGATGATCGTGCGCCCCCACCCAGTAGTGATAGGTGGCGTGGTGGCCAAAGAACATGGTCCTCATCCAGGGTTCCTCCACGAGGTGGTTAACTATTGGAACTTTAATTTCAGTCATCAAGTTTAATCTTTGTCAAATAGAGTGGATGTGGAATTTAAGGAAAAATTACTGTTCTAAATCGAGTATAAGATCCAACATAGCTCTCTCTCCCCCTCCCCCCCCCGCCCCCCCACCCCCACCCCCATCCCCACCATCTTTTGGTCAGATTTGTGTCCTCATATAAACGAGGATCAAATTTTTGTTCTCTGATTAGTTCCATCTTTGTACTGGTGAAGTTGAAGTTTTGTGGGCAATGCAGGTTTCCGGCTGGACCCAAATTCATATATTTATTGCCAAATCTTATTGATTCTTGGTTTAACTATACCTTTATTCTTTTTAATTATCAAATATCATATATTGTTGCTTATGGGTAAATTGCCTTTCCTTTTGCTTGGTCATTTCCCTTTGTTGTGTAGGACCTATTTTTGTATAGTTCTTTCCTTTTGTTGCCTTGAAAAACCCCCCTAAGATTTGTTATGTTGTTTTTTATTGTTTTTTTCTTTTTGATAAACTTCAAAGTTCAATACATTACAAGAGTTCTGCCTCAAGGATTGTACTATTGGCAAAACCTAGTGTAGATTTGTGAGCAACATTTGTTTGCTTTGTGCTCAAGTTTAGAGCCTTTTACATTTGGCCGTGCATGTGTTTTGAGTGTGGAGCAAGGTTCTCAGACTCAAAACGGTCGGAAAAGGAACCGGTGAATGGGTGATTGGTCTAACTGGTGGTCGTTATTGATTAATTGGTGTCTTTAATATATAAAAATATATATTATTAGTAATTAATTTTTTTTAAAAAAAAATCTCGTTTTGTATGAACTAAAACATAATAAAGTTGAGTTATAATATTATTAAAAGCGGTTACTTTTAATATTAAAACTTTTTTGGTATAATTTTTTTTAAAAAAATTGGGTCAATTAACTAATTTTATCGATTGGTTGAACCGGACTAGAGAGCCGACCAATTCTGATTTTTATTGATTTGACCGACGGGTCGATCCAGTTTAATAACACCCGTGTGGAGTGTTGTTCAACATTTATTTTTGGGTCCTTTACACTAATATACAACAATTAGAAAGTAATTACAAAAATAAAACATACAAAACATAATTACAGAAATAAAACATACACAATATACGTGCTAAAATCACGTGTTATTAACTCCTACATGTCAGTTACCGAATTTCATCTTTTCAATTAACCGTCCCAAAATCATGCAACTTTGAAATAGAAACACATATCAACGACGGAGAAGACGCAGAAATCTGTCGTGCCTATCAAATCGGAGAAGACGAATCACTTTGTCACGACGCAACTCTGAAATCGGAAAAAGCATATGTAAGACCCCGAATTTTATGAAATAAAAGTATTCAATTTTTCTTATAATTACAATTCAGTAAATGGTTAAATTGATAAAAAATTAAAGTTAAGGGTGATATATGAATTTTTTTTCAAAATAAGCAAGTGGTTATAAAATACTCATTGTTGTCGGAGAATATTCGTTTGGTCGTGAAATATTCTTCTTGTCGGGGAATATTCTTTTGTGGGCCCCAAAACAGAATAACTGTCGGATGAAGAAAATGACAAATTAAAGTTTTTATAAATAACGGCGTAATCGTTACCGTTAACACTGTTGGAATACCCGGTGGTTAAAATACAGTAATACGCGTTGTTGCACAGTAGCACATGGTATTGCACCAATTATTGATTCTTACGTAAGAAGGCACTACTCAATAATTGTTACAGTAATTATTGTTCAGTATTTTATTGATTCAATAATTGCTGCGTTGATATTTTATATTACTGTTGTTTTAATAATTGTCACTACACAGTATTTTTCATTATCGAAGCAATAATTCATATTATCTGAATAATATTATTAGATAACATTATTGGCAATGTATAGAAAGTTCTGTCTAAGGAGAGGTTTGGTCACCTAATTGCGCGCCAGTAAGGAGAAATTCTTATTGGAAAGCCCCTTCTTTCTAGGGAACTGCCTGGTTACCATTATTGTGATTCTGTAATATTATTTATGAATAATTAATTATTGATTTATATGATGAGGAAAATATTTATTTTATGTGGATATAGATGGAGAAAATTTTTAAAGTGACAATTGTTGAAAATCGATATTTTATCTTTTCTGATAAAATAATATTTTATTATATTATTATAATATAATAATGGTGATATTTTTATTATGAATGTGGGATATATGAGTATATGAGGAGAAAAAATATTTTTGTTGCATTAAATGATTAATACATGTTTTGTGTGTCGGTGGACCCCATTTCTTGACTGAAATTTGATTATAGCCTGTAAAATCGTCCGTATGTGAATTTCGATCAATTTCTGTGTGAAATTTGGAAAAACTTTCTTTTGCAAAGTTGCAGATAATGGAATTTCCTATAAAAAATCGCGAGATTTGAATTTTCTGACAAAAGGGCTATTTATTATGAATTATTGAAGTTCCGAAGTTTCGAAATAATTGATTTTTGGATGTTTTAATTATTTTTTTCAAAGAAAAAGTTTTTGGTGAGTTAAGTGGGTCTAGCATGTGACATTAATGGTTGAATTCAGATCTACAAAGGTTGGCGTAGGAAACTTAATAATATATATTAATATTATATTAAATTTTCTGCTTTGGTGTTCTAAGCATTTTCCTATAAATAGGGTGCTTAGGTTAGAATTGAAAATCACATCAGAAACTGAAGTTTTTTCTCTATTTCTCTCTCTATATTATCGAGTGTATTCTTGTGAATATTTTGATATCTTGAGTGTTGTTATACGGTGCAAGTTCGTTCAGCGTTATTCTAGTCAGAAATACTGTTTTTTGAGGTAAAGGATAGTAAGGGATTGTAAGGGATAGTAAGAGATTTTAAGGGATTGTAAGATTATTTTCTTCATAAATGATATTATTTCTTCAATATCATTATGCTGAAATATTGGTTTGAATTTTTAATCAAATTTGGAACTTTTTGATGTCGGGGTTACTATTCACGAGTTACTATTCATAAGTTACTATTCACGATTTACTATTCATGAGTTACTAATCACGACGGGTTACTATTCATGAGTTACTATTCACGAGTTACTATTCATGGGTACTATTCACTATAAAATTGGTTTCTTTTTCTAACTAAATTATAGTTAATTTATGAATATTACTCTGGAGATTAAAACTATGTAGTGATTATATTGATTTTATTATCATATATAACATTTTTATAACCCTGATGTTGAAATTCTCTTTCACTGGAGTGTAAAGATGGGTAGATTATTGGTATGATCATGACTAGGGTTCTCTTTGGCCAGTAGTGAAAAGTTGAACTGTGACTAGTATGATCATGACCATTGAATTTATAATTGAATATCTTTAGCTTAAGTGCAAAGGTGAATTGATCAACATGGTTATAATTATTGTTTATATAAATTCTGAAATGATTATATATTTCTTTGATATATGAATATCTTTGGCAAAGATGACTTATTGATGAATATCTTTGGCCCGTAGTACAAAGATGAATGATTTTTGATGAATATCTTTGACATATAGTGCAAAGATGGTCTGTTGATGAATATCTTTGGCCCGTAGTGCAAAGATGAATTTATTAGTATGATAATGAACATGAACTATGATTTGGTATAACCATTATCTTTGATGTTTCAGGTGATGAAAATTATCTTTGTCCTGGATGAGAAAAAGAATTTAGAACAACAATTATGATTATGAGTTATACATGTGATTGTGGACAGGAGTTGTTGATTGATGTTACAGTGATAAAGCATTGTTAGTGGACTTTTAACATGGAGAAGATAATAGACTTTATAGTCTATTTGACTCTTCTGATGGATTGCTTATTCCGCTGCAACTATGGTTGAAAAGTTTTATCATCTACCATATGTTCCAAATCTCTGATTTATTACTGATGAAGACTATTGATAATTTATTTATCTTTAGTCATAATATTCTTTACTGAGCTAGTTGTGCTCACCCTTCTGTTTCACAATTCCTTTCAGGTAATAAGAGTGTAGCTGAGTCGAGCGAGGGTAACAGGAGAATAGAACGGAGGTCTCTAGCTGTGGAGGTTCTCCCTAAACAGTTATTGACTTTACCTTTATGTAAGGTGCCATTGTGACGTACTATCCAAGTTGGTGTCCAGAGTCACAGTTGGTATATATTTGCATCAAAACTCACAACATATGTGTTGTTGTATTTTGCACGACAATTGTTGTAATAAATTTGTAGTTATTTTCTATACCATGTATTTGGTGACTCAGAATGGGTTGGATGGAATGGACCTATTTTGGGGTCATTACAGCATACAGCATCAACAACTTCTTCCCGTTCAGTAATCGTAATCTTCTGGCGCGACACAACACTGAGATCGGAGAAGACATAACTTTTCGTCGCGACGGCACGCTGAGATCACAAAATAACATACAAAATCAACAACAACTTCAAGTTCAGTAACCAAAAATAATAGAACTACCGTGATTGTTGAAGTTCAGTAACAAAATTATAACAACTTCGATAAAAATCTGAATACTGAGGTAAGTGATTCATATGCATATAGTTACCTCTGTTTTCTACGAGGTAACTAAGAGTGTAGCTGGGTCGAGCGAGGGTAACAGGAGAATAGAACGGTGGTCTCTAGCTGTGGAGGTTCTCCCTAAACAGTTGTTGACTTTACCTTTATGTAAGGTGCCATTGTGACGTACTATCCAAGTTGGTGTCCAGAGTCACAGTTGGTATATATTTGCATCAAAACTCACAACATATGTGTTGTTGTATTTTGCACGACAATTGTTGTAATAAAATTGTAGTTATTTTCTGTACCATGTATTTGGCGACTCAGAATGGGTTGGATGGAATAGACCTATTTTGGGGTCGTTACTGCATACAGCATCAACAACTTCTTCCCGTTCAGTAATCGTAATCTTCTGGCGTGACACAACACTGAGATCGGAGAAGACATAACTTTTCGTCGCGACGGCACGCTGAGATCACAAAATAGCATACAAAATCAACAACAACTTCAAGTTCAGTAACCAAAAACAATCGAACTACCGTGATTGTTGAAGTTCAGTAACAAAATCACAACAACTTCGATAAAAATCTGAATACTGAGGTAAGTGATTCATATGCATATAGTTACCTCTGTTTTCTATGAATTCCTATATTGATAACATTTCTTAAGTTTTTCACGTTTAAAATGGTTACTACAAATACTGTGTAGCATTATATGGTTACTGACTAATGCTGACTTGGTTACTGTGTAAAATTATATTGCTGACTTGGTTACTGCTCAAAATTATCTAGTGACTAATGCTGACTTAATTGGTTACTGACCAATGCTGAATTGGTTACTGACTAATGCAAACTTAATTACTGCAGAGATTAATTGGTTACTGTAATATTGGTTGCTGAAGCATATTACTGTATAATGTTGTCAAATTTGGAGTGTCGAATTTTAGCGTTTTCGGAGCCTAATTTCATTGGAAACGGGTCAACGATCAAAAGTCACAAGCGTTGCTGGTGAACTGCAGGGTTTTTTTGGCCAAATTCCAACATTTAGGCCTTCAAAATTGCATGTAAAAATGTGGTTTATATTTTGGTTACTGAGATTAGTAATTTGGTTACTGTCTAATATTGATTTGGTTACTTTACAATGTTTATTCAGTTGTTAGACAATGGAGACTGTCAGTAACCAATACAACAAATTTAATTGTTTACAGGAATATATAATTGTTTACTGTTAGTAACCATTGATGTTTGTCCTGATACAAGCTTGTAACTATCTGGTTACTAATAACAGTAACCATAATGTAACATAATAAAACTAGTAACAACATAATTATATGATAGTAACCAGAACAGGTTTTAATGGTAACCAGAACAGAAACATCATGTAATGAAACCAATTTAGGCAATCCATGTATACTAAATAATTACATATTAATCAGAATAAAAAATAAAAGTAACCAAAATCCCACATTGAGGGCACAATTATAGTAGCCAACCCATAAGGTAACAGTAACCAAGACATAATAACGAAGTAACCAAATAGTTATATAAAAGTAACCAGAACATGTTTTAATGGTAACCAAAACAGAAACAACATGTATATCCAACCCAGTTTAGGCAACTCATGTATACTCTCACATGTATATTTAACACTTGATATATGTCCTGATACAAGCTTATAACTATCTGGTTACTACCAAAAAATAAAATGGTTACCCTTCTATGCAAGTTTGGTTACCAACTGCACCTTTCAAATAATGTATCTGACAGAACTTAGAAGTAACAAATACGAACCAACAAACAATGTCAAATCACTGATAATATAATTAAATATGTAATCTCATTTACATAAGTTCCAATAAACATTACATACTCACTAACCATAACAAATGTCTATGGATATCCAACAAAACCAAAGTATGAAACACAATTCAGAATGACGACAACCGAACTAATCAAAATCTGGTACAAATCTTCATGAAAATTCTCTGAAGTTGTTAAAAAGCCAACTGTGGAGGCGCATCTCGTCTGAAGAGAAATCTCTAGTTCAATGTCACACTAATATATAACATTTTCAGTGAATTTTCTGTTGCATTCCTTATAGTAAAGATCTCATAACTGCAAATAAACAAAATCAGATTTACATAGTCATTAGTAACCATATATAAACAATATTTATATCATAAACAGCTACGTAGTGACCAACAAATAAGAGCATACTAACCAAAAATATAATATAACAATTACACAGTAGCCAAAAAGTTATATTATATAATCTAATGGTAACCAAAATATAAACAACATGTAGTACAGACCATTTTATGTAGTAAACAAACAGTTATATATAATATTAACCAAAACATAATTTAAAGGTCACCAAAACAAAAATATGTATACCAAAAAATATACTAAAGAAGTAACCAAACAGTTATATGATAGTAACCAAACCATGTTTTAAAAGTAACCAACACATAAACAACATGTATACCAAAACCAGTTTAGTCAACCAATGTATACTAAGCAAATACATTGTAACCAAAACAACATATAAAAGTAACCAAAATCCCAATTGAGGAAAAAATAATGGTATCCAAACCATAAGCTAACAGTAACAAAAAAAATATACTCATTTAGTAACAAAACAGTTATATGTTAGTAACCAAAATATATATTAATGGTAACCAATACATAAACAACATATAGACCAAGAACAGTTTAGTCCACCCATATATACTAAGCAAATACATGGTAACCAGAACAACAAAAAAAGTAACCAAATATTTATATGATAGTAACCAAAATATGTTTTAATGGTAACCAATACATAAACAACATGTACACCAAAACCAGTTTAGTCAACCATGTATACTAAGCAAATACATGGTAACAATAACAACATATAAAAGTAACCAAAATACCAAATCAAGGTAACAAAAATGGTATCCGAATCACAAACTAACAGTAACCAAAACATAATGTAGAAGTAACCAAACAGTTACTCATATCTGGATAAAAAATATGTATGTACCTGTTGTTTGGCAAGGTTACGTAGCCTCTTGGGGGTGACAATGGCTCCCCCACAATTGACCACCTTGTGTGAAGTGGTTAAGTACTTGACATAAGTTACCAGTAGGAAAGATGTGGAGGTTACATACTTCATGTTGCTGTCATCCATTTTAAACAAAAGCCCCCCTGTATACTAAAATCATAGTCATCACAATAATGAACACTTCGTATGTATAATTCACAAACACATATACGCGTATACATATATAGGGAGAGAAAGAGGGACCTGAAGTGTACTGGGATTGAGGTATGAGAGAGCAGATGAAATTATCGGCATGACCTTTGTAATCATAAAGGGATTGAACCTGGAGTGTACTGGGATTGAGGTATGAGAGAGCAGATGAAATTATCGGCAGGTACATACATATGGGAAGAAGACTCGTGTGACAGCGATAACGAGTAACAACGACAATGACGAACAACTAAACGAATATAGCGAACAACTAAACAAATATGATAGAGATGAAGAACGCACGAACAGAGATGAAGAACAATCACCGGAAACAAGCTTTTTTAACTCCGATTACGAGTTTAGTCACGACAAATGAGAGAAACAAGGGTTTCAGCATGCATAAGGGTTTGGTAACTGTAGAGTCCCAGACAAATGTTAGGCGGTTATCACGCGTTTCAAAAAAAACAACCTTTTGCCATGTCAACCCAATAATATTTATCCCTTAAATTAAGGACTCCTAATTATATTAATATTGTAAATATATATGATGAAATGTCATATTTTTGTAATTATTTTATGAGTGTATGATTTTTGTAATTACTTTCATAAATGTACTATAATATGTAATTGTTCCTTTATTTTTATCTTATCGATTTTTCGAGTGTTATTTGGGTCAAATTTCGAATTGAAATCAAATCAAATTGTACCCTTGATTAATGTAAATGCCATGATAGTATTTCTCGTAGGATCTTATTGGTCCATATGTTTTTCTTAGGGGCTAGGGCGTCAAGAATATATTCTATGAAGACTAATTAGGTAGCCTAGTAATATAACCTTGTCACTTTTGTAGTTCCACCTCCAATAGCCTAGCTATAAGCGAAGTGGTTAGGATGCAATTAATTTTGGTCAATTAATTAATACATTGTAGTCATGTAGATTAAAATGTGATCTCTCTTTCTGCGTGTCAGCACTACTGTATTAATCAATTGACCAAATCGAATCCCCTAATAAAATAACCTAATCAATAAGCCAAGTTTAAACACGAGTTCGAATTAAATCACATCATATCAAAGATTAATTCACTTGTTAAAAGAATGTACATGTTAAAAATGTTTTAACATGGGATTGCAGTGTTAAATATATCTAAATATTATATTATTTAAAAATTATAATATTTTGAATATATTAATATATATATATATATATATATATATTAAATATATTTTAGTATGTCTTGAACTCTGTGCCAACATTTTAAGAAAACATTTATAATTATGGGACAAAAACACTTCATAAATTGATGACGTGATTTGAGAACGTGGCATGTAAAAGCTGATGTGTATTGTAATTAATTTAAGACTTAAATATAAATTACTACCTCAAACTATTGATTTGTTTCTATTTCGGTGTTTGACCTTTCAAAATTTCAATTAATGATTAAACTATTAATTTTTTCACTTTAATTCAATTGAAGTTGTCACGTCTTAAGTTGATGACGTGACTTTATCACATATGATATGATTGGTGATGTGTTAAAAAAATGACTCATTTTATTATAAATTTAAATTATTTTATAAAAATTAAGAGGGCATAAATGTAATAAACTAGGGTGTTCATCGGTAATTTACCGTACCGAACCAGTCCGAACCAGACCGGTTATCGAATACACTCAAAATTGTATACCAAAAACAGTACCTATTGGACTGGTATATTGAACCTGTTTGAAAGCCCAATAATAATCTAGAAGGGGGGTTGAATAAATTATTACATATTTAAAAATTATCTTAGGTCTTTTTGAATTTTTAGATAATTAATTTATAGTGTTTAAAAATTAATATGCAAGACAATAAAAATTCAATCACACAATGCATAGAGATTTATCTTGTTCAGAGCATATATCCCGGGTATGTTGCCGTTGGTCGAAAAACCGATCACTAAACACGCGCAAGTATACGCGGTCTAACAAGTAATACAGTGATAAGGAGAGTGTCGTACCCACGAGAAACTATGACTAATATTTACCAAATACCGACTATGTATCGCTAAAGTCGTATTCGAACAACAGTAAATGGAAGTGTGATTTATCTAGTTAACTAATTAACAAAGCAAGTAAATAGATAACGAATGGTAATCTAAGGAAATACAAGCTAAGGTCACAACTTCACCCCCCACACAGGCATTCTGTCGAACACCTGGCGTGTTATGTTTCATCAAACTAGCTACCCTTCTTTCTTTAGTCTTAATGGTCACGATAATTTGTCGACCGAGAATACATAGGTGCCTATGCACCTCTGTCGAGGTATGCACAAACAAAACCTCTCCAGATCCACCCGAAAGGGAATAGAACAGAGAAGAACGTCCAAGCTAGATGCAATCCTACATATGTCTATGCGAATCAATCATAACAAGGATTTAAGCATAAGTTCTTAATAAGGTCGCACATGGTGCACAGAGATATGTCTATTTTACGCACAACTCATGCAGTTGAAACCCACAATCACAAGTCAATATATTTAGGTATAAATCTACAATTCTTCTGTCGATATCATGCAGATTACCAAAATCATCACTAATGTCTTAGCAAGAATCATAAAGCACAAATATATTAAACCAAATCATATGGTGCCAACCAAAGAGATACAGACAATCAATTCAAATAACAAGGGGATCCATTATAACCATAGAGCCAATAATCAGTTCATATTTAATAAACCAAATACAAGTAGCAATAAAGACAACACTTATGGATTACAATCATAGAGAAGATAAATGGATAGAAGAAACTCTGTCAAAGCCCTTTCAGTCTCCAATCAAACCGCTCAAATCAAGCTTTCCACTCCATGTCGCTCGTTGCTCTTATGCTCCAGAGAAAGTACAAACTTCTCCCTAGTCTATCTAATCTATATTTACAGACATCGACTAAGAACTGGAGAGAGAAAGTACAAAAGAAAAGAGAAAAACTAATCTAAGCTAAGCTATATGATGTATCATGTCTAATGATATGAAATGCAGAGGCTGCCTCATGTTATGTATGTTTTCTGCCTTCAAGCTAGGTCAAAAGGCATTCGGCTCTGCCTGGGCACCGGAGGTCGCGCTGCGGCGCGACCATTATACTTTAGGATGGCGCTGCAGTGCCACGTGTACAAGAAGGAACCGGAGCTCGCGCTGCAGCGCGAGTTCATCATGCAACTATTTAAGTCATAAAATATCTGATTCGCGGGTATAAATCTCACTTATCAAATACCCTCAAACTTAAGTCTTTGTTTGTCCTCGAGCAAACTATCAAACACAACACTACTAATAGAACACACATGAAAGAAAACTAAAACTATAAATACTCCTTCAACAGGCAACAGGCGGAGAAACATTTACAAAGTTTTATAGACAAACTTCTAACTTTTAACAACTACCTATCTTGGACAACAAACTCCCAACTCCCTTCTCAAGCTTAATTGTATCTTCTTTTGAGTTCAGTTTTATTCTATGATCTGGTCTTGAAACAACAGTCTCTTCCTCACCTCACAAGTTCACTAGAGACCCAACTCCAAGCTGGCCTCTTTAAGACTCTGGTGTTGATCGAAGAATTACTCGTTTTTCTCATAGGTACATAAAATAAACTAACTCTGATTTT
Organism: Panax japonicus; assembly: GCA_020205505.1. Lineage (NCBI taxonomy): Eukaryota > Viridiplantae > Streptophyta > Magnoliopsida > Apiales > Araliaceae > Panax > Panax japonicus. The sequence goes on from CM035100.1 coordinate 55,469,091, forward strand.
TCCCCTTTTACAAAAGATTTTGATACAAATATACTTCTAAAATAAGCAGATAAAATTTAAGATCAAGTAATAAAAGTTTAATAACTTTTATATAAGAGAAGTGCTTCAGTGTAAGTAGATATAATTTTAAGCTTGTAGATATGCTTCTTGATTAAGCAGATAAGATAGTTTAAGTGTATTTTGAAAAATGCTTCAAAATAAGCATATATATAGTTTAATGCAAGTTTATAAAGAATTATTTATTCTTTATAATAAAGAATGTGTTTCTATGGATTTAAACAAATATAGCTTTAAGATAAAAGTTTAAATAACTTTTGTATTATGCAAGAAGTAATTTTGTAAATAAATGAATTTATGATCAAATACTCGTGATGACAAATATCAAGTATAATAGATAAATCAGTTAAGAAATAATTGATATAATAAATATATTTGTTTAACTCAAAGAATATATAAAAATATTTTATTTATTATTTGAATAATATAAAAAGAAGGCCACATAGGATTTTAAAGATCGTTTGAACAATTCATACTATCATATGCTCAAGGGTGAAAAAATTCAAATTTTTTCGATGTCTAAGTACTGACCAAAATTATATTTTTCATACTTTTATATTTATATAAATATTTTCTATATACAACTTAAAATTCAAAGACAGTCCGAATAGTTCTTTATTAGAAATATCTCAGGATCATTTTGACGATCAAGTGTTAATTTATGATATTTATATAAATAATCGATATATAAAGTACTTATATAAATATTTTCGTCAGATAGATCACTAAGAAATTCAAAAATTGTTCGGTTAGTTCTCTATTAGAAGTATTTCAGGGTCGTTTTGACGATCAAAGTGTAATCGATCTACTTTACGATATTTATATAAATAATAAATATATGAAATACTTATAAAAATATTTTCGATAGACCACCTTAAAATTCAAAGACTGTTCGAATAATTTCCTATTAAAAGTATCTCAGTGTCATTTTGACGATCAAGTATGCGTCTACTTTACGATATTTATATAAATAATAAATAGATAAAATATAGATATATATAATTGTGTAGAACAATCTATATTCTTATATCTATAATAAACAAGTAAGAGATAATTTAATCAAGTAATTTAAACAACTTATCTCAAGTACTTGTGATTAATTTTCTCTTATTCAAATAATTAGAATTTAGAAGTAACCGAGAGAGGTTAAAGCTTTAGAGAGAATGTAGGCAAGTAGTAAGCTTTTTCTTTGATAGTGAATAGAATGAATTTGGAATGAAGAAAATCTTCCTATAAATAGGATTTTCAAACTTGGGGCAAAATGGTCTTTTTGGGAAATCAAAGATTGAAAATTGTTTGTTTGAAATGGATGGCTCGGATGAGATTTAGCAATTTTGAGCGCACAGATTGCCCAATCAGCAGACCCACGGAATTGTACACGTCTAGGACCCTTTGAAAATTTGACTACCTTTGCCATCATTAAATGCTTACACATGCTCATTTTTTATTTTTTTATTTTTAATTTTTAATTTACAGCACATGGTCGGTGAGTCCCAATATGAGTGTCACTTATTTTAATTGGTCGAATGGACATTAAATGCAAGCCTTCTCTTTTCTTTTTATTTTGCACACGGACACACACATGCACATTACCAATTTTATTAAAGCACGGATGTATGTAAATATTTTTGTAAAAAATATTTTTTTCCCATTTTTGTGAAAATAATTTTGAAAGTTTGAATATAATATTTTTGAAAGAAAATAAGAATACTCCTTATCTCGGAGAAATGTTATTATATGAAATAATATTCTTAACACTTAATATTAAATTATCAAGGTAAGGAAAATATTAGTCAATTTAGAAAAATATTTTTGGTCAAAGTAAATAATATTTGACACACATAAAACTTATGGAGAAGATTCTGATTTAATTACCCATTTTTTCCAATTATTGTTATCATCAAAATAAATACTAAAGCATGGAGACCTACTACGGTTAGCCGTTTCGGTACCGATCCGGTACCGGTTTTTACCAAAAAAATACCGAAAATTAAAAAATATGATATAGAGAGGGTGGATATGAAAGATAGAGGTGTAAACGAGTTGAATCTCATCGAACACCCTAATGCTCATATTCGACTCAACTCGAAAAAATTGAACTCGAATTCAGCTCTGATTCGTTAAGGGATTTCTAATTTTGCGTCTAATTTGACTCGGATCATTACTCGGACCTAGCTACTCGGCTCATAAGTATTCGACTTGTTTACATAGCGACCTAATCATGAGCCTTCAAATCGAGTTTCGAATATGAACTATTTCACTTAAAATTGAACCACTACATACTAATTGATTACTGAACTAATGTTTATATATAAGAGTTTTTAAGTTTTATTCATGTAAAGAAATTACAAAGAATGTAATACAAATTGAAAATCAATTCATTGATTTATTCAAGTACAAGCTTATACAATTTCATACTACACTTTATAAATTATAAAGATTAATACAAATATCACATATTTAGCTGGTTAGTATGGATCAAAACAATATTTGAATATAATTCATCAAGTAGGTATAGAGTATAGTTTGAGAAAAAAAATGAAATACTCAAACTTTAATCTGAGCGAACATTAATATACTCGAATTCGACTCGTGTATCATTAAACTAAAAACGAGTATAAATCATATTTGACTTGTATCAATTTGGAATTCGAGTTTTGTATCATATTTTGGAGTCAAGCACCGAACTACTCGGCTTAACTTACACCCCTATTGGAATAATGGAAAAAGGTGGTGAAGTGAAGAACAACCAACATATAGACATATGTGTCAGCATACAAGCCCTTCATCTCCCATGTGTCCGTGTGACGCCTCCAAATTCGGGTACTTGTAACCTGTATTCGGTGCTCCACGATAATTGTCATTCGACATCATATGATACCAAACTTAAATAAAGTTATTACATCAGGGTGTTACTATCCCAATCACGATGTCCTTAGTACTTATTACATGATATTTAATAATTACAAACACATGTCTCTCTAAAACAAGTAATTGTCTTCCATCATTGAGTGAACTTTTCTTTACCCTTATCTTTACCTGATCCTTCTACGGGTCCCTGCCTAGATGAAAACATTTATAACAAACATTTAATTGCTCAGCAAGTAATAACATTCATAAGTATCTTGACAAGAAATAAATGTTTTCTTTGATATTCTTTGACAGTAGAACAATTACTGTAAAGCTATTGAACTAAATCTTGAATATCTCAATTATTGAAAATAAATGCCAATATTTGAATAGCTGGGAGGTTATAAAACCATGAAAATTATTTTTCTTTTCTTGAAAAGGTTATATCAGAAATTCATCTGTGAACCGTCTGGTCTTACGGGCACGGTGGGTGTCAGCCCTTATACCCTGTATTGATCAATACTTGTGTTCATTGTCACCAGCTCCCAGAGCAATATAAAAATATCCCAATTCAGGGATTGTTCATTCTCAGACTAGAATCCAAACTATAACAACATAGCTGGACAACTTAAATCATATCACAATAATATTTCAAGACTTGCTATAAAAGAAATGAAATATTTTATTCTATGTCTAGCCGAAACAAATGACATACTCTCTTTCAACCTGTTCATGCATTCTAACTTAAATAAGTATGCATCATAACATTTTGATATACTTTTAACATAAACTGAATAAAACTATGACATCCTTGTTTAAATCAAAACAAAATAATAAACTTGCTCAATAAAGAGTAAAGTTTGGATACTTGCCTCTTTTGTAGGCTACCAATTATAATTTAGTTCAAACATTCTTCTCAAGTACCTATATAATTATATCACATATAGTCCATAGCTTTATACACTTATGCACATAACTCCAGTAATCAAAAGTAGTGCATACAACAGTCACGCATAAATACATAAACCAGGTATACAATCATAGCGTATACTCATGTCGATTCTAATTATATCTTCATGATTTTATCTCTTATATCATACTTTTTTCATGTTAGAAAACTCTTAATTACATTTTGAAATCATACTCATCATGTCCACTATTTACCTGTTCTGTATTAATTAGTATAGCATTTGGATATTATAGCTTAGGCTACTTTCAAACATAAATTCCCAACTGCAAATTACAAATAAAACATCTTGGTCTGACTGCAGTGCGGCGCGGCCACGCTGCATCATAGCCTTAGGAGCTGCATCATAGCATTGGGAGTGGTGCTGGCTGTTGGGTAAAATCTAATTACGCACTAACACGCAAGTATACGTGGTCAACAAGTAATAAAGTGAAAGTAGAGTATCGTTCCCACGAGGAATTGTTTAATAGAAAATCACCAAGTATTAACCCGTAACCAACTCAATCTTATTTAAACGAATGAATTTCAAATTATATAAATTAAATTATTTAATTACACTAATTCTAATTATCACTAATTAAAAATCAGATTACGGAGATTTAAGATCACAACTTCACTTATTGCTTCATTTAAGTTAACACACTTCTCATCAATTATTTTCTATCTTGAATTGTTAATCAAGAACACTAAAGAAAATAAAACAACCTCTCGATGCATAATACACATACTCACTTAAATCCACAGATGATAGAATTAAGCAAGACACCCTAATTAACTAATCCACTATAGCTCTATGTGAATTACAGTTAAAGAATGTTGAAGAATAAGTTCTTTACCCGATTACATGCGGTGTCAAGCATATCTCTACCTTAACACTCATCAAGTTTAAGCTACTAACAAAATCCTGAACACATGCTTATCATGATAAGATCTAAATCAATACTTCATCTCTCGAGTTCATATAGATTATCACGGTAATTGATGGCCAATCAATTAAACAATTAAGTCCAAATCATAATAGACAATCCTCACAATAAAACATAATAATTGATAGCGAAGCATATTAAAATAAACTACACAATAAGATCCATTGTAATCTCAAACAAAGAATTAGTTCATTGAATTAAAACTAAGAATCCACAATTGAATACACAATAAAAGACAAAGATAAAAGAAGATAAGAAGATATAATCTGTTGTCTGCAGATTTGATGCTCCATCCTTGCTCCTACTTTGAATCTTCAATGGTCTCCAAGTTGCTTCAATCTCCTAAATCCAACAAGAACTAGTGTTTTGATCTAATTTACTCTAATCTAATCTAATGGAATCCTCTATCTAGTCTCTAATCTCCCCTAATCCTTGTGTTTTTCCTCCTTTTATAAGTCTCTTTATATGTCTTTAAGTCCTCTTGGAAGTCCTTGTGTCAATCAGATCGAAACAATCCTTTCCGGACTCAAATTGGACCAAAATTTGCATTTTCGCGCATTTTCTAGGCATACCCCCACCCCGGCGGGGGTCTAGGATTGTTTTGGGCCCGCCACGGCGGGCTAAGGGCTTGTCTTGTGACTTGCATGCCCACCCCGGCGGCAGTTTTGTGAAGAAAATTTTTCTGCTCTGACGTCCTTTAGGAAAACAACCATAACTTTTGATCCGCAAAGAGTTACGAGGCATTCCACCTATTAAATCGAAGATATCAACGAGATCTACAACTTTTATTCTTTGAGATTTCAGAAAGAACGAACGGATGAAGGTCTAAATGGAGCTGGAAGTGACTGCTTATGCAAATGGCCACCAAAACAGTGACGTTCGACGTCCGATGGTACAAATGTCATAACTATTGCATCCGAACTCCGATTGAGATGATTCAAGATGTTCCGGAAAGCTAATAAGAAGCTCTAAAATTTAATCCAATTTCCAAACCAAGAACATGAAATAAAAATAAAAGCCCAAATGATGTCCGGATTGCTTTTCTTTACGTTTTCATACCAATTCTTTGCGATTTCAACTCCCAAGCATATAATCTACAAAACGAACACAAAATGCATGAAAAGTAACTAAGAAACATAAGATTAAGCAAATAATTCAAGTAACAGATACCGGATAAGTAGGTATAAAACCTACGTATCAAATACCCCAAACTTAAACCTTTGTTTGTCCTCAAGCAAAAACACAAAACAATAATGCAATGCAATGCAACTAATCTATATGCCTATGAATCCAGCAGTAATGATAGAAATAAGTCTATTCAACCAGCCTGAGAAAAATCAAGTAAACACGATAATACATCATATCAGAACTCATCAGTAACTTCTCAATCAATCATCAAATCTTAGATTGTTATCACGAATATAGTGCATGTGTGCTCCACAACAATGTTAACTGATATAAAATCAAATTTAACACATAACAAGTCTCTTCGAAGGCATCATACAGTGTAAACTCAAGAAATCCAAAAATAAGCTAGATCCAACTAAAATCAAATAATTACCAATATCCAGGGTCAACTTGGGATACTTATGCTTTATTTTTCATCTACGGGGGCTTTTTGCTCTTATTTCCCGTTTTATTCAACAAAAAAAATTTATATACACATAGCTATGCAATGTCTTATTCCCTTAGGCTTTTCAATGCTACCTTAACGAGCTTTCGACCAACGACTCCCAGACCATTAAGACCTTAGGGACACTAGGTGTAAAGACAATCCCCTCAGGCTTACTTACTCAAGTGACAAAGGCCACAAAACTAGACAAGTACGCCACGGTGTTTATTCATACTTTTTCTTTTTTTCTTTGTCTTTATCTTTTTTTCCTTTTTTTTCTTTTTTTATAGCTTATATACCCCAAATATTCCCCCAAACTTAGGTTCTTGTCTAACTTTCGCCATCACTACTTGTTCTTGTCATTCTTTCATTCAAACTAGCATTATCCTTTAGAATCCCATTATGTATCAATTTACTCAATCAATCAACAAGTTTTTTTTACTGTGCTATCCTTATTATACCAGTTTCAAACAGAAAAAGACTCAATTAATAACAATAAATCACATCAAAGCTCTAATGGTCAGTACTATACTTGTCTACCCAATTCTAATCTCATCATTGGCCAAAATAAACTATAACTATCTAACAGCTGGAATCATGCAAGTTGAACATAGTAACTAACTATTATGTTTGTTTGTTTTTAGTTATAAATAAAAACTATTATTCAACTACTCTACTATGCAAACTATTATGCAATTACACTACATGAATGCAAACATAAATAAACCTAAATTAACTCTCCCAAACTTAACAACTACAATGTCCTCATTGTAAAATAAAGCATGAAGTGGACGAGGACTTCCCTGTAATCATTTAAGCTTGTGGTGATGGTGGCGCTGGCGGCGATGATCATTTTCCTATCCATTGAACCTCCAATACCTGCAATGAAGAGAGACAACATGGATTAGAATAACACTTGGATTCCTATCTACTAAATAAACTAAGAAAACATATAAATAAATAAAAAAATTCCTGGGTTGCCTCCCAGTCAGCGCTTAATTTATAGTCTTTCAGCCTGACTTTGTCTGGTCAATGCTATCCAATTCCTCTTCGAAAGTTGAGGAACCCTCCATCAATCGGAAATAATATTGCTTTTTATAGGTTCCCATTTACGATGGCCAATGCATCAAAGTCACCTAGCATGCTCTGATTTGGTATGATCTCAATCAAGAACGTCCCACAACTAGGTGTTTTCGTCAGTTGTGTGTGTGATCACTTTGGGGCATGGAAGCTTGTCACACACAATGGGCTCTTCGTCTATCTTCTCTTTCTCTTCCCACCATGGATTTAAAATTGTACTCACTCTTATGTCATCAAGAGCTTCGCCGACCACATGACTACCAAGTAGGGCATGATTTCGCAAATCTGACCGACTCTCTGATCTTTGGTGGAGACCCATTTAGATCTTCGTGGAACTCTATTTCATTATCCCCAATTGTCTCCACACTTCCTATATCTTGTGGCTCATCCAGTTGCAGATTTGGTTTGGGCACTTCATCAATCTCGAAATCCTCATCATAATACCAATTGTTTCGAGGAAGGTTGCTTACGGCTTTAGGTCAATTGATCTATCTTATTTTGAAGATTTTGAATTGCTATCTCTTGATTCTGAATTGACCACTCTTGATTAATCATCCTCTCCTCAGTTGATGCTACAAATTTGAACCACAAATCCTCCAAACTTGAATTATCTGTCTCAGTTTTGGAATACATGTACTGAGGACCATGAGTTGAAGTGGTGATGAGTTGTTCCATCTGGTGCTGAAAATTATGTCTCGATATTTCTTGACTCATCATTCTCTCCTCTTGGTTTGCTATAATCCTTAACATGAATTCCTTCAACTCTAAATTGTCTTCTTGTCGCATTGGAGGTGGATATGAGAATTCCTGGCGTGTATGTTGGATTTGGAGTAGAGTATTGGTCTTCATAAGTATAGCTCCATGAAGAATCCAAGTGATACCCCCAAACTTGATCATAATTATCATATGCATACTGATTGAGGTAGTTACCACCATACTGTACCGGCCCAAGATTGATGGTGCATTGATTACTCAGGTGATTGCCAACACAATAGTCACACATAACTGCCATCCTTCGACTCTTTTGGGCTGCAAAAACGTCCAACTTCCTCGAAAGTTCTTCAATCTGTGCTGACATTGCAGAAAATGCATTAAGTCCATCAATCTCCGTTTCCCTTGGTTGAGTGTTGCCTCTTTTATAGTTCTTATAAAAGAGCTCTAACTTCATGCAAGTATACACGGGTCAACAAGTAATACAAAGTAAGTAAAGTATCGATCCCACAGAGAAAGTTGTTAACTTTAGACTACTATGCATTAATTAACTCACTATATTTATATGCTAAGACTATGGACTTAATTGTTGATTTAAATTAATTATGATTACCAACTAAAAATAAGAGTATAAATGGACTAAATATAATGTGGAAACAATGGGATCCTAACTTCATTCAATATTTCATTCAATCGCCATATGTCATGCAAGAAGTGTTCACATATCACATGATAATAGCCAAGGGCATAAAATCGAGTTATAACCATTTTCCAATGCACTATAACTAACTCACATATCATCTACAGATGTTAGAATCTATGTAATCACCAATACCATCACAATTACCATATTCCTATGCGCAATTGTAATCCTATTGATTTTAAGCACAACCCTTATTCTAGCTCATACGACAAAACAGTATATTCCTATCTATTTCACAAAATATGCAATCCCCATATTCACATGCTATCATGATTTCATCCATATTCATATGTTCATTTCTAATTCCATACAAATACTCATATGAAGATTATCAGTCATTCATACATACAAACCAACCATGATAGATAATCCATATGATATGTAAAACAAATCTAACATTTAGATGTGCAACCAAATTACATATTAAAATCCGTTAGGATCCCATAATGGAGTTTAGTTCATGACTGAACCAAAAGCCACCATGGGATCAAGGCTAAACATGATCAATAAACAAACGAATAGGAAGAAAGTTAGAATGATCAAACCCAATCGTTGAATAGAAACCAATGATTAACTATTGAATCCACAAAGAACTCCCATAAACAATAATCAATATCCACGATGACAGAGATTTCCAAGAATAAGTAGAGAAAAATAGACGTTATGGCTTTCTCCTACGTTGGAATCTCTCCCAAGGTGTAAAACCCTAGTTTCTACTATAAAAGTTACGTAATAAAAGTCTCTCCTCGTCTGACACACGTCAAAATCGTTTTATACCACATTACACATCATTAAGTTGAGAAATAAAAATAAAACAAATTACAGCATCAGCATCACACGCGGTCGCGCACATCCCTGGTGTATCTGTCTCGCGGTCACGAGACTTGCAGTAAGCTCAATTCCCCCAAACGTCTTCTCGCGCGGTCACGCGCTTCTGCCTCATGGGAGCGCATCCCTTGCCTCGCGGGCGCTTGACTTGCAGAAGGTTCCCATGTAAAGCTGTGTACTCGCGCGGGCGCGCGAGTCTGCCTTTGTACTGCCGCGCGGCCTGTGTCCTGCAATTCCTGAGTCTGGTTTCCTGCTTGCTGCTGCTGCTACTTGCTTTAATCCTCATGCTTGCTTGATTTTCATGCCTCATTGTACCCCCATGCCATGCACATCCTCGCCTTTCAACTAGCCTTCACGCATCCGCTCACCGATACCTCGAATTCCACCAAAATGAAGCCAATTCCTGCACTTGTTCACCAAAAGGAGTTTTAAGTATATGCAATGCAAAATAACGTGAAATACAACTAAAACAAAATGAAATGTACTCGAGGTAAGCACAATTCACATGGATTAATATACAATAAGTGAGTAAAAATATCACTTATCATTGAGTCATGTTCGTGTATGGCCATTGATACGCAAAGTCATCTATGGTACCTGAAAAGAGAGAAATATAGGAAGAGAATTAAAAATAAAAATAAAAATATTTAAATTAAGACTAATTTGATTGAAATTAATATTGGCAAAGATATATTAAACTAATTCCCCGGCAACGGACGCCAAAAACTTGGTGGGTAAAATCTAATTACGCACAACACGCAAGTATACGTGGTCAAAAAGTAATAAAGTAAAAGTAGAGTATCGTTCCCACGAGGAATTGTTTAATAGAAAATCACCAAGTACTAACCCGTAACCAACTCAATCGTATTTAAACGAATGAATTTCAAATTATATAAATTAAATTATTTAATTACACTAATTCTAATTATCACTAATTAAAAATCAGATTACGGAGATTTAAGATCACAACTTCACTTATTGCTTCATTTAAGTTAACACACTTCTCATCAATTATTTTCTATCTTGAATTGTTAATCAAGAACACTAAAGCAGATAAAACCACCTCTCGATGCATAATATCCATACTCACTTAAATCCATAGATAATAGAATTAAACAAGACCCCCTAATTAACTAATACACTATAGCTCTATGTGAATTACAATTGAAGAAGATTGAAGAATAAGTTTTTTATCCGATTACATGTGGTATCAAGCATATCTCTACCTTAACACTCATCAAGTTTAAGTTACTAACAAAATCCTGAACACATGCTATCATGATAAGATCTAAATCAATACTTCATCTCTCGAGTTCATATAGATTATCACGGTAATTGATGGCCAATCAATTAAACAATTAAGTCCAAATCATAATAGACAATCCTCACAATAAAACATAATAATTGATAGCGAAGCATATTAAAATAAACTACACAATAAGATCCATTGTAATCTCAAACAAAGAATTAGTTCATTGAATTAAAACTAAGAATCCACAATTGAATACACAATAAAAGACAAAGATAGAAGAAGATAAGAAGATATAATCTGTTGTCTGCAGATTTGATGCTCCCTCCTTGCTCCTACTTTGAATTTTCAATGGTCTCCAAGTTGCTTCAATCTCCAAATCCAACAAGAACTAGTGTTTTGATCTAATTTACTCTAATCTAATCTAATGGAATCCTCTATCTAGTCTCTAATCTCCCCTAATCCTTATGTTTCTCCTCCTTTTATAAGTCTCTTTATATGTCTTTAAGTCCTCTTGGAAGTCCTCATGGAAGTCCTTGTGTCAATCAGATCGAAATAATCCTTTCCGGACTCAAATTGGACCAAAATTCGCATTTTTGCGCATTTTCTGGGCATACCCCCACCCCGGCGGGGTCTAGGCTTGTTTTGGGCCCGCCCCGGCGGGCTAGGGGCCTGTCTTGTGACTTGCATGCCCACCTCGGCGGCGGTTTTGTGAAGAAAATTTTTCTGCTCTGATGTCCTTTAGGAAAATAGTCATAACTTTTGATCCAGAAAGAGTTACGAGGCCTGCCACCTATTAAATCGAAGATATCAACGAGATCTACAACTTTCATTCTTTGAGATTTCAGAAATAACGAACGGATGAAGGTCGAAATGGAGCTGGAAGTTACTGCTATGGAAATGGCCACCCAAAACAGTGACGTTCGACGTCCGATGGTACAAATGTCATAACTCTTGCATCCGAACTCCGATTGAGATGATTCAAGATGTTCCGGAAAGCTAATAAGAAGCTCTAAAATGTAATCCAAGTTCCAAACCAAGAACATGAAATAAACATAAAAGCCCAAATGATGTCCGGATTGCTTTTCTTTGCGTTTTCATACCAATTCTTTGTGATTTCAACTCCCAAGCATATAATCTACAAAACGAACACAAAATGCATGAAAAGTAACTAAAAACATGAGATTAAGTAAATAATTCAAGTAACAGATACCGGATAAATAGGTATAAAACCTACTTATCAGCGGCCGCGCTACTCCCTGCACAATTCAGACTTGAATTTTTACCATCTCTGATAAATTTCTAACATGCCATGGTTCCTATACAGTTTCGGAACCCATTTACCCTTTAGGTTCATTTTCAAAACTATTTAGTTTAGAGTTGAAAATTTTATATCCCAATTAATCAAATATATCCAACACTGTCCTGGTCGAATCAGACCTTAACTGAGGTATATAAAGACTACACAGAAAACCGGCTATGAACATTTAAACCAAACTGAACATATAATTTTAGTTTTCAAAACTTTATTAATATTTCTAATGAAAACTTATACCAATCTAAGCCATCATAGCTCAAAACATGCATCGAAGGTTCAAGTCTCATATCAAACATATCTTAAGGCACTTTGGAGTTTCTTACATCTGCCCCAAACTTCAGAACATGGAAGTTTAATTTTTCCTTTTCTGGGGTCATGCTCGGCCGCGCGGGGTTTGCAAAAAGAAGTGGCGTAGTCGCGCCCCTTCGAGTTCAGTTCAGGAATAAGCTCTGTTCTACAGAGCTCGAGAAAACTTGAACCAAAACCAGTTCTTTATCCTTCCCAAATAGCAACTAATTATATCAGATATACAAAAACACCACTTTTGATGTTATCTCAGATCATCAATTACTCTTGACCTCCATTATAACACTTGAACTTCCAAAAATTAGAATAATCCCTCATTTAGACATTATAACAGAATTGAAGTTCATGATTCAATTGTTTACATATCAAAACTCCTTCAAGCATCTTTAATCACATATCTTACAGAGCAATCAATTCAATTGAACCCCAAAATCAACACAGAGAATTCTCAATGGTTACACAATCAGATTTTATTTAATAACAGTGATGTATATATAGATTACCTTTGGTTTGGACTTTCCTTTCTCTGCTATTGCCTTCAATATTATCTCTGTGTTGATATAATATTTGCGTTCATTTTCAGTTGCTAAAACATCTCCTTAATTATAGCTATACTAAAGGCTTTAATGGAACTCTGAAAGTACAGAGCTTAATTCCCATATGAGCTGAATTTCTAGAGTATCCAGCTTGATAAATGTTTGAACGGATGAAAGCTTGGAATGAACAGACAAAGGGTTGGCTTTATTAAACTTCTATTTTATTTACTAGGAAAAATGTAATCCCTCTAGTCCTTTTCTCCCTCGTGGGTATATATATATATATATATATATATATATATATATATATATATATATATATATATATATATATATATATATATATATATATATATATATCTATCTAATAAAATACAAATGATTTTGAATTTTCCGCTCACTCAATGAACCATCTGGACCGTCCAAAGTTTGATATAAATCCCACCGTTCATACATCTATCTAATAAAATACATCTATCTATCTAATAATCTAATAATAATTTAATAAAATACAAATGACTTTAAATTTTCCACTCACTCAATAAATTATTTTGGACGTTCAAAGTTTGAGATAAATTATATTGTCCATACAGTGCCTGAGGCACGGGACCCAGCTAGTATATATATATAGGGACAAGATCCAGTCCGGACGGATTTAATGTCCGGACTTTTTTTTTTTACTTTTTTTTAAAACAACTAAAAATAAATAAATAAAAAATTATGGAATTAATTTTTTTTGTTAATACAGTATTTTGGGTGTGATTTGGGTACGTATAACAAAATATGTATATACAGTCTATGCAGACTGTACCACCATTTTTTAGTATATGTATTTAAATCACATCCAAAACATTATATTATGAAAAAATTTCAGTTCTATAAAATATTAAATATTTTTTTAGTTGTTTTAAAAAAAGAAAAAAAAAATTCGTCCGTTTTTTATCAGGTCCGGACTCCCGGACCTGATCCATTTTGTATATATATATATATATATATATATATATATATATATATATATATATATATTCTACATATCATTTTTTTTTTCTAATGCCCAGGGCAAACTTTTTTTATGTGTGCCTATTTATATAAATTAAATAAATAAATTATCAACTAATTAATTTTATTAAAATTATAAGAATTTACAAAAGATAAGGAAGAACACTTTAAAACCTCATTAAAACCTTATTTGGAAAAAACTCGATGGGACAAAACTCCAAACGAAGGAAAAAGAGTACCTCTTAAACTTTGAGCAATTTCTTCTTCTTTTTTCTTTCTTTGTCTCTTGAGAATTCCGAAAAGTTTTTTCTTAGGAAACATTTTTTAATTTTTATAATAAACACAACACAATAAAAAAACAATAAAACAAATTAACAAAGAACAATAACACCTAGATTTTGAGCATATTTTCTTTCACTTGAAACTTTCAATTATAAAGAACAAGAATCCCAGCCAAGTTTTCTGTTAAATCAAATAATAAATAAGAAAAAGTTAACAAAGATATGTATTACAATTTACAAAATTTATATATCTAGATTTTATATGTATCTTTAAAAAAAAATTACCTTCAAAGAAAGGCACTGATCTAGCTGGTGGATGATTTATTTTTCAACTTTGTTGGAGAAGAGGAGAATCACCGGAAAAAAAATTGTTTGCGTTGCGTTATGAACTGAGAGGGTCGAAGGGTTTTTCCTTCTTTTTGTGGCTAAGAGTCTGTTATAATTCTATTTTATATTATATTTTATAATTAATATGTGACTTCCTTACTTGGTACGTTTTTTCTTGAGATTGAATATATAAAGACTGATTGGATTGAGGCTTCCCTTTTCATTAACAGGTACATGTGTCAACTTCTTTTGTTTTATTTTTTTTATACACATATATACTTGTGTTTGTAAGACCCTAACTTTTTATGAATAAAGATAAATTTTTCTCTAAATATCATTTTTGAATATTAAGGTGTGAATTTGATATAATATTATAGTTGTGGATAATATTTACAAATTTTATAAAGTAAGCAAGTTATCATAAAATATTCGATTGGTCGGAGAATATTCGTACGACGGCACAATCATTGGTGGACCCCATAATGAAATTATTGTCGGAGTTAAAAATTGATAGAAATAACTTTTTATAAAAATAACAGCAAAAGTTTTACCGTTAACTGTTGAAATACCCGGTGATAAAAATATAGTAATACGCGTGGTTGCATAGTAGCACACGGTATTGTATACAGTATCTTTGATTATTGATGCTTACGTGAGAAGTCACTCAATTTTATTCAATCATTGCCACAGTAATTGTTGCATAGTATCTCACGTTATTAATTCAATTATTGTCACAATATTTTATATTATTAAATCAATAATTGAGACGACAAAGTTATTCATATTATTATTTGTATTATTGACGATGTCTAGAAAGTTCTGTCGAGAAAAGGGGTTTGATCACCTAATTGCGCGCCAATAGGGAGAAATTCTTATCGAAAAGCCCCCTCTTTCCTGAGAATGATTTGATTGTTAATGTGATACCCCAAATTTTATGAATAAATATTTAATTTTCTCAAAATAATTTTTTTTTGAATATTATGGTGTGGATTTGATATAATGTTATAGTTGTGGGTAGTATATATAAATTTTGCAAAGTATGCAATTTGTTATATAATATTCGATTGGTCGGGGAATATTCTTTTTTGCTTTTTTGTCGGGGAATATCCGTACGACGGTACAATCATTGGTAGACCCCACAACAGAATAATTTTCGGAATGCGAAAACGACAAAAATATTTTTATGAAAATAACGACGAAAGTTTTATCGTTAATACTGTTGAACTACTCGGTAGTAAAAGTACAGTAATACGCGTGGTTGCATAGTAGGACACGGTATTGATTATTGATGCTTACGTGATAAGTCACTCAGTTTTGTTATTGGTATTATTAATGTAATAAAACAGAATACTTTTATAAAGTTATTCTATAAATAGAATATATTATATTCTATTATGCATAGTGTTGCATAGTAAAATCTTTTTATATAAAACAGAATACTTTTATAAAGTTATTCTATAAATAGAATATATTATATTCTATTATACATAGTGTTGCATAGTGCCTGCATAATGTTTGCATAGTAAAATCTTTTATAAAGTTATTCGTTTTATTAGATTATAAATAGAATATATTATATTTTATTTAAAAAATTTTGCTTTAAATATGGACTGTTAGATTAAAGTAAATCAATCTGGATCGTTCATGAGTTAGTTACTATGCACTCCATTTTTCTATAAATAAAAGCTCATTCCTTCATTATTTTCTTACAAATTCACTGTAACCCTAGAGAGATAAACTATAGAGAGAAAGAAAAAAGTATTCTGCTACTTCACTACTTATATATCCAGTACTCATCTTCTTAAGGTAGGAAATATTATTTGTTGTACTCGTAAGGAGTGTTATTCTTTTATATTTATGAAGAGAACTTATGTTATTCCATTCTTTATTATTCTGTTGGAATAACCTGTATACGCGGGCTACCCTATACTTGGTGACATTCTTCTATTATTCCGTCTTTATTATTCTGTTGGAATATCCTGTTTGTGCGTTTTACGCCGGACCTGGTTTCATCTTTATTATTATTCTGTTGGAATATCCCGTCTGTGCGAATTTCACCGGACCTGATTCCGTCCTTATTAGTATTCTGTTGGAATAACCTGTCTATGCGAAGTACCCCATGCATGGTGATTTCTGTTGTTACTCCATTCTTTATTATTCTATTGGAACATCCTGTCAGTGCGAATTTCGCCTGACCTGGTTCCGTTATTTAGTATTCTGTTGGAATAACCTGTCTATGCGAAGTACCGCATGCATGGTAATTTCTTTTGTTATTCCATTCTTTATTATACTCAGTTGGTTAAAGTTTTGACTTCTATACTCCATGAAATTAGTGGAATATCCTTGATATTTGCGCTTCATCCAATATCTTTTCATGGAAATATTCTTCTGAGCATTCTTGAATTTTACTCTACAAAGCAGTATCATGTTGACAATTTGGACATTATTAGTTCCTGGATAAATTAATTCTTGAACTTGTATTATTGAATTCTTATATCATTGTCATCATCCTCATGTTTATATTATGTTGAAAGTCATCTGTGGCCTGTAGTGCATAGATGGACTTGGTATGATTATGACCAGGGATTATTCGGTATAATCATGACCGTAACGTTACAAATGATGTGGTAAAAGTCCTCATTGGCCCGTAGTGCATTGATGGACAGTTGTTGGCATGATCATGACCATTGATCAATACACGAATATCCTTGGCTGTGGTGCATGGATAATTTGTGGTTGTGATACTAATGAATATCCTTGGTCGTAGTGCAGGGATGATGTGGATTATTTATTAAGCTGAGTCTCAGCGATAAAAGTGATGAAAAACCTTTTAAATCATAAAAGATAATAGATTTTATTCTCTACTTGACTCTTTTAATGGAATGCTTGTTCCGCTTCAGTTAAACTTGATATTTGTTATATTGTATCAGTTTAACACTGTTTAAGGCTAATGATAATTTATTCTGCATTATCTTAGTCATAATATTTCTTACTGGGCTAGTTGAGCTCACCCTTTCTTTCACTGTTCTCTTCAAGAAATGATAATATAGCTGGGACAAGTCGGGGAACGGAGTGATGGACCAGATGATAGTATTAGTAGTCCTCACTATTCTATTAAATAGTGTGACAATAATTGTAATGAGGACTTATTTTGAGTTTGTATACTCTCTAGTAGACAATATTTGTATTTAAACTCACAGTTTATGTTTTATCGTATTGTACACGACAGTTGTATTATTAAGTTGTATTTGAATTCTATACCATGTATCTGGCGACTCAAGATGGGTGATGTATACCTAATTTTGGGGGCGTCACAGTTAATATTGTGAGTTATAATATTAATTATGAATGCTATTAAAAATGTGTTTTGTGAAGCCAAATGAATTGAGATAAATAGAGAGATATTTTATGAAGTAATTATTATAAATTTGGCTTATTATATGGACCCCCACTTGCTCATTATTTAAAAAAATAGGTTGAAAGTTATTCAGTATATATATATATATATATATATATATATATAATATATAATTATGTGTGTGTGTGTGTGCCTTTGCCGTGAGGGCAAAGGATTATATATATATATATTTTATAAATTTTGTTTTTATATAAAATAGAATATATTATATTTTATTTATATAGTACTACATAGTGCTGCATAGTAAATTTAAAAATTTTAAAAGTTTTTTGTCGGTTAAGCGCCCGTGATTCCTACATTGTTCACCCATGATTTTCTAAATTCAAATAGTGCCCCATGCCATTCTCCTATAAATAGGATGCTTAGTTTAGAATTAAAAATCACACCAGAATCAGAAAATTCTTCTTCTATAATATTGAGCGTATTTCTTTTAAGTTTAGGGAAACTTTGAGCGTAGAAAACAATATAAGTTTTCTTCAAGAATATCCCCGTTATACCAGACGGAATACTCTTCTTTTTATTGTAAGGGATATTATTTTTGTTCAATATTCGTAAGATATAATATTTTCTTCCATACTCTGTAGTATGTAAGTAATATTATTTCGTTTCAGATCCTGAATTCTACACTCATTTTGTTAAATTATTGCTTCTATACTCCTTGAAATTAGTAGAATATCCTTGAAATTTGTGCTTCATCGAGTATCTTTTCACGAGAATATTTTTCTGGACATTCTTGTTAAATTTTAATCTTTTCATACCGGGATACTATTCACGGGGTGCAATTCACGAAGTACTATTCGCGGGGTATTATTCACACAAGAACTATTCACCCGAAAAATTAATTTCTTTTGTGTCCAAATTATTTTTGATACATTAATATTATTCTTGAATTTTACTCCACAAAGTAGTAATCATGTTGTCAATTTGGATATTTTTAAACTGTGGATAAATGAAAAATCTTTAATATTTACCCTTGATTACGTTTGATTTAATTATTATATCATTGACATCATTCTCATGCTTATATTTTGATGAAAGTCATCTTTGACCCGTAGTGCATAAATGGATTGTTGATTGGTATGATTATGACCACGGATTATTCGGTATAATCATGACATGTATAATGTTACAAATGATGTGGTAAAAGTCCTCATTGACCCGTAGTGTATTGATGGACACTTGTTGGCATGATCATGACCATTGGTGATAATAACGAATATCATTAGCCCGTAGTGCATGGATGATTTGTGGATGTGATAATAATGAATATCATTGGCCCGTAGGGCATGAATAATTCAGTGATGTGGATTATTTATTGAGCCGAGTCTCAGCGATAAAATTGATGATAAACTTTTAAATTATAGAAGATAGTAGATATTATGCTCTACTTGACTCTTCTAATGGATTGTTTGTTCCGTTGCAGTTAAACTTGTTGTCTATTGTATTCTATCAGTTTAACACTGTTGAAGGCTAACGATAATTTATTCTGCATTATCTTAGTCATAATATTCTTTACTGGGCTATTTTAGCTCAACATTTTCTTTCATTATTCTCTTTAGGAAATAAGAATATAGCTGGGACTAGATGGTTGCTTTAGTAGTCCTCACTATTCTATAAAATAGTGTAATAATATTTGTAATGAGAATTTCATTTGAGTTTGAATATTGTCTAGGAGACAATATTCGTGTTAAAACTCTCAACTTATGTTACACGACAGTTGTATAATTAAGTTTGTATTTGTTTTCTGTACCATGTATTTGACCACTCAGAGTGAGTGATGTATACCTATTTTGGGGGCATCATAGATTCGGTACGAACCGAACCATCAAAATAACTAATTGGAACCGGTACCAAAATCGGTCCATACCAAACCGAGTTTTCCTGTCCCGAACCGGTTCAAACCAGTTGAATTTACCTTAATATCGAAAATTTTGACCACCCCTAAATATAACATTAAAATTTAACAATACAAGCTTAACATATTTTTAAATAAAAACAACTAATTTAAGAGGTAATTTTTTTAAAAGTTAAAAATTAAGTAATAATAAAAATATTATTAGCACTATCATTAATATCTAAATTTGAAAACTTAATAGGAAAACAAATAATTATCATTAAGAAATTAAAAAAAATATAGATATCACAACAGTTTAAACACCGAAGTGAAAAAAGATTTTAGAGGTAGTAATTTATGGATTCGGTTAGCATGAAATTTATTTTTTGGTAAGTTAGTCAATTAACCAGTAGAATGCTGACACACATAGAGTCTCGTCTGCGTGTCAGTACTCTATTGGTCAATTGACCAACTTACCCAAAAATAAACTTTATGCTAACCACTTCCGTAATTTATATTTAAGTCTTAAATTAATTAAAATTTGAGTACACATCAACTTTTACAAGTCACGTCATCAATTTATGACGTGGCAGGTTCTATTGAATCAAAGTGGAAAAAATTTATAATTTAATGACTTGATTGAAAAAAGTATAAAGTCAATTATCGAAGTAAAACAAGGTTAATAATTTAGAATAATAATTTATATTTAGGCCTTATTTTTATAACATTTATCAATTAATGTAGCCATGTAGGATCCACTTATTGTTGGAGGATCTTATGAAAAATATTGTATGAAATAATTAAATCATAATATCAATTTTCTATAATATGATCCGTATCTAACCGAGTTAAATGCAAAGTCGACCACTGAAATTTTTTGATATTTGGGTATTGAGCCATTTCTTCCGGTCAACGCAAACTGAGCCCCTTTCTATTCAAAAATTTGGACTTTGAACCCCCAGGCGCCACATATGCGTTGACCTGACATGGCACACATAGCGCCTACGTGGCAGATTTGATTTGGCTTCTTTAGAATTTTTTCTAAAAATTTGTCTCTCCCAACGTTTGAACTTGCAACCTCATGTGTGAAACTTTAAGTATCTGACCACTAAAGCACCACATGTTAGCTATTAAAAATTTGCAAAAACTAATTATTATATCAAAACATTTCATTTTCAGTTTGATTAGCCACATTGAAAACCTCAACTGAGCTCAACCTCTACCCTCTCTTCCTCTCTCCCAAGATTCATCATCTTCCAAAACAAAGACATGTTACACTCTCCATTTTCGTTCCTCCTTTCTCTCTCTAAAAACAGTGAAGTTCCAGCGTTAATAATAAAAATATAATAATAATTATTATAATAATAATAATAATAGTAATAGTAATTATTATTATTACTATTACTATTACTATTATATTATTATAATAATAATAATTATTATTATTATAATAATAATAATTATTATTATAATAATAATAATAATTATTATTATAACTATTTTTTTATTATTATAAGTATTATTATTATTATTAATATTATAATTACTATTATTATTACTATTACTATTATTATTATTATAATTATTACTATTATTATTATTATTATTATAATTATTATAATTATTATTTATTATTATTATTATTATCATCTTTTCATACTACCATGAATAAAAGTAGGATTCTTTTATGGAACAAAATTAATTGTCAAATGACAAATGAGACGCATCAAGCGGAACAGATGGAGTATATGTCTATTTGGAATTGTATTTTGTGGTCCTAGTCAGTGTAGTGATTTCAACATTCTAAAATCATTTGTAAGTCAACTATAAGAGTGTTAAAATTTACTCCCTCAGTTCCGAATTTCTTTTTTAATCGATTCGTGAAATCTTAAAATTCAAAACTAGTATGAAATTCTTATATTTTATTACGAACAATTGTAATTGCTATAAACTAATTAAAAAGTGCTACTAATTGTCATATTTGTTGTTTTTAAAAGTTAAATAGATTATATCAATTTTACATTATAAGATTTTGCAAATTGACTTCAAATAGTCAAACTATATATTTCTAATTTTGGAAAGGAGATAGTATCTATTATGCAATTGAATCGTGCTTTGTATCATCCATAACAATTAATCATTTTTGCTTACTTGATAATAATTACTCTTTTTGGGTAATTAGTAGGCCTCTTAAGGTTAATCTTGACAGTAGTTTCCTAGTGATAGAAACTCGAGGAATTGAATGGAATTTGGAGATTCCCTAAACAACTACATGACTTTGTCAGATGTCATGTACTCATGTATTTCTTTCAAATATCGCTAGAGGGGCACACACTAGAATGTCACATTTTGAAAAATATATGTAGTGAAAGAGAAAAAAAAAATATATGGGGGAAATCTTACGTTTTTGATATAAATATTAATCCTTGTAACATATTAACAATTGACTCATGTTGCTGCAGCGGTCAAATGATCAAAATTTCAAACATTAGATCATAGGTTCGACATGCCACGTCATCGGATAAGTGTCAAATTTTAATATTAAATACCATGTCATACCTGGTGCGTGTGCCACGTCATCAGGTCAACGCACATGTGGGATGTGGTGTCTCGGGGTGCGTGTGCTACGTCATCAGGTCAACGCACATGTGGGATGTGACGCCTAGGGTTCAAAGTCCAAATTTTTGACACTAGAAAGCCCCACTTTGCATTTAACCGGTACCTAACCCGATGCATTGTGCACCCGAAAGCATTCTAAAACCCTTCTTCACCCCTTTCGTTATTGCTCCTCAGTTCTTACTGAAATACTTGATACATTTCTTGGCTGATAATGAGTTCACTCGCTCTGAGAATCGCAAAGCATTTAAAATTCTCAGCTCCCACAAGAATCACCTCTTCATTTGGTATCTGTTTCTCTACATATAAATAATTATATTTATATGTATAGGTATATAGTACACTCATATATTACTGTTAACATAACTGATATAAATTAGGATTGCTGTACCTATCTTCTTTCTGTAATTCAGTTATCTGGGTTTAGCTCTAAAACATTTTTTAGTTATTCTGTAATATACATCCAGTGATCATATTTTTTTCTTAAGAGGACTTTTACCGAACATCTGGTAGGCATAACAGGAATTAGTTTACAGTTATTCTATTTTTTTTGGGAGTGAATTGCATTGGTTCAATTTTATATGGTGGATTTTGATGATTTGTAGTGATGGGTGTGCAAGGAAACTCAAAATTGTACTCGACTGGCTCTTCTGGTGGTGACATTGATGCTGATGATGAAGCTGTTGTAAGGAGTAATGAAAATGAAGAATTTGATGATGACTCTTTTCCCCAGAAACCAGAGTTACAGCTACAGAGTGTGGATCCCAGAAGGGGTTGGGGTTTTCGTGGTGTGCATAAGGTACATGGCACTATGATTGTATGTTAAGAATGATAGATATATGTATCTATGGGATTTTTAAATTCCCTTTCGAGTTAAATGGATCAATTCTCTATTTCATTGCATTGGAAGGTAAATGTAGAAAACTTAGATGAATTGATTGCAGGATTTAGAGTCAGCAGCATGACTGAGAATATTACATAATTCTTCTGGTGTAACTGGATTTTTACATTCACACTAAACTGTAATGTCTTATATATTTGATGTCAGATGTTAAGAAAATGTAAAATGTATGGAACAAAATGCAATATCATTGTAGGTCATACACTCTTTTGTTTTTTTGAACATAGGATAATAATAGAGAAACGTCGAACTCAAGTGTGGCTAAAAATAAGTTTGGTTGTTGAGCTGCGTTTTTATTTTTCTTAAGCACAGCCATGTCAAAACGATAATTCAAGACACAATTCTAACAACTTATCCTCAGTTCTCTTGGTTGCCAATTGATGGCAATAATTCTCATTTTCTTAGTGTCACGCGTTATACAGGCAATTATATGTGGAAAAATTGGACAAGTTCCCGTGCAAAAGATTCTGAGAAATGGTCGAACTGTAACTATCTTTACGGTTGGGACAGGGGGAATGTATGATCAAAGAATTTTAGGGGCTAAGGACTTGCCAAAACCAGTTCAGTGGCATAGAATCGCTGTGCATAATGATACACTTGGGGCTTATGCAGTCCAACAACTTGTCAAAAAGTATGTAACACCATAGTTTCTACCTAGTAAAATTCTTTTGTATCTTGTTCCTTTTTGATATTGAATTGTTCTTGCAGCTCTTCAGTTTACGTGGAGGGTGATATTGAAACTAGAGTATATAATGACAGTATCAATGGTACAGTTAAAAACATACCAGAGATTTGTGTGCGCCGTGATGGTATATGAACATGCATTATTTTGTTCTCAATCTTCTTCAGATTATTTTTGCCTTTGGCTCGTTACTAATGTCCTTGCTTTAAATTGTGCTATGCTATACTTGTACTTGTTGTGCTGCAACTATATGTTTTTTTGATAAGTTAATGATGCTACTATATATTTTCCTAAACTTGGCAGAAATTTCTTGCTGTTGCTCTTGTTGGTTCTGCTACTGACATTCTGTTATTTAGATGATAATATGGCTAGATAGGAACTTTGTAGCGAAAGAATTACTCCACTGGTAATTGTTCCTAATGGTTTAGTTGACTTGGGCTGTATCTTATATGATAAAAAGATAACTGGTCCAAAAAAGAATATAAGTTACAAATATAAGATGTGGTTTGGAGGTCTCTAACATTTATGTTGGTGACTATTATGAATATGAATGTAAGATCAAGTTCTAGTTACTACCTGGCAAAGATACTAGTGAAAAAGTATCATTAACATCTTTATACTGAAAAAAATTTGGGTTTAAATTTTAAGCTTATAATGGAATGTATTCAAAATATATCATATGGAATATTGTTGTCCGTTTTATATAATGACAATTACGCGCAAGAATATACGGTCAATCAAGTAATATAGAAGTAAGAAAGGTTGTCGAACCCACAGAGATCGAATACTAACAATTACTCTAATTATCAAGTTTTCTCCAATTTAAATCTATTTAAACAGTCACCTCAATTGATTCGTGAAATTAATTGAATAAAAATGAAAACTAAGTTGACCAACAAAAATTGATCACCAGATGATTAAGATGTAGGAATACAATTTTCCCAATTGCTCTACAATAATCGCCTTACCTTATTCCCACCTAATTAATCCAATGAGTTGCTAACTAGGATTGCCTATTAATTTATTAACATCTTTCAATGTTTAATAAAAAGTCATATTTCAGTTATATTGTTATTTTCATGCAAGACACTTAATATATATTCATTAAGCACAAACTCCCAGCAAAGTTATGGATGACATACAAGTATTTTCATCTCATACGTTGTTATGTTATCCTAGAAAGAATCAACAAATTCATGCGTTATTATATTCAGATCTAATCTTAGATTTCCTCTTTCAATTCCATCAAAGATATCAGATTAATTGTTGGCCAGACAATTATTTAATTAAGCACAAAATATAATAATCAACTCAATAGGATCAACAAGTGGAAATAAAGATAATTGAATTATTGAATTGCAACAGGTTCCATTTTATCCCTAATTGAGATTAAAACCAAAAGATTAAAATTAAATAACATCTCAAGTACAGGTAATGAATTAAAGAGAAGAAGAATAACTCTGTCGAGGAACTCCAATCTTTGTAGCTTCAATTTTTGTCTTGTCGTGCTCTCCAATGGAATCTCCAAGTCTCCGTGAATGGCTCTCAATTAATTGCTGTTAAAAGTCTCCTTAAACTTAACCAAAAAAACATAATTTATAACCCCCAACAAAACCCTAGTACATTAGGTAAGTAGAACTCCTCATGTGACTCAACTTTGGAATTATGGAAACAAGATCAGCCAAATTCGTCCGACCGTCGCACCCAGCTCCACTCTCCTTTGTAAACCGCGCCCCCCGCACTAGGAGTGTAGCATCTCAACTCTTCCAGCGCAGCCCGCGCCATCTCTAGTTCAAATGCAACGCAGATTGTCCAATTATTTCCTGAGTTTCTCCCTTTTCAGCTTCCAAGTCTATCATTGCCCCTTGCCCTGCAAAATGACACAAAACATCAACAATATCAAGAAAAATACCAAAAACACACAATATTTCAAGTTGAAGAGCACCCAATTAGTAGGTTTTCAACCCACTCATCAAATTACCCCAAACTTGAGCAATTGGTTGTCCTCAAGCAACCTAACACAAATTTGACACAAAACAAAACACAATGAATGCAGCTAACAACATCGAGCAAGAACCACAGTAGTTAGTGTATACGGCTTAGAGATAAACTCATAACTTACAGTCAACCTCGCATCATACACAGTCAAAAACTCACATCCTCAACTTATTGACACAACTCTAGCCTCTTTCTGTGTGTGTGTCCAATATCATATCAGAAGTTCCAAAGTTATTTATGTGTGAACACACTCACCTTTCTCACCAATTTTCAACCGAACATAGCAGTCACACAAAGGCCGGGTATCCAGTTTTTAAAGCAAGTGTATTTATTTCATTAATTGTCCATGCTTCGCGGGTGCGTTTTACACTTCGTCCCACTATTTACTTTTTATCTGACTTGTGCAATATTCACTCCTCTTAGGCTTTTCAAAGTTATCCGTTTAGCGAACTTTCAACCAACGACTCCCAAATCAGTTGGTTTTATGGCACTGGGTGTAAAAACATCCCCTAGGGCTTACTTGTTCGAGTAACAAAGGCCACAGAGTTGAACTAAGCCAGTTTTATTCCTTGCATGTATATATATTTTTTATTTTTATTTTCAATTTTCCATATTTTTTCTTTTTTTCTTATATATTTATATAAAACTGAGATTCTACAAAACTTATGTGTCAATCAATGATCAGGTAAGTGTTCATGTCATGTCACACATAAAATTCCTAATCACAATTGATAGTCAACTGGTGTGCTTGTTTGTGAAAGAGGGCATGAATAGTACAACACAGTTCTTATGCTCAAATTTAATCGGTTCATGCTACTCAATTGTCTGAAACTTAAGAGTAAACAAAACTCATCATTGGCCATCATTTAAACTACTACAACTCAAAGCTCAATCACAATGAAAAATGCTATGCTTATGGTGGACATAAAATCCTACGTGAATGAATGTTTTTTTTATAAATCAATCAATGAATGTTATGTAAACGAATGTCCTAAATGAATGCACAATTAACTATGCAATCACAGTTAAAGAAATCACAAAGAAACACTAATAGCAAATCCCCCCAAACTTAAAACAAGTAATGACCTCATTACACCAAGATAGAAAAATTAAATGCAATGGACTTCCCTGAGTGGCGAGTCAGTAATCGCCATAGTCATTGTCGTTTCCCTCATCGTCTGAAAGAGCATATGCAGGCAAGATAGGAGGAATGGGCCGCTTAATAGGGTCGGTGTTAGGGCTGAACCGAGGGAAAGCAGCGGCCAATGTCGTGAAAGATCCAACACTGTAATTATACATGACGGCCTGGCATTGAGCGAGTCGCAGATTTTGTCTCTATCAGCCGCTGAAAACTAGTAGACGGTTCCACTTCGAACTTTGCCTCAACTTGCTCATCCATGGCTTGCGGTGATGGAGGCGGAATCATGATATACCCTTCTCCCCTTGGGTGTGACACTGCGCTAGACTTGGCAAACATGGCCCAAGCCTACGGGCTGGGCTGGCCGGCTTGCCACAAGCCGGGCTTTGGGCTGCAGAATTTTAGCCCAGTAAAACCCAGGTATTTTTGGCCCGACCCGCCGCCCGCCCAGCCCATTTGGGCCAAACCCAAAAAATAGCATAAAATAGGCATGGATTGTTCTCGGCTCGCGGGCCGGGCTTTGGGCTGCAAAATTTTAGCCCAGCAAAACTCGAGCCTTTTTGCCCCGCCTATTTTTGGCTCGGCCCGCCACTCGCCCGGCCCGTTTGGGCTTCGCCCGCCCATTTGCCAGGTTTACACTGCGCCATCCCAAGTCTTATACTTATCAATCGTCAAATGGTCAATGATAGCCATGGGTTGTTGTACTTGTTCCGACGCATGCCACTGGACCCTAGCCTGACGACATAAATCCGTGCAATAAACCCCCCGTGGTACTGCCTCGCCAAGCTCGTTTAATGGACTGCTGAATAATCAGGCTGACATCCACTTCATAAATTTGGATTTCTTTTTTTGCTTCATAGTGGGGGTGCACAATGCCGTATAATAATTGTGCCCTTTCTTTGGTAACAACATTCTGGTGGCGCGTCGACATCAACTTGGCACAAATGAATGCGTACCAAGCCTTGCCAAAATGGCTAAGCGCCGAGTGTGGGAAGCTTACTTTCTCATCGGTTCTTGCTCTTGTTACCCACTGCGTCCCTGGCTTACACAACCTTTCTATCAATCTATCCAAGCTTGGAAGAAAATCTTCATACCGATTGCCAAGAGGTGGAGTTTCCAACCCAAAGTATTCGTTGATGGAGTCACCATCGAATGCCACCCTTACCTCTGATCATCACCACATGACCAACTCTCTCGATTGCATTGGCGTAAAACTCATTGACAATGGACAACACTGCAGATTTTGGTTGCTCCACCAATTTGAACCAATTCCGCTCATCTCCGCCATAGCCCCGTCCAAATTAGCATTAGGCCGTAATCCTCGTTCCAAAACCAATGTTTTCTTGTCTAACACAGAGTTGAACCTTTCCTCCGCCGCCAAACTTACAAATTTGAACTGATCAGTGGGTTGCCTTGAGCAAGAACTATCTCCCCTTTGCCTTTTTGCCGACATGGTGTACTCAAATAGTGTATATTCGTTCAAAACAAGGGCCAAAGTTGGTTTAGGCAATAAATCAAGCACCGGGCAAGCAATTCTCTTCTCCCCCAAACTTGCTCCTTTTGTAATTAAAGCCTTGGGCCAACACAAACCCAAGGTAATCCCAACACAAAAGAATAACAATTCAAATCCAAAACACAAACCACAGTAATCAAAGCCTTGGGCCAACACAAACCCAAGGCAATCCCAACGAAAGAATAACGATCTAAAAAAAACTTGAATATTGAATGAAGTGTTAGAATTGGAAACACACAATGTTTGGTACCTCAGTTGAAGAGTTTGGAAGCCAATTGGTGATGAGCTGGACCCTTGATGCTTGTAGCCCTAATCCTTAATGTACGAGTGGACTGAAGATTGGATATAAGGTTTTCAATTGGGAGGAGGATTAATGGTTCAGATGTAATAGAAGTGGGATTGGAATAGGAATGAAGGAGTGGATTTCGAATGGGCTTGGGTTAGTGGTTAGGTCGTGTGATTTAGATGGAAAAAGAGTTGGAGATCTTGAGAATTCGATTTGGAGTGGATGATGGAAGAATTGAAGGAGAGTTCTAGTGCAATTAGGATAAGATGGAGAAATAAGGGTTGAAACCCTTGTTTAGTATCTGCATTGGCCGACCGGCGCGCCCTACGCCCGGTTCGTCTTATAGTTGGCGCTCCTCGCACTGTATATGCAGAATGTTTGGTGAATTGGCGCGCCCCGCGCTATCCTCCTAGCATTGGCAGCGCGCCCCGCTGTTGACCAAGTTTGAGCTAATCATTCTGATGGGGTAGCCCGCCCCGCACTATGTGGTTTTGTTTTATGGTGCGCCCCACGCTACTCTGACAGACTGATTTTGCAAACTGTAACTCTTCCCTGCTTCACTTTGGCTCAGTCCTGTAGATTCATGGAAATAATCCACTCTTAGAATGATAAATTGAGAATATTAATAAATCACAATCTAAAATTTAATTAAATAAAATAACATATAAGCTTAAAAATTGGGTCGCCTCCTAATGAGCTCTTGGTTTAGAGTCGTCAGCCCGACTTTGTTTCTTGGCTCAGTTCTAATCCTTGAGAGTGATCGAGGTCTTTTGACAGTCTACAACTCCACCCAAATAGTGTTTTAGCCATTGCCCATTGACTTTAAATGACTGTTGGCTGCTTTGATCCAGAACTTCAATGGTTCCAAACGGAGAGACTTTTTGTGATTGTGAACGGATCAGACCACCGTGACTTGAACTTTCTTGGAAATAGCTTCAGTTGTGAGTTGAACAGCAGTACGAATTGGCCTGGTTCAAAAGAACACTGGATAATTCGTTTATCATGCCATTTTTTGGTCTTCTCCTTGTATAATTTGGCATTTTCATAGGCTTGTGTGCGAAATTCATCCAATTCGTTCAATTGTAAGAGCCTTTTTTCACCTGCTGCTTCTAAATCTAGATTGAGCTATTTTATCGCCCAATAGGCCTTGTGCTCCAATTCGACCGATAAGTGACATGTTTTGCCTTACACTAGACAATATGGGGACATGCCTATTGGAGTTTTGTGCGCGGTCTGATATGCCCACAACGCCTCGTCGAGCTTACTCGCCCAATCTTTTCGTGATGGATTGACTATCTTCTCCAAGATCCTTTTGATTTCTATATTGGATATCTCGGTTTGACCATTAGTTTTGAGGGTGGTATCCCGTAGCAACCTTATGCCGAACTCCATATTTTTCGAGAAGAGTCGCGAAGAACTTATTACAGAAGTGTGTCCCTTCATCGCTAATTATGGCTCTTGGTGTTCCAAACCTTGTAAAGATATTCTTCCGGAGGAAATTCAGAACAACCTTGGTATCATTGGTAGGTAGAGCTACTGTCTCCACCCATTTGGAGACATAATCCACAACAACTAAGATTTATTTATTGTTATAGGATGACGGAAACGGCCCCATGAAGTCGATGGCCCATACATTGAATGACTCAACTTCAAGCATGGTATTTAGCGGCATCTCATGGCGACTCGTGAGGTTCCCAACCCGTTGGCATTTATCACACTTTTTGACAAACTCGTGTGCATCTTTGAAAAGTGTCGGCCAAAAGAATCCTGATTGGAGGACCTTCGCAACTGTCCGGTCACCCCCATAGTGTCCACCATACAAAGAAGAGTGACAGTGTTGTAAAATTACTTCGATTTCTTCTCTAGCCACACATCTCCGAATCATCTGGTCGGCACACTGTTTGAAGAGGAACGGATCGTCCCACATGTACTGTTTAACCTCAAACAAGAATCTCTTCTTCTGCTGAAAACTGATATCATATGGCAATACCCCACTAACGATGTAGTTCACAAAATCCGCGTACCAAGGGGCTTCCGTTGCCACATAAAATAGTTGTTCATCCGGAAAAGATTAATTGATCATCGTTTTATCTGGCATCTGCTGCTGTGAATTTTCCGATCTAGATAAGTTAGCGGCAACTTGATTTTCCATTCCCTTTCTATCCCGAATCTCTAAGTCGAATTCTTGTAAGAAAAGGATCCAACGAATGAGTCATGGTTTGGCATCCTTTTTAGAGATGCGATACTTTATTGCTGAGTGATCACCTTTGTTCCGATCAAGTAGGCACGAAACTTATCAAAAGCGAACACTACTGCAAGAAGCTCTTTCTTCGTTGTCCGTTGTGGTGTAGTTCACTTGTGCATCCGTCAATGTATAAATGGCATAGTAAATAACATGAAACACTTTATCTTTTCGTTGACCTAAAACTGTTTTCACCGCGTAGTCGCTCGCATCACACATAAGTTCAAACGGTAGACTCCAATCTGGTGCAACGATTACTAGGGAACCTCGAAAGCTTCAATACACTCTGAACCAAATTTAAATGGAACATCTTTCTCAAGTAAAGCACACAACGGCTTCATGATTTTTGAGAAATCCTTAATGAAACGTCAATAGAATCTTGCGTGGCCCAAGAAACTGTGGATCCCTTTCACAGATGTTAGTGGAGGCATATGTTCAATTGTCTCGATTTTCACTTTATCAACCTTTAAGCCATCCGCTGATACTCGATGACCTAATATGATACTCGGTAACCATAAAGTGACATTTTTCCCAATTAAGGACCAAATTAGTTTCCACACAACATTGAAGCACTAATATCAGGTTTTCCAAACATAGATCAAAATTGTCCCCAAATACCGAGAAATCATCCATAAACACCTATACGTTCTGCTCCACCATATCAGAAAAGTTCGCCATCATGTAACGTTAGAAAGTAGTCGGTGCATTGCATAACCCGTAAGACATCCGCCGAAACGCAAACGTTCCATAAGGGCATGTGAAGGTTGTCTTTTCTTCATCTTCCGGTGCTATGACAATTTGATTGTACCCCGAGTAACCATCTGACAAGCAGTTGAACTGATGCCCTGCTAACCTATCAAGCATTTGATTAATAAACGACAAAGGGAAATGATCATTTAGAGTTGCTTTATTCAATTTCCTATAATCTATGCAAACCCTCCATCCACTCACTATTCTTGTCGAGATCAGCTCATTGTTCTCGTTAGCTACCACTGTCATACCTCCTTTCTTTGGTGCATATTGCACTGGGCTTACCTAAGAACTATATGATATGGGATAAATGATACCCGCATCCAACCATTTAATATTTTCCTTCTCTAACTCTTTCATTATTGGATTCAACCTCGACCGTCTTCTAGCAAAATTTTGTGCATACAAAACGAGGGATTGATTCCCTTAATATCTGCTATAGACCAACCAAGTGCAGTTTTAAACTCTCGCAACACTAATTTTCCTCTCTTGCGACTCATTAAGCTCTGCTGAGATGATAACTGGTAGGGTGGAAGACTTTCCTAGATAAGCATACCTTAAATGGTTCGACAAAACTCTTTGAGCTCCAAGACCGGTGGTTCCTCTATAGATGTTTTCATGCGGGAGGCTGGCGTCTCTGATAGATCCAAAGATTCAAATCGTCTCCCAAGCGGAACAAACGGGGGTACAACATTCAACACGTTCAAATACTCGAGTGAAGGTGGAAAATTTGCTGCATGTGAACTAACCAAAGCTATGTTTAGTGGATCCCTATGTAAATTTATCTCTGAAATCTCAACCACTGCTAACTCAACCAAGTCAATTCTGAAGCATTCGTTCGCCTCTTTCGGGAATTTCATTGCTTTGAACATGTTGAACGTGACTTCTTGATCTTAAACTCATCACGAGTTCCCCTTTCTGCACGTCTATCAAGGTTCTCCCCGTGGCTAAGAATGGGCGCCCAAGTATGATTTAAATTTCTTTATCCTCAAAATCTAGAGCAATATGAAATCAGTCGAAAAAATAAACTTGTCGACTTTTACCAAAATGTCCTCCACTATTCCCCGTGGATAAGTTAACGATCGATCTGCTAGCTGAAGAGTGACATTGGTAGGCTTCACTTCCGGTAGTCCCAATTGTAAATAAATGGATAACGACATCAAGTTTATATTGTCCCCCCAAGTCACACAATGCCTTCCTGAAAAACTTAACTCCAATGGTGAAAGGTATGGTGAAACTACTTGGGTCCCTGAGTTTCAGTGGTAGTTTTTCAGTAAGATTGCACTACACTCCTCTGTAAGTGCAACTAAACTCCTCCGTAAGTGCAACTGTCTCAAAGTCTTCCAGTTTCCTTTTTCTCAACAAGATTTCCTTCATAAACTTCGCATAACTTGGCATCTGTTCTATAGTATCTGCAAATGGGATATTAATATGCAACTGTTTGAAAACATTCAAAAATTTCAAAAACTGCTTCACTTCCTTAGTTCCTTAGCTTTCTATAACCTCTGTGGAAAGGGAACTGGTGGTACATATGGGCTTAGTTTATTTACTTCGGATTTCTCAACTGTTTTATCCATATTCTCTGTTTTTCCCAATTCGACCTCTTGTACTGTTTGTTCCACATTGCTCTCATCACTAGGAAGTTGATTCGCCTTGTCCTTGGAATGACCCTCTAATTCTTTCCCATTCTTCAAGGTAATAGCCTTACAGTGCTCTTTTCCATCCCTCGGATTCGTTTATGTGTCGCTTGGTAACACTCCTTGAGGTCGAGTGTTCAATGCAGATGTCAACTACCCAATTTGATTCTCAATATTTCTCAGAGTCACTTTATGAGTGCTTTTCCACGTCTCATTATCTTTGATGTATTTTATCAACAGCTCCTCAAGTTCCGGTTTCTTTTCCTGTTGTGGGGGTTGTTGCCTTGGTGGTGTTTTTGGTCGTGGTGCCTGAGGTTGTGTCTGATTATCTCGCCACGAAAAGTTTGGGTGATTCTTCCACCCTAGATTGTAACTGTTGTTGCTTGTTAAAGTTCCCCACAAACTGCACTGATTCGGTATTAATGGCACATTGATCCGACGGATGATTCCCTGCACATAACTCACAAATTACTTCCACTTTCTGAACATTTTGAATCTCAAATGCGTTGATTTTCTTTGTCAAAGTAGAAATTTGAGTTGTTACTTATGCCGATAATGCTGTGTCCAATTCTAGTACCCCTGCAGTTTTCGGTTGAGTCAATCGTGTTATAGGCCATTGATAATTTTTGGCAGCCATGTTCTCCAACAATTCATATGCCTCGTCACAACTTTTGCAATCAATACTCCACCTGTTACGGCATCTATGTATGTCCTTATCTGACTGTTAAGACTATTGTAGAAGGTTTGGACCTGTAGCCACACGAGAAGCCCGTGATGTGGACATCTCCGTAGTTTATCTTTGAACCTTTTCCAAGCCTCATACAAAGATTCTGAATCCAACTGACTGAATGAAGTGATATCGTTTCTCATTTTAGCCGTCTTTGCTAGTGGGAAGAATTTGACTAGGATTTTTTGCACCAAATCATTCCATGTCGTGATAGACCCTGGTGGCAAAGAATGTAGCCATCTCTTCGCTTTATCTCTCAATGTGAAGGGGAATAACCTTAACGTTATCGCATCCTCCGATACTCCATTAAATCTAAATGTATCGCAAATTTCTAAGAAACTGACTAAATGATCATTGGGATCATCATTTGGTAATCCATCAAACTGTGCCGAATTTTGGATCATGTGAATTGTGCCTAGTTTGATTCCAAAACTCGTAGCTGTAATCAAACCTCGTAATGCTTGACTGAATTTCTACGAGTTTTGTTTGTTTAATGTAATGACAATTACGCGCAAGTATACACGATCAATCAAGTAAGAAAGGTTGTCGAACCCACAGAGAACAAATACTAACAATTACTCTAATTATCAAGGTTTCACTAATTTAAATCTATTTAAACAGTCACCTCAATTGATTCATGAAATTAATTGAATAAAAATGAAACTAAGTTAACTAACAAAAATTGATCAGCAGATGATTAAGACATAGGAATACAATTTCTCCAATTGCTATGCAATAATCGCCTAACCTTATTCTCACCTAATTAATCCAATGAGTTGATAACTAGGATTGCCTATCAATTTATTAACATCTTTCAATGATTAATAAAACGACATATTTCAGTTATATTGTTATTTTCATGCAAGACACTTAAAATAGATTCATCAAGTACAAACTCCTTACAAAGTTCCGCATAACATACAAGTATTTTCATCCCATACACTATTATGTTATCCTAGAAAGAATCAACAAATTCATGCGTTATTATATTCAGATCTAATCTTAGATTTCCTCTTTCAATTCCATCAAAGATATCAGATTAACTGTTTGCCAAACAATTATTTCATTAAGCACAAAATGTAATTATCAACTCAATAGGATCAACAAGCGGAAATAAAGATAATTGAATTATTGAATTGCACAAAAGGTTCTGTTGTATCCCTAATTGAGATTTAGTTCATCATCATAATAAAAACAAAAAGGATTAAAATTAAATAACATCTCAAGTACAGATAATGAATTAAAGAGAAGAAGAAAAACTCTGTCGAGGAACTCCAATCTCTGTAGCTTCAATTTCTGTCTTGTTGTGCTTTCCAATAGAATCTCCAAGTCTCCGTGAATGGTTCTCAATTAATTGCAGTTAAAAGTCTCCTTAAACTTAACCAAAAAAACAGTATTTATAACCCCTAACAAAACCCTAATACATTATGCAAGTAGAACTCCTCATGTGACTCAACTTTGGAATTATGGAAAAACAAGATCAACCAAATTCGTTCGACCTGCGCGCCCTACGCCACTCTCCTTTGTAAAACGGCGCGTCCCGCGCTAGGGGGTACTATCTCAACTCTTTCGGCGCGGCCTGTACCATCTCTAGTTGAAATGCAGCGCCCCCCGCGCCGCTATGTTAGATTGTCCAATTTTTTCCAGATTTTCTCCCTTTTGAGCTTCTAAGTCTATCATTGCCCCTTGCCCTACAAAATGACACAAAACATCAACAATATCAAGAAAAATACCAAAAACAATATTTCAAGTTGAAGAGCACCCAATTAGTAGGTTTTCAACACTCATCAAATATTTAATTTTAGATAAATTACTAGTTAAGAGAACATCCTCACAATGTGATTTTCTGTGTTTGCCTTGTAGGGAGGATTCGCCTTATAAAAGCAGGAGAAAGCGCCAGCAGTATTTCTTTGGACGAACTGCGTAAGTTTTCACCTGTATACTATTTTTTTCAAGGTGACATGTTCCATTAATATGGTACTGTTGTAGTCCCTTTACTACCACATTTGGATTAAAAAACAATGAATTTTTGGGACAAATGCCAGTATTTTTAATCAAGTTGGTGTATTTTAGTGGTTTTTCTATTTTGGTAACAATGCTGTCATCTGTTGTTGGCAGGAGAGGGATTGTTCTAGAATGAAGTTGATTGATGCATTATAAATAGTTCTGACCCTCAGAAAGGATGAGCAGCTGAAGAGTGATCTCTCTTGTAACTATTTAAGGATTTATATTGATCCAGTTAGGTTTATTTGTGACCAGAGTAAGACAATGATTTATTTGTTAGTTGTTCTAGGTTTTTCTTGCCTTCATAGTTCATACTATTACGCTTAGATATGGATTCATTTTCAGCCTATCCCGGCGTTGAGTTTAGGTCAAGTTATTTTCCCCCTTGAATGTGTCTAGTTTGCTTTTCTCCTTTGGTTTCCTTCTCCGGCTGACTAAACATGACGAGTGGAAATATGTCCAGTTCCATATTGATAGTAAGCTGATGCCGATAACCTTTTTCTTGCATGTTATGTCAAATAATTTTTGTGACTAAACATATAGCTTAATCATTCAGTAATAAAGAACATGCAGAGCTAAAGAAGAGATAGTCAGTCAGTTATATCTAGTCATAAGTGTGACCTATCTTCCTTCCCTTTCATATATACTACAGAGATAGCATTAGCTTATTGGAACCTTTCAGATTGGAAAAAAAGAGCCTTCAGGAATATTTGAGAACAAATGTTTTGGTTTATTATTAAAGTTGCAAGTTATGTTATATCAATTCCTAAGCCTAGATATACTTGCTTGTTGAACAGAACTTTAGGGGGTGTATTCAATTAAGATTTTTTTAAGTGACAGACTTTTGTAGAATTTGTGAGATTTTAATGACTTTTAAGGATTTTTTTAAATGACTTTTATAGACTCCATGAAATAAGTAATACACTTTTATAAACTTTGATACATCAAGACTGTGATAGGCTTTTGTATACTTGTAATATATATTGCAACTTATATTAATTGTTAATTAGCCCGTGTGTACAACATCTCTCTCTTTTTT
This sequence comes from Panax japonicus, assembly GCA_020205505.1. Lineage (NCBI taxonomy): Eukaryota > Viridiplantae > Streptophyta > Magnoliopsida > Apiales > Araliaceae > Panax > Panax japonicus. The sequence goes on from CM035100.1 coordinate 55,506,626, forward strand.
TCGTGAACTAGAGTAAATCTCTTTATATTATTATTGTGGCATGAGATTTTATATATGTTGAAAGCGTTCATATTATTCTACTCATTTCATGATACATTTTGTCGGTTGAGATTCTTTTAGTAGTCACATACAATCACCAAATCTTTTGGTTTTTTATTCAGGCCACAGTTTGTTTGATTAATAAGGCCAGATATACTTTCTCCTTAAACAGAACCTTAATTAATCTTTGTAATGGCTAATTAGTTCGTAAGTTCACCTTATGGTTCGATCTTTATAACAAGACATGGATCTTCCTTCAATAAATTAACCAGTAATTTTTATTTTTTATCTTTATCAAAACCAGTTGTCATATAGGGAGAATACTTATTACTTGCAGAACATAAAGATTGTGGGTAAGCTAAGCATCAAAATTAGCAGTACCACACACTGTAACGTATGATATTATACAATAGCAGGGAGAAGTTATTCACTTCTGAATCCAGATTCAAGAATGTCATATTAATTGGTAGTTCAGGGAAGTGATAATCATTTACTTCTATCTTAAGTGAGGGCACTTCTGAATCCAGATTCAAGATGTAATATAATTATAACTATGCAAGATGTAATAATTATATAATTATATAAAGATGTAATATAATTATATTTATTTTTATATTAATAATATTTACATCTTTATTACATCTTGCATAATTATATAATTATATAAAGATGTAATATAATTATTTTTATTTTTATATTAATAATATTTTTTTTAACATTATATTTGTAAGACAAAATAAATTTTGTGCAATCTTTTTATATTTGATTAAAAAGTGATAAAGCATAAATGTGTTAAAAAAAAAAAGAATAGGCCTGTACAACTTGTACCGACCGGAATATTTTTAAATATTTTAATATTTTATGCAATCTCTTTATATTTGATTAAAATTGATAAAGCATCAATGCGTAAAAAAAGAGTAGGCCGGTACAACTTGTACCGGCCGGAATATTTTAATATTAAATATTCATTTTGTTTAACTATACTGACAATATATTAAAATGTGAGTCCCTCTTATTTAAATAGAAACCGGTAGAGTTTGTCACGGCTTGGTATTAATATATCCAAATCTCAGCCTTCTAATAAGTTGATCAACGGTCCAAAAAGAGGGTGTTGTACAGTTTTTATAGCAACCGGCTGTCATGGAAGGTATCCTATATATATATATATGATGATGATCTAACAGGCACCACTTCTGGAAATGGCATGGCTGTATTAGGCAATAATGACCAGAGAAAAAAACTTTAGACAAGTGGAATTAATTTTATATGTTTTTTCCCCTAACACGCGTTGGCTTAAGCCTTAAGTAGCATTTGATAACCAGATATAGGGTTATCAAGTGGTGGACTGGAGACTAGTGGAACATTGCTTTCTGCACTTCCTCAGTGCACCTGCATATTACTTAATATATTATGTTCCCTTTTATGTACTGTTATAATAACAGCCATTACAACTAGGATTATTTGGTATGAACATTGGACAAAATTTAAATAGTCTGGCTATTATCTTACGTTTGAATTGAGGGAATAAAATAGATGAATAGATGAAATAAAATTAGTGTATTTGACGATAAGTTTGGAGGATAAACATTCCAATGGAATGAAAATTCGTTCTATTACTTCGCTTTTTTATTCTGTGGAATAAAATTCATTTTAATGGAATGGAATGTGTATATGTGATAATTTTGTCATTATATAACAATACTCATCACCACCAATAACTAAACATACACTTAAATACCTTAAAATCATTCCATTCTTTATCTGTTTCATTCAATCCAATCTAAACGTAGTATAAAAGTTATCGGGAAGGAAAATTTCACCCCATGTTCCACGCGATTGTCATGTTTGGGAAGAATATTAGAAAATAATATTTTCTTTTCTATATTACTTTTTTGATGCTGAAATATAATTCGGAAGACATTACATTAAATCTAAATATGACACTCCGAACGGTCCTTAGAGTACTATTTTTTGGGAATATGGTGAGGTATTCGCATATGGCATCCCCCATGGCCAAAAAATAAAACAAAATGCCCTTAGGATTAGTATTAAATAACTTATAAGGTGCAACTTAAACAAATAAGTAGTCTAATCAGCTTCCTAATATATGAGAAATACTTTCAAGTCTCAACCTGATTTCTATATTTGCTCTATAGCTATTTACTAATGAAAATATCTGTTGGTCTGCCAGTAATGCTTTGACACTAACATCTCTGTACACAAATAGGGTAATAATGCAGTTAATATTATAATCCCAGAGCTGCATGATTGTTATTGTAATACCCCCGTCGAAAGATATGTGAAAAATTTGTTTATATTTTGGGTGAGCGTGTGGTGTACTAAGTTGACCCAAGAAGATACTATTAATTGGTTCAGTGGTTTAAGACTTTATTTGGATAAATTTGATTCGATTTGACCCGAAGATTTGTTTTGGAATATGGTATTAGAGCCGACCTAGCTGTGGTGGGCTAAGATTTCAGTTATATACTTATATTTTTTTAATCATGAATGTGTATAAATAGGTGCCTAACTCTGATCTTGTTTCAGTAGTGTTTGTTGTAGCGCATCTAGATTTGAACATTACAGATATGGTGATTGGTGTATTTATTTCTGTCATTTCCTTAACTTTTATATCAGCATTTGATGCTTGCCCGAAATGTGGCACCATGAATGTACCATACCCTCTTAGTACCAATGATAACTGTGGAAACCCCCGATACAAGGTTTACTGCAACAATGGCGTTTTAGAGTTGTTATCAGCTGAAGGCTTTTACTACAAAATCCTCAGCATTAACCCGAGCTCGTCTAAACTCATTATAAGTCCACCCCCGATACAGAAATCCACGTGTCAGTCTTCCGATCTTTCCCTAGGAGGCTTAAAGCTCGATGTGAACTCTCCCTTTAACATTTCCTCGCATAATACTGTCATGTTATTCAACTGTTCTGAAAACATTCTGTTGTCTCCTTTGAACTGCTCTTCGAACAGCCTTTGTAGGCAGTTTGAAGAGAAAGTTGTGGAGGGAAATGGATGTAGAAATACGCTTTGCTGCAGTTTCTTGAAAGATGCATCCATGACTTCACATAGGATTCGAGTTAGGATTGGTGGCTGCACTGCTTATACTTCAGTGGTGGATTTGAAGCCGGGGGAGCCAGTTGGTTCGTGGAACTACGGCATTGAGCTGCAATGGGTGCCTCCTTTCGGAGACTGATTCATTTGTTTAATGGTTTAATTTTAATATGCTTGCTGTGTCTTGTGAAGGGCTTCTTTTGCCTCTCACAATGTCAATCCATCTGTCAGTGTAACTTGTGTCTTTAATTTCCTTCATTATAATGTTAACCTTATAAGACTTTCATTGTTCTGCCGATGGGTCATGCCACTTATTGCATTGCATGGAAACTACATATCAAAGGGAGGGAGAGCACGTACGGTGCCCTCGGCGTGGTGCAGTTGTATAGGGTTGTTGCTGAAAACGAAAACAAAGTTGCATGCATGGAGTACGATACGGTGGTTAAACGAATAAGATTCTCTAGTGCATTTGAATTCCAAAAGTCTCGTGTTAAACATAAAATAAATTAACTTTTAATGAAACTTTTGTTAGTCCAAATATACCTTCAAACAAAAGTTAAAACTTTAAAATTTTGTTTTGGTAGGATGATTATTTACATTTGTTTTTCTTTAAACTTCCAACCAAAAGGAACCATGTCCCTTTCTTCCCTCATTATTTTACGAGTGCCCAACTAATTCAAGGTGGAGGGGGAAAATAGGAAGAGTAGTGGAAATAGGGTCTAGGAGGTTCTGAATCATCAACTATCTTTCAAATACTACTCTTAAGTTGAATAAAGGGAAAAGGGGACAGGTTGAAAAGTGAAAACAATGGGAGTAAGGGGTTGTTTGTTTATGATTGAATGGTTGAATCGGTCAGTCATTCTACGTTTGTTTTGAGGGAAAAAAAATCGTCTGAACGAATGGCTGAATCAGACGATTTGGACTGAATGGTTTAGTGTCATTTTTTTTGACTGAATGGGCTGAATAAAAGTTATATATATATATATATATATATATATATATATATATATATATATATATATATATATATATATATATATAATATTAACTATTATATTAAATAATATTAAATAAATTTACAATAATTTTGAATTTTTTTTGAAGGAGTAAAATAATAAAAATATGTTATTCAGATGTTTCAGACATGTCAATTGTCAAACAACTTTTTTTATTCAGATTCATTTATTTTTTATCAAACACCCCCTAAATTCTCCTAGTGCTCGGCAATGATTTTTTTTTTTTTTTGACAAAACTCTAAAATAAGAACAGTGAATAATTCTCATTGATAATAAGTGAATCGAATTACAAAAACACTAGATTCCTCCCGTCCTAAATTGAAACTCGAAACTCAAAAATATATATATTTCTAAAAAATAGACAAAAATATACAGATTTGCGTAATTCTTCAATACGAGTAACGAAAAGGTCGTCGTAATAATCTCACACCCAAATCTGAATAGATTTGTCTTCACCAATTAATACCAATCAAACTTCCTCCACGAAAAGATCTTCTATGAAAATCTCAAACTAGCCGAAGAAATGTTCCATAAATCTAAAAAAAAGGTCCAAACTAGGAGAAATAAAACTCCATAAAAAGATAATAGAAACTTGGGATAGTGTAGATTAGAGACCCTCCCCATATATTTAAAAATATGGAGGCTAGGTGTTTTGTAGAGGAGAGAGATGATTATTAAAAACTAGGCAATGAATTTTGAAAGGGAAGGAATTGTCTAGGTTCATCTATTACTATATTTAACAAATTAAGAAATTGAATATTTTATCCAAATTAATTAAAGTTAGTCCCGAGTCATCACTTCTACTAATACAGTGTTTGTCATGTTTATAATTATACCAAAATTTTCGTATCTTTTGTTGTATTATCCCAAGAGTGTACGTACATCACAATTTTAAATCATATTATCGATACTAACCCCCGTCTAGTGGCAACAGGTCTTTTACTAATCTTAGACTAAATCCCCCTAATAATAACAATTTATCATTAACTTTTTTTCTTTTCTTTCTAATTTCTGGACAACTGAACTTGGAGTCCAAGTATTTGCATAAAAAGGTTTGTTTGCCTGCATCATCCTCAACCCAATGGCAGGGCCTAGGTCTCATACATTCAAAAGCTAACACCATGTTTATGAGTTTTGAACGAAAAAGAAAGAGCGAAAAACTTTAATTAGAACTGGACAAGAATTGGCACTTACATAGAAGTAAGGCAGTAAACAAGCCGAGCTGAACTTTGACTTGCCAAGCTCGTTTAAAAATTAAACGAACCAACCAAACTTTAAAGCCTAAACTCATATATACATATATATATATATATATATATATATATATATATATTGTTGGTCGGAAACAAATCAAAGAAGAGCACATGGAATACTGAGTTAAAATGAGAAGGAAGCACACAATTGTAGTCATCTCCATCTATCTGCCCAGTCCCAAATAATCAAACAAACCAAAATCCATCACATTCTCATTCTCATTCTCGTTCAGAAATACATGTGCATATATCAACTTTTTCTTTACAACTACATGTGCATATAGACTTTTCTTTACAAGAACATGTATGTGCAGACAGAAACTAACCAATATTAACAGAATATATAGGAACTACAACATCTGGGTGCCAGGAACTATCTTCTCTCTTTGCTTTCATCAATCCACAGCTTAAGTAATCCATCTACTTGCAATATATAAAATAAAATTGCCCGAGAAGAGCCAATAACAAAATAATCCAAAAACAGAAATATTGGTAACTGCTTCCTTTTTAAGAATCAAGTGATCGGGCTTCAGAGACGAAAGCAAAAAGAAGTAAACATGGAACACTAGCAGATACCGCTTAACAATCACTAATATTTTACTTATATATTCAAGCTGATAGCATATCTGTTCTTTGGTCAGTCAGTCCAACAGCCGTGCACAAATCAGAATTAAAACAAACTTAACCGATCTCCAAACACCTACCAACTCTCTCTATCTCTACTTCATATCTTTTACACATCTATAACGATAACACCGTAAATGAAACCAAACATGCTCACACTGCTAGAGAAAAAATTATATCAATATATACTATATTACCAGATTATACGGTCACTGTCTGTCTGGTTGCACTTTTTCCTTCCATGGCATCTTTCTTTTTTCGACAGGTGGTGCAAAGGAAGGGGCCTTCCCATGGCTTTGAAGCAGGTGAGAAGAATGGCCCAGAGTTAACAGACAGACCATCACTTGGTGGCTGATCCACTTGGCAAATTGCACATCTAAAAAGCCCAGAGCTTGAGTCCAAAGGGAAGTCCTTACCTAGCCTGCAATTTGAATTAAACAAAAGTTAGGAACACATCAAAGGAGAGACCTTTTGCTTCTATAGGAATGGGAATATATGCTCTCAGTCAAAGGTAGAACTTAGAAGTGTAGTAGAGCAGATAAGAGTTCATTGCAGTGCCCACGAAATAACAAACACCATCACATACTATTTGATGATGATGATTACAACAAGTATGGCAACAGCTGGAAGAACTACAACTAACTATTAAACTCGGTCAAAGGTAGAAATGTTAGAGAATGCTGTTGTAATCTATTAAGCTCAACAAATGATGACATACCTCTCGGCAAGCATTGCAGAACCCTCTTCAAACAACTCCTCCACAACCCCAACAGCAGAAAGCTTATTTGCTGCTTTGTTCATTGAATTCAGGGATTTCTTCCTGAATATAAATGAAGTAAGCAAATTTTGTTTCTTTCTAGGTGTTGGAGGTAAGACAGGATAATCATAAGGAATAATATCGACAAACAGGCAGGTGGTGTCATCTTTCAGGCCTCTTGACCAGAGAGCCTCCTAAAATGTGAACATACAAAATAAGTAAAAAGAACGAGATCCGTTACAAGCAATAAACAGAATAACTGAGGAGTTAATGCTAGTCCTCACCTTAACAACCAGCTTTGCAGCAAGCTCAGCAGGTAATCCCCGGCAAGCTTGAGCAGCCATATCAGATGATAAGGCGTCCCAGATACCATCGGAAGCAATTATAAGTCTTCCCCCAGCGTTTGAAAGCTAAATCAATTCATGGAATTTACTTATGTTCAACTGTATTATCACAATAGTCAAGAAACCCATTTCAACCAAAATATATACACACCTTCACTTGCTTAACGTGAGGTACTGGGACAATGAACTCCCCAACATCTGCGTCACCTATTGACCTCGAAAGGCACAATCCACCAGGCCAGCAGCGGAGTGGACCAACCTATTAATCAAAATTTTAAGCCCAGAAAAATATAAGCCTTTCAACTACTTTTTTGCTAGGAGCATGCAGGTGAAAGAAATTATTACCTCATTTCCACCAAAAACATTAAGCCGTCCCACTTCGCTTCCGCTTGCAGTGACACGCTCCCTCTCTTCCACATTCTCTTCCAGCCTATGATCAACTGTCAACAGAACAACAACACCACCTTGTGTATCCACTATGCATCGAGAATCTCCAACAGAAGCAACAGTCACAGTCCATCCATCAATCACCACAAACGTAACCGTCGTACCAGATGTCTCTCCTATCATTTGTATCAGAGAACAATGATAAGGACTTGTAATACAGATAAAAGAAATCCCCGATAAGGAATTCTTAATGGGTACGAAAACAGACAAAGTAGGTACATGCCTTTCTGCTGAAACTCTGTCAGTCTTTACAAATCCAGCAACTAATGCCCGTGGAAGAGCTTGCAGCCACTCTTCTCTACTAATTCCTTGAGGAATTGCACTCAATACATTATTCAGTAAATTCTCCTTTGCAAATATGGCAGCAGATATACCATTATGCCCATCAAAAATCTACCAACAAGAAGCCGAATTAGCATTCCAATAATTTCTACAATCAATGCAGCTATCACGATAATCAAAAGAACGAGCTTAATATAACCATCTAAGATAGTACAATCAATTACCGCGAAAACCGAGAAAGATGTCGACGGATTGCCCAAAATCCTCTGGCAGTCGAGCTTAATCAAAAATAAATCTTCCCCTTTCTTCGCCAGAGCAGCCTGTCCGTACTTAATAGTGGGTTTCTCCACACCACTGTTCCTCAACTCACGACCAAGCAAAGTCCCAAGTGGAACAAGAGGCGGTTTTGTTTTCATATTTGAAACTTCACTCTGGCTCATCTTACTCTATCATCTCCTTAACCTTAGTTTCAAACCCTTAAACTCACACAAAGGCAAAGGAAAAACAAATCAATTTCACTTTATTAACAGTTCACACAGATTTAGCAACTGATCTAAATCTCTCTTCATGAAATTTACACTCCACTACAATGACTAATGACATGAAATCAAAAAACTGACCGAACAAAATCACAAATCAAAAAACAATTAATAAAATGCATCTATGATACACAAATTGTTAGACACATTATAAGTGAACACGAAATATACTTACAATGAAGACATTCAGAGGAATCCAACAGATCGAGAAGAGCTAGTAGTACATTGGACAAAGCTCAAAACTCTACACTGGATTCTTCAATTTTTGGAAGAAATCCAGCTCTCGATTGTTGACAAAACCCTAGAGAGAGAAAGATTTACAGGATATTCGAGCTGTTCGTGTCATTTGATTGGGAGTAAAATCGAGAGAGGAAGGGACATTTATGTCCTAAATTTTAGCTTAATGACTACAAGAAACTAAGTGAAGTGGATAAGAAATGACGGAATAGTCCTCCATAAAAATTTATTTTGCATATGAGTGCACAATAACAGATCGAATGGTGTTGAAAACATCATACTCCCTCAGTTCTTTAATATACGTGGTTTTAGACATGTGCACAATAATTAAATAAATAATTAAAAAACATTAACTATATTATCAATTGTCTATAATACCCTTCACCTTACTTATCTCATAAATAGGAATCAAAAAATTAGGTAGAGTAATAAGGGGTAATTTGGGAAAAATAGTGATCAATTCTCCTAGATAATCACAAATGACAAATAATTAAGAATAACAAAAAAATTTAAAACGACCTACATATAAGAATGGAGGGAGTAATAAATTAACAAATAAATAAAATGCCTATAATTACATGATCGGAAAAGCAAAGATTACATGGGCTTTTTGTCTTTATTAATTAGTTTAATTAAGTTAAGGTCAAAGTAGGCGTGTAAGCTAAGTCGAGCCGAGTTGCTTATCGCTCGACTCGAGATCGATTTGAAAATATGATCTAAAATTTAAATTTGAAATCCATCCAAGTTTAATCTGATTCATACTCATTTTTCATTTAATGATACACGAGTCGAATTCGAGTATACTAGTGGTCGCTTATATTAGGGTTCGAGAATTACTATGATATTATCTTGGGCCTCTAAAAGACATCAGTCTTATTTTGGGCCTTGGAGATATCAGTGTTATCCTTTATATCAGTCTGCTGGATATTATTCTCTCAGTTTATTATGTTATAGCAGGTTTGAAATGAGAGCTTTTCAAGGTATTTGGTTAATTAAGGAATCTACTTTATATTAAAATAGCAGTTTCTATAGTAATCTGTTTTACTGGGGGAAACAATTCAAATTCGGAATGCAGTTTATTAAGGAGTTTTACTGCAGGTTGGATTGTTACATATTATTCTAATATGTGCTAATACATGTTAGTTTAATTTGCCACGTGTTACAGTATTTTATGGTAACTGATATAGTTAGGAAATATCTTACATGAAAGTGATGTGACCATTTTACCCTTCAATATATCAATAATGTTTAATCCCAAAATATATTTTTTTTACATACATCAGCTGATTTATGTCATACCCAAATAGTCACGTCTTCAATTTCTGACGTGACAATCTCAATTGAATGAAATTAAAAAAAAAATCAATAGTTCAATCATCTAATTAACAAAATTAAAAGATAGATCACCAAAGTGTAATATGACCAATAATTTAGTATAATGAATCATATTTAAGCCTAAGACTATTGACTATTTTTTGAGCGTCTATTTTTTTGGAACATAATTGGCAGCATAATATCATAAGAAAACAAAGTGTATCTCTTAGTAATTTTCATTTCTCTATCATCAAGGCTATAAATTAAACCAAACAGTTCAGGTTCGACTCGAAAAAAATGCTAGTGAGACTCTGATTTATTAATAATATGATCCAAATCTAAGCATAAAAAATAGTTCGGATAAAAATACGAGTAGAATCTGAATAATGTTATGCTCAACTCGTTTAGGATTTAAACTACTCAGATTCTTGATCGTAATTCGATACATAATTGGTTGATACATATTCGAGTAGATACTTATATCTATTATAAATATCAAATTTGATAAAGCTAGTCACTATATAATTATAAAGTTCGCGAGTAATTTGAATATAATTCAATTCGAGTCAGATTAAATTTGAGTAATGAATATTCGAGTCAAATTGAATTTAAGTAGAGTTTTTAAAATACAATTCGAATTTGAGTCGAATTCGAATATCAATTTAATTATTAAAATCAAATTCGAACAGCTCTATATTCTATTCAATTCAATTCGACTCGTTTAGAGCCCTACCTATCAGTATCATTGTTCTTAAACTAATCATACCTATCAGTATCATTGTTCTTAAAGTAAATGATTAGAAGAGTTGCCAAATGCCATTAACTCTCCATTTTACTACTTTATACTTGATCATTTTCTTTTTATTTCTTTCTTGCCAAAAACAGATTGTAATAAAAGAGAAAAAGAATTGGGCTCATTTTGACTTAGAAAATATTACTCCCTCCGTTCCAAATTAACTGCTCAGTTTTGACTTTTTTAAGTCAAATTGACTATTTTTAGAATTAATAATTAAGCATATATAAATATATTTCTAAAATTATAAAAATTAGGATTAGTAATAAATTGTATATACTTTCTTTTGGTTATAATCTCTTCACCTATATTTTAGCAAAAATAGTAAAAAGATTAATTTTAAAAATGGTCAATTTGACTTTAAAAAGTCAAAACTGAGCAATTAATTTGGGACGGAGGGAGTATTAAAGAATTAAAAATAGTGGGCCGGTTCCAGCCATAGCAGGCTCAGAAACTCATCAATGCAGATTAGGGATGAGCCCATGTGTAAAAACGAGCCCATGACCATAGCTTTTTAAATGTTTGTACAAAATTTAAACATATTACAAACTCATATTTTCATATAATTTTTTGATATTTTCACATAAAAAATCGTCGTTCTAGATCCTATAACGACGATTTCTGTCGCTATACATCTATAGCGACACTTTTCATATGAAAATATCAAAAAATCATAATATCAATTTCCATATTTTAATCAGATTTACTTTCTTCCTAATGAGATTTCTAATGCATCTTTCTACATTTTTTGAAATAAGGAAGGATCGATTGGTAATTGACACAAACTGAAACACAAAAACATATAGTATGAAGATGAGGATGACTTGTCAATTTTTGTCTTCCATTTTTTTTCCTTCATCTTTTCCTGGTAAATAAAAAAAAATAGAAAACAAGTAACAAATGATCAAACACCACATATAAACAATCAACACACATCAGTGGAACATCAGGATCACCACCAGAAAACACTGGCAACTACAACTAATGCCACTTCCATTTGTGAAAACCTCTCTTACCTCCCTACCAACCTAACTAATTCACAAGTAAAAAAATAAAAAATAAACCATTTCCTTCTACAGAAACTGGCTGCCACTGTGCAATTTCTCACTTCCTAGTCCCTGGTTTTCTCTTCCCATCTACAGAAACTGGTTTGCTTCCACTCTTGTTCATTGGTGAACCAATCCCATTGGAGGAAAGTCTCCGTGATGACGGTTGCGGAATTAAACTCCTGATGACAAGACCAAAAAGAAGAAAGTTTATATTTAAAGTGCTATGGACCAACAAGTGCTCTCCCTCCATTCCAAAATAGATACATTTCTAAGGAAAAACATTATTTTTCCAAACATATCCTTAACATTAGCTAGAAATGTAGGGCATGATATTACTCAATCTACACAGAATATAAGTTAATGGCATGTTAAGAACTTCATGTCACTTCATGGTCTGAAAGTAGAATGTATATCTAATTTTGGAACATACTAAAATGGAAAATACATAACATATAATAATATAGCTAACTCAGAGCAGCAGCAGTCTATAAAATAGGGAAGAGAAAGCAGATATCGATAGAGTACCTTATTTCTGGGCTCTTTGCTTGCTTTGGGCTTGGTGTCTTGAGTTTTGATCCTCTCATATTCGGAATATTGGTAGCTTTGGAAACATTATTAAGTTGCCAAAGGAAGTCTGCCTCAGAAGAGTCACTAGTTGCAGCCTCCAGGTCATCGAATTCATCGGTGGTAGCAACCTCATATCGGTTCCTATTCATGTCTTGCTCTAGGCTGTCATTTTTGTCGACAAAAATGTTATTAATAGGTTGTTCCGGGTATATCTTTGAAGGGTCTGGGATATATTTTTGATACGACATCTTGGGCAGCTGTTTATCTTCTTCTTCCCATTGTTGTCCTAAGGGGTTTTGATCCTCGCTTACTCCATTTGGCTTGTTGACTATGACTTTATCAACCCAATTTCCAGAACGTGCTTCTTTCCCATTCAACTCAAACCCGCCAACAGGTTGTTGCCAAGGAGATGAGGCCACTGACATGTCTTGAAGATCTAAGCTCTGTCTTCTCTCCTTTGGTTTGGAGTTGTTCCTAACCTGCAAACAAGAAACCAAAATTGTAACTCTGTGATGCAATGAACTTTATCCAGTTGACATTCATGTGTCACTTTCACATGCATTCGTGTTGTCATTATCCCACCACAGAAAAATGGAGTTGCTCATATTCTTCTTTTTTCTTTTCTAGTTTTCTCAAGTTCTTTCCCCCCATAATGCGGTGTGACTCCACTCTTCTCTGTTCTCCAATGGACTGGGCATACGTAGTTCAATTTGCGCAAATCAACTATAGTTTATGCGAGCAATATAAATGGCAATTTTTCAGTCATTTTTATTACTGCTGATTCGTTCTTTAACATAGAAAGCTACATCTAGCATACTCTAGACAAGAATAAAAAAAATGTGTCTCAATGGATGTAATGCATACCTCTATATTACCAACATCCTCCATTGGTTGCCTGCGATTGTCTGATATATTCCCAACACTCTGCAAACTAAAATTTGAAGCTGAAGACGCAGAAGACATCATTCTGACCAACTTGGATTGCTGGAGGTCTTCTCCCTCTTTCTTTGCCAAGGCTGCCTTAAGATTAGCAATCTAAAAGTACAAAAAAGCACAACAGTCATTTCAGCATGGACAAAAAAGACATACATTAAGTTTAAAAGGGCCTTCAAAGAAGATTGAGAAAAAAAACAGTTTAATAATGAAAGCAACTAAATAGCATTCAGAAAATCCCTCTCAGGTAAGTTATAATAAGTATCCCTCCTTCCCCTTTGGTTTGTCCTCTTGAAAATCATGTTTTTTGGCACATTCTAAAGAACATGGATAACACAGTTTAATCTAGTTTTTTTTTCATTTTGTTTTTGGGTATTCTCTTTAACATCAAAAGTTGTTTAAATACAGAAGTAATATTTTAACATACCAATAATACGTCTTAAAATCCAAAGCAAGTTAATTTAAAAGTGTAAACATTAATAGGCAGTGCTTAGTATCTCATGCCAAATATATAGTGCTATGAAAAGTGTAATAACCTGTTCTTTTAAATCCTTGACATCACCACTCTCTTTGTTTGCTCGAGCAGCACCAAGCTCAATAGTGGAAACCCGTTCAGCAAATTTAAGTGTGCTAACTGTTTCTCCTATTGCATCATTCTCCGGACTGATGTGAACAAACATTAGGGTTTTGGCTTGCCCTCCTGACAATGTCAGGGGTGAAAGAGTTAATAAGAGTGAGAAGAAAGAGAAAATATTTTTACGCAGGTAGAAGATAGAAACAATACCAAGAGAATCTTGGAGCAACTGTGTGAGTTTACTGTTTCTATATGGAACATGAGGGGTTTTTTGGGCAAGTGCAGCTATAACATCTCCAAGAGCAGATAGAGATTTGTTGATATGTTGTGCTTCCTTTAATCTATCTCCCACAGCCTCGGATTTGTCTACTCTTTCACTTCCTGCCAAGTCGACCAGATGCATACAACCACGAAGAACTGACCCAGATGTCAGGTCTCTTCCTTGAACATGAACAGTCAGGCAACTGCAAAAATGTTATGCCATTAGAAAAGTTAAGACATTATAAGACTACAATCAATGTCTTAAAAATCAAAATGCAGAATATAATAATAAGGTTGTACAAGAATCGTGAAAAGTAAGCAGACTAATATCTGGTGATTTCTAAAAGTTTGTAAGAGTTTAAAAGCTATATCTAGGTGTAAATATTGAGAAAGACTTCTCATAACATAATGGTAAAGAAGTAGAAGAAAATAACTGAAGAATATCAGAATATGAAATACCTGTGAGAACGACTACTACGATCATTCATGGCTGTAGAACTGACTGCACGATTTTTAAATCCAAGGTTCATTAAGCGCATAACATCATATGTAGATGCCACTGGTACAAGATTTGCATCTGGTACATTTATTCCATTCTGCGAACTATTACGAATGTCTAATGTGTTCAAGAGTTAAGAAAACAAAGTGTTTGAATTAGACTAGACTCTAGAAAACATAATGATATGTAGATTTAATAAAGCTAGAATGAAGGATATCTTTTGTTAACACCATCTGTCACGAGGAGATCCCTGACTTGCTCATTGTAAATTTCCATCATCTGAACAGAAACCTCATAGCAAATGATATTTCTCCTCTGTTCTGAGATGAGAAACAAATCACTCAATGCCCTGTAGTTTACACCTAAGTTTTCTTCCGTTAGCTCATTGGGCCCATTCTGCCGACATATAATTGACAAATTAGATACAGAAGTTACAAAATGACCCAAATCTCTTCAATATTCCATACCATGTGTTAAATCCCTTACCATAGTATAAGTTTTCCCAGATCCTGTTTGACCATAAGCAAATATGCATACATTGTACCCATCAAGGACTGACCGAATCAAAGGCTGCATGTCTGTAAATACTTCTTCTGTAGGTTTGATAAACAAAAAACAAAAAATATAGCTTCTTAAAATGAAATGTTGACAAGTGGAATATCGATAAGAAAGAGAAGCAATTTGGGGACCTTAGTGACCTTGGGTTGCAGATGGACCAAAAGCTTGATTGAAAGTGAATGACTTCCGTCCCTCTTTTCCATTTTTTGAAGGTGTGATGAGGGTTATTTTCCCATCATCTATATTAGCCACGGTGCTCAAACAACTTGGTTTGCCAGGCAAGAAAGGTCTCACTCGACAGTAGACTCTAATACTTCCTATTGAAACAAGTTAATGTAACAATTTGCCATTAGTCATACTCTTCAGGGTATCATAACAGCATCACTTAGTATTAGTATTTAGTTATTTTTGCCATCGAAATGTCACCTTTGAGATCTTGCACTTGATTGTATAACTTGCGATTCTCATCTAAAACTTTCTGATATCCTGAAGCAGCATGAGCTAGACTATGCAGATGTTCACCTATTAAGGCAAGCCACATGTTAATCAATTTCCCATTCACCGTTACTATAGCATTCAACAATTTAATATAAAATTATACCTAAAGAATTGACCTCCTCTTGATGCTTCATTTGCAGGAACTGCATATCCGCTCTTGCAGTAGAAAGTCCATGTCTCAATATCTGCAATATGAACATGAACACACTAAGAACACCCCGTGGAACTTCAAGTTATGTCATATAACTAATATACACACTGAATACCTGTAAATACTTATGAAGTTGTTCGACCAGCATCTGTTGCTTCCTATCCTGGGATTTGATTTCATCATCATGTCTATCCTTTCCACCATTATATTCCTCTTTCACCAACTTTGAGGCTTTTGTGTCTTCCATCTTAATTATGATAATATATGGAGACACATGTCAGAGATAGCATAAACTGCACTGTGGAATTTTCTAAATTTTTGCATGTTAAACTTTGTAACTTTAATTGAAGATACCTTCATTTCACCAAAATAAGGAGTTGGGAGAGACTCGTTAGTGCAAGAGACGTCCAAAGCTTTTGTTGTTTTTTTCATCTGTTAAATCATGAACTAGAGTTAAACAACGTTAACAAAATTTCTATAAGAAAACGTGTTCTCTAAAGCTTATTCTACTGTATCATATAACAATTGGTTTATATTCCATGTAACCAAAAAAAAAATTAAATAGCAATAAACATAATAAGATAGCAAGAACCTTGCATGATAATGTTTATCGATTTATTTTATCATACATATCTATATATACATCTCCATACCTGTTCATTCTGGTTTGCCAAGCGACGCTCAAATTCCTCTGTAACTTTGCTTAACATATTCTCCACAATCTGTAGTTCAAAAGTAAATTCTAGTCGAATAAATTGAAGGATAACGTTGTTCCATTTCAAAGGTTATAATCTAGGGGAAATATGTTCCAATAATTGTTATGCAGAAATTTTCCGGAAATATTTAAAGGGTGACGATTATGCCGATGCATACTACATCTTCAATACACCTTCTACTTATCATTCATATCAGTAAGAAATTAACTTAACAAGCTTTGAAAAACTTACAATTGGAACTTCTTCTTGCTTTTTATCAGAAAGAAGTTTGCGAACAAGAATATGCAAGGGGTTTGAGCTACCCTGAAAATTATATTTGAAAAAACAAAGAATTAGAGTTATAATATGCCTAGCAAGATATAATATATCTCGAAACAAGAAGTTTACAAACCATTTCATTAAGATCGTTCCCAGAATCTTCGCCAGACAAACTATCCAGAGACTTTTCACTCGACAAGCTCTTTGAAAAACTATTCATGAATGGTTCTGAATTTTTTCGCACAAATTGCTTCCCACTGGGAGAAGGTTTCAAGTTTCCACCAAATTTCCATATGCCATGCCCACCTCTTTCTTTCCATTCACTATATGATTTCAGTGCTAGTACACAATTCACTATTCTTGAAGATTTCCCTCCCTGAAATTCAAGAGCGTGAAGGATAAAATATATCAAAAGGCAACCATCAGAATGTGGTGCATATATTTGGAGGATTCGTACTTGCTTCAATTTCAACGTTAAATTTCAAAAGCAAACACTAATTAAACAAAATGTCTTGAGAAAGTTCCTTCTAATGGTACAAAATTAGAACACTTGCGCGTATATACACACACATATACAGATATACCTGTTCCATATCAGAGGCTTCAAAAGTTGGAATCCCCATTTCCTCCACCGCTACAAGAAAATTTCTAACATTCTCAAAGTATTGGTATGCAGACAGAGCTGCACCATCAGGGATGATATTAGAATCCGAAGGCGCTTCAACTACCTAAAACCAAAATGACAAGTTTGAGCATTTTAATCAACTGAAACTAACAGATTATACATAAAAGAATAACACAGATTTTTAAACCAAGAAGCAAGATAAGCCCTACTTTTGAGACAGCGCCCGATTGGACCTTGTTAAGGACATTGCAAAGGATAATTCCACTTCGCAACGCCAACCTGAATTCATCTTCTGAAGGCTGAGCAGGAAAATCCTTACCCCCAACAACTCCTACCATTTTTTTTAACCAACCGGCTGATTCATATCTTCGGAAGGCTGCAAATTAACATCCCAATCATAAATTCTTTCAAATATGATCATGATCAGAATAGACCAATTTCACTTACTATATAACCAATGAATCTAACCTATCATCATTAATTTCCCCAAGCTACTCAAACACAAGCAAACAGATATATTATACAAAAATCACAAAATAGGTATTTTGTTAGGGGGGAAATAAACTCAGAAATTTATGAACCTCAATAAATTAAAGTATCAATTAAATAAAGTACATCTCTATTAAAATGCATCAAAAACTTAAAACCCATATCATAATTCAAACTACATTTCAGGATAAACAATGATTAACACAAGAACCCAAAAAAATGATCAATAAAGAAAGGAAGAAAAAAAAGATCATACAGGCTTCATTAGCTTTCCTGGATGCCAAATCAATGTCACTTAATCTCTTTCCTTGCTGCTGAATAACATCTTCCACCACAGAAACCATAGAAATGTCTAAGATTCCCTCGCTCGCCATAATGCAAACCCCACTAAAAAACAGACCCTGGAAATATAATCGTTGAAAAAATCAAACATTTCAAAATCCCCCCATTTAATCCAATTGGGATTGAATTCTCAAGAGAATTGAGAATGTGAGTTTTTTTCCTTCAAGTGTATAAATGTATGTGGAGGGAAAGAGCAATGGAGATTTTAGAGAGGGAAAACAAAAGGGAAAAGGGGAAGTTATAGGGAGAAAAGAGGAGAGAGAAAAAGAAAAAAACTGGGTTTGATTTGTTTTTTCTTCTTCTTTATTTTTCTATATTTTTCTCACTCTCTCCTCCTCTTTGATTTTTGGTTCTGTTTTGTATATTTTTCTCTCTCTGTATCTGCTTTTCTTTAGCCGAAGCTATTTCCGAGCCTGTAGGCACGGAACCTGACGGTTTATATTTGCCTGGACAGAGAAAATGCAAAATGGCTAATCGTGCTTTGATCATTTTTTTTCCTTACACAATTATCCCCTTTTAATAGTTTAGTTTACTGGTTAAATACACTTTTTTCACTCTACTCGATCTCGATTTATAAATATATCATTGAATTAAAATTTTTTATGATCAACTCATTGAACTATAATTTTTTTACAAAAATTAAATTTTTCGTCTAAAAGTGTTATAAGTTAACGGAAGGTCGATGTAGCACCAACTAGGATGCTTAGGTAGATATTCAACAATTAAAAACACAACAATGGTCAACACTATAACAAATAGTTAACCAAAATATAAATTAAATTATTGTACATAACAAATAATTAAATAAATTAATAATAAATACTCCCTCCGTCCCATAGTTATAGGCTGATTTCTTTTGGTACATAGTTTAAGAAAATCAATTAAGTGGCAATTTTAAACATAAATTTTCTACATATACCCCTTTATATGAAATTAATAAACAAGTTAATTACTCCTTACTTATCACACTGAAACTTTTAACTTCATTGATTGACGTGTACTGACCATTAAAATCCATAACCATAGAACTTTAATCAAAGAGAATACAACAACATTAAATATTGTGATAAAAATAATGACATTGAATGTTATTTCTTCAAAAAAAGATAGGGGTGTAAACGAGTTGAATCTCAGCGAACACATTCATGCTCAGATTCGGCTCGACTCAAAAAAATTGAGCTCGAATTCGATAAGTGATTTATATTTTTGCACCAGATTCGACTCGGATCATTACTCGGCTCGTAAATACTCGACTCGTTTACAAAGCAAGTTACTCATGAGCCTTCAAATCGAGTTTCGAATATGAATCATTTCACTTAAAACTAAACCACTACATATTAAATTGGTTACTTAACTAATATTTATATATAAAACTTTTTCACTTTTATTTATGTATTGAAATTATAAATAATGTAATAAAAATTGATATTCAATTCATTGATTTATTCAAGTACAAGTTTACACAATTTCATATTATACTTTATAAATTATAAAGATTGCTACAAATATTACATATTTAGCTTACTAGCATGGATAAAACCAATATTCAAATATGATTCATCGAGCAGGTATCGAGTATGGTTCGAGAAAAAAAATAAAATACTCAAACCCTTATACGAGCGAACACCGGTATGCTCGAATTCGACTCGTGTATTATTAAACAGAAAACGAGTATAGATCAAATTCGACTCGGATCAACTTCAAATTCGAGTTTTGGATCATATTTTCGAGTCGATCTTGAGTCGAGTACCGAACTACTTGGCTCGACTTACACCCCTAAAAAAAGAGTAAATATTGAATATTTATTATAAGGGCATAAAAGTAAAATAATGAACCAACTAAATTTTATAAATAGTAAGTAGCATATATATTGGGACATCTCAAAATAAAAAATCAACCTATAACCATGGAACGGATGGAGTATATTAATGTATAATTTTTACAAACATATTTATATAAAATTAATGAATTCATATTATTTTTTAATTTTTAAATATTTTAAGTTCACTTTAAAAATATAAAACTATCTAATATTTTGAAATGGAGGTATTATTATTATTATTATTATCATAATTATAATTTTTATTATAATTAGTATTACTTTTATTATTATTATTATTGTTATAATATTTAAAAACAAACTACTACCAAAAAAATTATAATTATAATTATAATTATAATTATATTATTATTTTATTTTATCATAATTATATTTATAATTATAATTACTTTTATTATTATAATAATAATTATTATAATTATAATATTTAAAAACAAATTATTACCAAAATAGCCATTATATTTTACAAAAAAAATTAAACTAAAAGAACAAATTCAAGCTTAACGTAAAAACATAAAAAGAAAATTTGGGCAACTAAAAGAATAAATTAAAGCTTATCATTCATTCAGTAGGTACAGGTAGTGCCAAATCATCAAATTCATCATTCAGCTGAACCAAAATTAAAAGAACAATCCGATCAGATGACATATAACATCGATAATCTCTTCACAAAAGAGATAAATAAAGAACAATTACATCCAAATATTTGTTACTAACTCTGTTTTTCAACATGAACAGATGTTTCCAGCTTGCACATCCAATTTTCCCACAATTGGGTTATCATCAGAAATGGATAGTTCTGCCTATTTTTCAATTCAATTCATTACAAAAAGTGGTTACATGTTGTGGACTAGTATCAATCCCAGAAACATTTAAGAAATAAGTATTTTTATTAATAAAAAAAACCAAACTGCGTTGTTGTGACGAGCAAGAAGATAGAGAGTGTTGTTTGTTTTTTTTTCTTTTAATAAAAATAATTATTTTTTAGAATTTTATTAAAGAAATAATTAAAACACAATTTTTTAGTAAAAATAATTATTCTTAATAAAATTAAAAAAGCACAGTTTTTTATTATTATTAAAAAATTTAAAACGCAGTTTTTTTAAAAAAATAATTGTTTTTTTTCATTTCTATTAAAAAAATTAAATATATTTTTTTATTTATTTTCTTGTTTTTTGGCTAATTTTTCAAATTTATATTATACTTTAAAATATATTTTTCCATTTTTTCATAAAAAATTACTCCGAATCCACATCATCACTGTCACGTTGCATACTAACTGCCAAATAGTTTTTTTTTTGGACAACTCAGCTGCTTAGGTGTAACGTTCCGTTAAGTCAACCTGACTTCACGGTTTTTTAACTTTTTATTAGTAAAATCGAGTATAGTGAGTTAATTGTAAAAAAAAAAGTTCAGTTATCAATCTATAAGTTGACATATAGTACGATGACTGAAAAAATATTTAACCCAATATTTTATAAACTGTTGATATGGCATATTCCACCTCATCATATTATGTGGGGCCGAAAACTAAATTGAAATAATTTATTAATCAATATGCTAAAATGGAGTATGTCACATCAACAGTTTGTAAAATATTTATAAAATAATTTGTATATGTACTATTACTCTTATTCTTTATCATTTACTCTCTAATTTTTGCCATTTGTTTCACTGTAATTAAGATTAATATTTACCAAACTTTGTTATGTAATAAAGCTCAACTGATAAAATTTTGAGGATTTTATCAAAAAAAAACACTACATAAAAATATTTATATTTGTAAAAATCACCAAAACTATGTTTTTGACATTTTTGTATTTGAACATATACAAAAATAGGAGACTTTATCTTTTCTCTTCTCCTATTCTTCAAATTTCAACTAAAAAGTTAATTTTAATGCTTCAAATATAATAATCAAACAAATAAATACCAACTTATCTACAAAAATATCTTGGTCCACACTAAAACGTGTGAGATTTACTGTATTATAAATAACTTCTTAATTTTACTATCAAGATTGTAAGACCCCGAATTTTATGAAATAAAATTATTCAATTTTTCTTATAATTACTATTCAGTAAATGGTTAAATTGATAAAAGGTTAAAGTTAAGAGTGATATATGAATTTTTTTTCAAAATACGCAAGTGGTTATAAAATACTCATTTCTGTCGGGGAATATTCGTTTGGTCGTGGAATATTCTTGTTGTCGGGAAATATTCGTACGACGGCGCAGTCATTTGTGGGCCCGATAACAGAATAACTGTCTGATGAAGAAAACGATAAGTTTGAGTTTTTATAAACAACGATGTAATTCTTACCGTTAATACTGTTGGAATACCTGATGGTTAAAATACAGTAATACGCGTTGTTGCACAGTAGCACACGGTATTGCACAGTATTTTTGAATTATTGATTCTTACATAAGAAGGCACTAATCAATAATTGTTACAGTAATTAATGTTCAATATTTTATTTTATTGATTCAATAATTGTTGCGTTGATATTTTATATTATTATTGTTTCAATAATTGTCACTTCACAGTATCTCCATTATCAGGTCAATAATTTATATTATTTGAATAATATTATTAGATAGCATTATTGGCAATGTCTAGAAAGTTCTGTCAATGAGAGGTTTGGTCACCTAATTGCGCGCCAATAAGGAAAAATCCTTATTGGAAAGCCACTTCTTTCCTGAGAACTGTCTGATTGTCATTGTTCTGATTCTGTAATATTATTTGTGAATAATTAATTATTAATTTATATGATAATAAAATATTTATTTGATGTGAATATAAATGATGGATTTATTTATGTGGTTATAAACGAAGGAATTAATGTTGAGATATTTTATCAGTATTTTATCGGATTGGAGTTATTAAAAGATCAAATTAGTGTTCTTACAGCTTTATTGTGTGAGTTATAATTTTTAATCTGACCGTTGGATCATTGTGATTTTTGAATATGTTATACATATATAAATTGAGTATATGTTCACAAATTTTGAACCATTAAAAATGAACGTATAATTTGTTATGGATTTTAAGAGGTGACTGATTCGAAAATTAGATTTATAAATAATTTTGGTAAAAAATTCTAAAAATGGGTGGGATCCACTTTTGGTTGTTGGGGAAGATGACTGATTTTTAGTGGGTGGAATAGTAGCAGGTAAAGCCATCAGGTAACAGGTCAAGTCTGCTTCGGCGTGCTAACATTTTCCTATAAATAGAGGGCTAAGTTAGAATTGAAAATCACACCAGAATTCATAAGTTTTCTCTCTAGATTATCAAGTGTATTTTGTGAGTATTTAGATACTTGATGAGTTGCTATTCATCAGTGCAAGTTTCCTTCAGCGTCATATCCGATATCCAGTCAGAAGTGCTTTTCTTTTGAGGTAAGGGATAGTAAGGGATTTTAATGGTTGTTATGTTTTTCATGTTTCGTAATTTTTCAGACCTTCAAAAATTCTGAAAAAATTTGAAATGATATTTTGATGAGTTTTATTGATTGTCCAAAAATGGGATAATAAGTGCTTTTTTACGCTTACTATTTTTTTCCAAAATAAGTGATGTGTTAGAACTCTAATATAATTTTTGTAATATTTTCTCATATATGCCCTTATGCATTCAATGGTATTTATTGCATCTTACCATCACAACAATTAATTGACACTCATTAACTCTTCAACTTCAAAAAAAATATATTAAGGGTATTTTTGTTATTTTAACTTGTGTATTGATATGTGTGATTTAAGCTAAAAACACTTATTATGGGACGGAGGTAGTATTTCTTTGGGTCCAGAGCTGAACCTAACAGGTTGGGGGTGAGGTTTGTAAAACGGATGTTCGGGTGCCGGGACCCACTAGCACCCATGCCGGCAACCGGCGGGAACTCAATCAGTGGGAGCCACTCCACCAAAGTACCGCCAAAACACATTTTGATGAAATGGCATGTAAAAAAAGTACACGAACAAATCTTTCATATACAAATTCACACAAAATAATTCTCACTTGCGGGAAATACCCTCTTAGAGGTATACAAGTTACATACAATAATTTTATAAATAAATTTAATTTAAATTTTTTAATAAAATTTAACCTTATAAATAAAAAGATTACGAAAAAATATGGGCTAAACAACTATTTTGGTCCTTGTACTCTAAAGTTAATTTCAATTTCATCCATGTACAATTATTTTTTCATAATAGTCTTTGTATTTTAAGATAGAGGAACAATTTAGTATTTTTTCCTAAAATTTTAAATATATAAATAAATGTCAACATGGATAAGCCTTTTTTTAGTAAGGATAAACAAGTCTTTTCATCACTTTTTTTTTATTAAGTGATGTTTCAAAATTCTATTTTTTTCGAAGTAATATATATATAAATTCATACTCATTTTCCTCCATAACTTAGTCATGTCTTTGTTCCTAATTGTTTAGATTCATATATGACGTTTATACTCTCTAAGATGTACGTGTGAGGTTAATTATTTTTTACATTCCCACACCATTTTAGATTCCTTGAAAATTTGCATTGGTATAAAACAAGAATAATGTTAGAAATACAAACTATTCTACAAATATTTTATAAACTGTTGATGTGGTTTACTCCACCTCAGCTTTTTATGTGGGGTCAAAGACTACATTGAAGCAATTTGTTGATCAATATGCTGAAGTGGAGTACGCCACATCAGCAATTTGTAAAATATTTGTAGAATAGTTTGTGTATGTAGCATTACTCATAAAACAATTAGTATGAAACTTCAATTTATTTTACTTCTAATGGTTCAGTGATCATAACACCTAATGACAAGAAAAAATAACAACGTTATAAACGATGAACACACAGAAAATGTGATATTATAAACAATAAACATGCATGTCCAAAAAATAAAATAATAATCATGATATTACATGCACAAGAATAAATTAAGAAACATAATTTCTTTGATAAAGAGCAATATAAATGCAAGTCTAAATTTTAAAAAAAAATTGATTCAACAAGAATTACTACTCAATTTTATATTTATTACATTAAATGTGACGCCCCCAAAATTAGGTATACATCACCCATCTTGAGTCGCCAGATACATGGTACAGAATTCAAATACAACTTACTAATACCAGTGTCGTGTACAATACGACAAAATATAACTGTGAGTTTGAATACAATTATTGTCTACTAGAGATCATACAAACTCAAAAGGAGTCCTCAATACAATTATTGTCACACTATTTAACAGAATAGTGAGGACTACTAATGCTATCCTCTGGACCATTACTTCGTTCCCCGACTCGTCCCAGCTATATTCTCATTTCCTGAAGAGAACAGTGAAAGAAAGGGTGAGCTCAACTAGCCCAGTAAGAAATATTATGACTAAGATAATGCAGAATAATTTATCATTAGCCTTCAACAGTGTTAAATTGATAAAATATAATAATCATCAAGTTTAACTGCAGCGGAACCAGCAATCCATTAAAAGAGTCAAGTAGAAAATAAAATCTACTATCTTTTATGATTTAAAAGGTTTTTCATCATCGTTATAGCTGAGACTCAGCTTAATAAATATTCCACATCATCGAATCACCCCCGCACTACGGCCAAGGATATTCTTTAGTATCACGACCACAATTATTCATGCACTACGGCCAAGAATATTTGTGTATTCATTAATGGTCATGATCATGCCAACAACTGTCCATCAATGCACTACGGCAAATGAGACTTTTACCACATCACTTAAAACATTACGGTCATGATTACACCGAAAAATCCCTGGTCATAATCATACCAAGTCCATCCATGCTCTACAGGCCACAGATGACTTTAAAAAAATATAAACATGAGGATGATGACAATGATATAAGAGTTCAATAAAACAAGTTCAAGAATTATTTTATCCAGAAATTATTAACGTCCAAATTGTCAACACGATACTGTTTTGTGGTGTAAAATTCAAGAATGATCAGAAGAATATTTTCATGAAAGGATACTGGATGAAGTGCAAATATCAAGGATATTCCACTAATTTCATGGAGTATAGAAGTTAAAGTTTTATCCAACTGAGTAATACCGAATATAATAACAAAAGATATCACCATGCATGCGATAGAGACCGCACAAACAGGTTATTCCAGCAGAATAATAATAACGGAACCAGGTCAGGTGAAATTCACACCGACAGGATGTTCCAACAGAATAATAAATACGGAATAGTAAATGATGGAACCAGGTCCGGCGTATAGCACAGACAGGATATTCCGACAAAAATGTAAAGACAGAATAGTAAATGGAACCAGGTCCGGTGTAAAACACACAGACAGGATATTCCGACAGAATAATAGAAGAATGTCACCAAGTATAGGGTAAACCACGTATACAGGTTATTCCGACAGAATAATAAGAAATGGAATAACGTAAGGATTTCACAAAGTATAGGGTATACCGCGTATACGGGTCATGTATAGGGTATGCCACTTTTACAGGTTATTCCAACAGAGTAACAAAGAATGGAATAACATAAGTTCTCTTCAAGAAGAAAGAAGTACAACAAATAATATTCCCTACCTTAGAAGAACTGGATATAAGTGAAGTAGCAGAAAACTCTTCTTCTTTCTCTCTTATTCTCTATACTTTCTCTCTCTATAGCTTGAACGAATTCGTAAGAAATAATGAAGGAATGAGCTTTCTATTTATAGAAAAACTGAGGGTGGCTCTTGGTCTTAACGAAGGGTCAAAATGACTCTTGGTAATATTGAAGAGACAACTACTATTTGCGAAAGGGTAATTAACCCTTGGAACACCGAAGAGGCAGTTAACTCTTGGTAATATTGAAGGGACAACTACTATTGACGAAGGTAACTATTATTTACGAAGGTAATTACTATTTACGAAGGTAATTACTATTTACAAAGGTAATTACTATTTACAAAGGTAATTACTATTTACAAAGGTAATTACTATTTACGAAGGTAATTACTATTTACGAAAATAATTACTATTTACGAAGGTAATTACTATTTACGAAAATAATTACTATTTACGAAAATAATTACTATTTATGAAAGAGACTCTTAGATGACGACATATGGCCCCCCATAAATAATTAAACTTATCACCAACGTCTCATAATAGACTCTTTATATACATCAAAGATTGAATAAAAATTACCAGAAATCATTTTATTTTTTAATCAACACATAATTAATCTTTCAACAATTATTATAACTTTTCGTCTCAATTATTGTTTAAATAATATATTATACAAATGATATTGTGACAATAATTGAATCAATAATAGATATGATGCAGCAATTACTGTAGCAATAATTGAGTATAGCTGAGTGACTTCTTACGTAAGCATCAATAATCAATACCGTGTGCTACTATGCAACAACGCGTATTACTGTACTTTTACTACCGAGTAGTTCAACAGTTTTAACGGTAACACCTCCGCCGTTATTTTCATAAAGTATTTTTGTCGTTTTCTCAATCCGACAATAATTCTATTGTGGGGTCCACCAATGATTGTACCGTTGTACGAATATTCCCCGACAAAAAGAATATTCCCCGACCAAACGAATATTTTATAACAACTTGCGTACTTTGCAACATTTATAAATATTACCCACAACTATAATATTATATCAAATCCACACCATAATTTTCAAAAATATAATTCGAGAAAATTAAATATTTATTCATAAAATCTGGGGTCTCACATTAAATATCCCAATAAATAAATTTAAAGACTTAGTACTAAATATCCAAAAAAATACCATTTATTAAGTTTAGAAATTGAGATTTAGTAAGAATTACTATCATATGTGCACTATTAGTTTGCTCTGTCACAAGTTTTGATGATCTTTTTGGAGCAAAATTTTCTTCTTTCTTTTTTCAAATAAATTTGTATGCAGAAAGATTTTTACACAATTTGTCAAATTATTAATTTATCCCTTATTATTGCCCACTTAGATTATTAAAATAAATGTTGGCATATTTTTAAAGAACAATTACATAGTCTATTACATTTTTAAAAATAATTACAACAATAGTGCACTCATAAAATATTTACACAATTAATGCATTTAAAATTAGTGCAATTTAGGATTCCTTAATTTTATTTACACTTCGTGTGTGATCTGTTATTGTGCAGGTTCAAGCGCGTGGATTCTGTGATTGGACGCGCCGACAAAACTTGGCGTTAACATTGGCGCTAGAAGGAGGGCTTTAGTGCTTTTTGCAATCACGATACTCTTTTCCGGTAGCAAGCTATGGCGAGTCAGGAGAACTGTGCCTCTACCCAAGAGAAGGCGAAGACACACTAGTCACACCAGACCACCCAGGTGAGGGGATCGATGAAGGATCGACTAGGGTCCAAAATTCCGGAGGTTCAGGAGGTTCCAGCCCCTTCCTTCCGGCGTAAGCTATTCCATGACAGCCAACACACGCGTAATCATACGAGTCAGGCCGATGAAAATCATTCTCGGTCCCTCGTGACGCATGAAAAAGGAGAAGGCAGCCGAGATCAGCGAGAGTTCATCCTACATAAGAAGATGGAGCAGAATAAAGATGTTATATTGGCACTACAGCTACAACAGGAAGAACTCGAAGCGCAGATGGCCAAAATGGCCGGAGAACAAGAAGCCTCTTCGAGGAGGCTCAGACATCGTAGCCGATCCTGGTCACCCTGACGGGATGAGGCTAGAAAAGAAAGTAGCCGACCCTGGAGTCGCTCCCGAGAAGGAAGAAGCCGAAGGAGGAGTCGATCGGATGACAGATGATCTGGGCTCCAAGGAAGATCGGGGCAGTGGAGGAGGATTGCGTCGCCCGAATACGAGAGGGACAGACACCAGTCGCCCCCCCGTAAAGAGGAGGTCGATCCCCTCGCTAGAAGGGTCACGAAATTAGAGAAGTTGTTGGCGGCCAAGAGTCCGAGGGGGACCTCTTCAAGCTATCCAGGATCGCCTTTCTCATCGGAAATCAATGAAGTCACAGCCGATCCAAAGAAGAAGATGCCCCCTATGGATACTTATGACGGGCTAGGGGATCCATACAATCTTTCGGATGGATATAACAGTTTAATGTCTTACTATGGGCATTCGGATGCGGCCAAATGCCATATGTTCGCTACGACGCTGAAAAAGATCGTCCGAGAATGGATGGGAACTTTGGCAGCAGGATCGATCGGTTCGTGGAATGACCTTTGGGAAAAGTTTCATGCTCGATTTAGAAGTAACAGGAGACGAGAAAAGATCACGGCTTCCCTCATGCAGGTTAGACAGAAGTCGGATGAAACCCTAGGTCAGTATGTAAAAATATTTTGGGAGGCTGTGGGGTCGGTAGCAGAGTTGAACTCCCCACAAGCCCTGGGATTCTTCACAACGGGTCTGGATATCGGGAGGTTGAAAAAGCTGATGAAAGATTTGGTGATCAACCCTCCTGCAGATCTGACTGAAGCCTTCCATCGGGCCGAAGGGTTTATTGCGATAGAGGAGGCTATGGGCAATTTCAAACCACACCCCTAATCTTACGAGAAATCTAAGGATCGGGAAAAACAGAGTTATCAGCGCTTAGACAGTAACCAGTGGAGGTCGGATAATCCCGGAAAGAAAAACTACAACGGCGGAGGATCTAGAAGTAATTGACCACCTCTCCCGAGCCGAAACGTTAGTAAAGTATACACCCCTCTCACCATGTATCGGACAAAGATATTAAAAGAGATAAGAGACAAGTCATTTTATGAACCGTGCTCAAAACGAACGAAGCCTGGAAAGCGGGGTCGAGACAAGTTTTGTGATTATCACCAGAGCTCCGAGCATTTCACAGAGGCATGCAACGATCTAATGGACATGATAGAGAAGAACGTCCAAAACGGTCAGTTGGTTCAATACGTAGCCGGTCGGGATAATGTGGTGATCCCTCGAGAAGAAAACAGAGCAGTGGATCGGGATACTCAGCCTCAACAGAACCCGCCAGCCCGAGGGGTAATTGATGTAATCTCAGGCAGTTCTGTGAGACGAGTAATCGAAAAGAAGAGAAGCGGGCATCTCGATGCAGTGTTATCAGTTGCGGGATCCACATCAATAAAGGATCGGGGCGTCTCGACGCAGTGTTATACAGTGGGGCAGCCCACATGCAGAGCTTGGAGGTATAAGGGGTATATACTGTTAAGAACTCTTGTCCTAATCATGTTTGAATAAGGTAACTCCAAATGTAGTATTGAAATTAGATTCTACTTACACCTTTTAATGAGATTGTGTTGGACCCAAATATAGGTAACTACCATATTTATGAGTCTTATTTCGACTCGGAGAGGGTCTCTTGGGAAGTGAGAATGACTATAAATACAAGGTTTGACTACAATTAACAGGTAATACATCTTTGAGCACCAAACACTTAAGCCTCTATTGTTAAACCTTGTGAACGATCTGTACTTATTCTAACACCGGAGTTATTCCCAGGTGGCACAAGCCGTCAAACTTCGTGTGTGATCTGTTATTGTGCAGGTTCAAGCGCATGAATTCTGTGATTGGACGCGCCGATAAAATTTGAGGTTAATAAAAACGATTTATATTAAGGAACGGAGATAGGAGATAGTATATTATTGTAAAGTACCCTTAAAAAAACTAATTGGGGGGGCGTCCGGTGCTTAACGACCGGTACCGTCCGGTGCCCCCTTTTTTTTTTTTTTTTTTCTATAATTATGAGAAAAAAAAATAAAAAATAATAGAACAAGTTTGAACAAAAAATTGTAAAAGGAAGTACGTTTTTTATTGAAAAAACACTGTAAACTGTTTACAGTGTTTTTTCAATAAAAAATATACTTCCTTTTACAATTTTTTGTTCAAACTTGCTCTATTATTTTTTATTTTTTTTTCTCATAATTGTGAAAAAAAAAAAACCAAAAAAAAAAAAAAAAAAATTAACACTATGTACCGGACGTTAGTCCGGTACTTTGGCACCGGACGCCCCCCCAACCCTAAAAAAACAGAAGCCTAATACATACTCAGCTCAACGGTTGACTGATTGCCCTCAGTAGCTCACTGCCGAAGGCCCAACTCCCAAAGTCACGTGCTGTCTAGATCTAAACTGCTAAAGCCTATGACAAACCCATCAATCAACTCATTTAAATGACTAACGGTAAAAAATAACCAACGGTAAAAAAAAAAAAGAAATGGCAATTTATCAATTCTCATCCTTCTTGAGCATCCATCAATCCATGACTCAATGAGGCTACCAACGGTTAAAAAAAAGTAAAAAAATTTGAAGTTGACGGCAAAATTCTCATCCATCTATCAATTATGTCCAATGACTTAAGTCACATTCATGAAAATTTACTCCATTAAAATTAAATTTCAAACCGTAACAACTATAATTTTAGTACGGGTTATTTTTTTGTCTATAAAAATCATATCATTTACAGTTATTTCACAAAAATACAACTCTTCACATCTCTCTCTAGTCTATGATATAACAATTATAGCAAATGATTATTTGTTATAATTTTATATAATATTTACAATTTATTATACACATAAATTAAAATATTTATTTTATTAATACACTCATATTATTATAATGAATTCCTTTAACATTCCACAATTGACATCATTTTCTAAAATGATTCAAATATCATTATACTTGAAAATATCGTTACGAATTCGAATACAATATTTTCACGTCTTACTGGTGAGCAAAGCAGACTTACAGCGGCTGTCTGGGATCATATCTCTAATGAGATAAAATTTTACATAACAATATTTTCATATATTCATATAAAAAAAGTATTTCAAGTATTCCTTAATTTAAGAGTTAAATTATTCCAACTTCATGTATGATACTCATTAACGAATCCGATTTAAGTATCAAGTAAATTAGTTAATTGACTAATACAGTGTTGACACGCAGAAAGAAATATCACATCTCGGTTTATGTGTCAACGTTATATTGATACAAAAAAATGATCCAGTTATCACGAAGTTAACTTCATGGTATGTTGGTCAATTGATCAATACAGTGCTGACACGAAGGGAAAGAGATTACCTTCCGACTTGCGTGTCAATTGACTAAAGTTAACTTCATGTTAACCGTTCCCCAAAAAAGGATATAAAATTACGTGGATAATAGTTATTGTCTATAATTACTGGATTCATCCGCATCCGATTAACATGAAGTTATTTTTTTGGTAAGTTGGTCCATTGACCAATAGAATACTGACACACATACAACTTCGCCTGCGTGTCAGTATTCTATTGATTAATTAACTAACTTACCCCAAAATAAACTTCATACTAACCACTTCCGATTCATCCATATATGATGAAACATTCACTTATTATAATTAGACATCATTTTGTATACAATTTTTGTAGCTATCTTGTAACTGTAGCATCACTCAGAGGAACACAGCCACAATTAGTTTGGCACATGTATATTGCTGCAAAATCATATAAATTGCGATTTAACCAATTTAATATTTCGTCTTTTGTTTTAAATTTATTAATTTAATTGATATAATGATGTTGTGAGATCTACTGGAATCATCATGTAAAATTTTATATTGCTAATTGAGGAAATATATTTAAGGAATAAACAGAAAGAACTGTCCGCTTAATATATAGAAAATTGATAAATTTACAACAGAAAATGATATTTATCGTTATAAATTCTTTATGGCGGTTTTCACCGTCGCTATACATCTATAGCGAAGTTTTTCATGTAGAAATATCAAAAAAAAAAAATTTGGAAATTGTTTTCTCAATTTTTTTCAATTAGTGGATTAAACTTTTAATTTTTTTTTCCACTTTAGGGATTGTCTTTTAAATTTTTTCCACTAGAGGATTAAACTTTAAAAAAGTTATTACGTCTAAAAAATTATTAATTAAATTTATTTTAAAAAATTAGAATAAATTAGACCATTATTAATTAAATCTACAAGACCATTATTAAATTTAATTTAAAAAATTATCATTAAATTTACCAAAAAAATAAATTTCAAAAATTAATAAGTTACCAAAAGGGTAAAATTATCATTAAATTTACTTAAAAATTAATAATGGTTTATATTAAAATTATAATAATAATTTACTTTAAAATTAATAATAGTCCTATATTTACCCTTTTTGGTACAAAAAATTAATTGAATAAATATTAAAATGAGACTTAATATTACACATAAGTATTTTTTAGTCATGTGTCGCAGTCATATAATCAATTTTTTAACGTAACACTATCAATTAGACATAATCATAAAAAATTAAAAGTTTAATTCCCTAATGAAAAAAATTGAGAAGAAAATTCTAAAATAAAAGAAAAATAAAAATTTAATTCTCTAATGAAAAAAATTGAGAAGAAAATTCTAAAATAAAAGAAAAATAAAAATTTAATTTCATAATTGAAAAAATTGAGAAGACAATTCTCAAAGTAAAAAAAAAGAAAAAGGTTCAGGATAGGTATTTTTTATAAAGTTTTTGTTTATACAAATTTAATGTCTGGGACGGAAAAACACGCGGGTTGACCCTGAAACCCGCGTATTTTTGCCTTGGTCCGCTCCTTGATCCGTTCTTTTGGTCCGCTTTAGATCCTCCTCGAACGCTATACGGGGAGGATCTAAAACGGACCAAAAGAACGGACCAAGGAGCGGACCAAGGTAAAAACACGCGAGTTCCAGGGTCTGGGTCAGAAAAACACGCAGGTTGACTCTGAAACCCGCGTGTTTTTGCCTTGGTCCGCTCCTTGATCCGTTCTTTTGGTCCGTTTTAAATACTCTAGTGTATATATATATAATATCTTAAAATACATGCCAAAAACGTCAACTTCATTTATAAGCCCTTTTACCATTCTCTTGACGTTACATCTCACATTAATCCTACATTATTTGGAATGTAATTATAAATGATATTGCTAAATTTCTATTATAAATATATTATTTGGGACCATTATGATATTACTAAATTTCTATTATAAATGTATTATTTGATGAAGAAATTATTAGGATTAAAATTTTTATCTACTTTTCATGGAAAATATTTTTAATAATTATTAGGATATGATCGACGTTTATTGGGAGAAGAGATAAAGTCTCATCCACAGAACTAAACAGCGGAGTCTGAAGTGTATTTTGGTCATTTTTATAATTTACAGTTTAGTTATTCAGACTCTCCCATATTAAAGTGCAAGCGATGTTATTTTTACCGTTAAATATGCGATTAGACAACCACAATCTGTTATAAAGATAATATTAGAGAATTGATATTTTCACAAGACTCCCTCACATAAATAGTAAACGAAACTCACATTTATGTGAGTTAGATCTTGTGTAAATTATGAATTGGTCCAGTATGTGGCGCCCCCAAAATAGGTATACAACACCCATTTTGAGTCGTCAAATATATGGTACATAAATAACTACAACTTTATTAATACAATTATCGTGCAAAATACGACAACGCTTAAACTGTGAATTTAAATACAAATATTGTCATCTAGACAATATCCACTCAAATAAGTCCTAATTATAATTATTAATACACTATTTTATAAAATAGTGAGTACTACTAGAACAACTTCTAGAACCATTATTCCACACCCCGACTAGTACTCGCTACATTAACGCCTCCTGAGAAGAAAAATAGAATCAAAAGGAAAATGGTGAGCTCAACTAGACCAGTAAAGAATATTATGATTAAGATAATATATAACAAATTATCGTTAGTACTCAACAGGGAAAAATCTAATAGAATACAATAGACAACCAGTTTTAAATCAATATTCGCAGCGGAAATAATAATTCATTAGAAGAGTTAAGTAGAGAATAAAATCTATTATCTTCTATATATAAATTTAAAAGTCTATCGTCAATATTTTATCTCTGTAACATCAATCAATATATATATGGAATCAAATATTCATTTTTGCACTACAGGCCAAATATATTCATCAGTTGGTCATGTTCATCTAAACACATGTTCATCTTTGCACTACGACCCAAAGATATTCATCAAAAAATTATTCATCTTTGCACTACAGGCCAAAGATATTCAATTATATCATTATTTAGGACTAAGGATGATAAAAAATATTTTAAAGAAAACGAATCCAGTGAAGCAAAAGAACAAATATTAAGTGTAAGACCCCAAATTATTAATAAATAAAATTTAATTTTCTCTATTTATTATTTTGAAATAGTAAGGATTGATTTGATTAATGTGGTTAGTTATGGGTAAAATGCAGAAATATTTTAAATAAACAAGTGATTATAAAATATTCATTTTTATCGGAGAATATTCGTTTGTTCGTGGAATATTCTTACTGCCGGGGAATATTCGTACGACGGCGCAACCTTGTGTGAGCACCATAACAGAAAGCGATTGGATGAAAATAACGACAAGTATAAGTTGCTTATAAATAACGGCGTAGTTATTACCGTTAATACTGTTGAAATATCCGGTGGTTAAAATACAGTAATACGCGTTGTTGCACAGTAGGACACGGTATTGCACAAAATATTAATTCTTACGTAAGAAGACACTACTCAATAATTGTTACAGTAATTACTGTTCAGTGTTTTATTTTCTTGATTCAATAATTGCTAGGTTGATATTTTATATTACTGTTGTTTCAATAATTATCACTACACAGTATTTTCTCTTATCGGATCAATAATTCATATTATCTGAATAATATTATTAGATAATATTATTGGCAATGTCTAGAAAGTTCTGTCTAAGGAGAGGTTTGGTCACCTAATTGCGCACCAGTAAGGAGAAATCCTTATTGGAAAGTCCCTTCTTTCCTGGGAACTGCTTAGTTGTCAGTATTGTGATTCGATAATATTATTTGTGAATAATAAATTATTGCTTTATATGATGAGAAAAATATTCATTTTATGTAGATATAGATGGAGAAAATTTTTAAAGTAACAATTGTTGAAAATCGATATTTTATTTTTTCTGATAAAATAATATTTTATTATATTATTATAATATAATAATGATGATATTTTTTACAATGAATGTGGGATATATGAGTATATGAGGAGGAAGAGTATTTTTGTTACAAAAGTTGTTTAAATCATTCATCTTTGCACTACAGGCCAAAGATATTCAGTTATATCATCATTTAGGACTGAGGATGATGAAAAATATTTTAAAGAAAACGAATCCAGTGAAGCAAAAGAACAAATATTAAGTGTAAGACCCCAAATTATTAATAAATGAAATTTAATTTCTTCTATTTATTATTTTAAAATAGTAAGGGTTGATTTGATTAATATGGTTAGTTATGGGTAAAATGCGCAAATATTTTAAATAAGCAAGTGGTTATAAAATATTCATTTTTATCAGAGAATATTCGTTTGGTCGTAAAATATTCTTACTGTCGGGGAATATTCGTACGACGGCGCAGCCTTGTGTGGGCCCCATAACGGAAAGGGATTAGATGAAGAAAACGACAAGTATAAGTTGTTTATAAATAACGGCGTAGTTGTTGTGACGCCCCAAAACAGGTATACATCACCTATTCTGAGTCGCCAAATACATGGTACAGAATACAAATAGAACTTAATTATACAATTATCGTGTACAATACGACATAACATAAATTGTGAGTTTGAATACAAATATTGTCGTATAGAAAATATACAAACTCAAATTTAATATTATTACACTTATTTTCCCACTATTTCACAGAATAGTAAGGATTACTAATGCTATCATCTGGTCCGTCATTCCGTTCCCCGACTAGTCCCTGCTACGTTCTCATTTCTTGAAGAGAACAATGAAAGTAAAAGGGTGAGCTCAACTAGCCAAGTAGAAAATATTATGACTAAGATAATGAAGAATAGATTATCGTTAGCCTTCAATAGTGTTAAACTGATGTAATATAATAACCATCAAGTTTAACTGCAGCGGAACAAGCAATCCATTAAAAGAGTCAAGTAGAGAATAAAATTTACTATCTTTTATGATTTAAAAGGTTTTTCATCACTTTTATTGCTGGGACTCAGCTTAATAAATAATCTACATCATCGAATCACCCCTGCACCACGGTCAAGGATATTCTTTAGTATCACGACCACAATTATCCATGCACTACGGGCAAAGAATATTTGTGTATTCATTAATGGTCATGATCATGCCAACAACTGTCCATCAATACACTACGGGCCAATGATGACTTTTACCACATCATTTGTAACGTTACGATCGTGATTACACCGAATAATTTCTGGTCATAATCATACTAAGTCCAACTATGCACTACAGGCAACAGATGACTTTCAAAAAAAATATAAACATGAGGTTGATGACAATGATATAAGAATTCAATAAAACAAGTTCAAGAATTAATTTATATAGGAACTAATACTGTCCAAATTGTCAATTTTACACTGCATTGTAGAGCAAAATTCAAGAATGATCAAAAGAATATTTTCATGAAAAGATACTGGATGAAGCGCAAATATCAAGGATATTCCACTAATTTCATGGAGTATAGAAGTCAAAACTTTAACCAACTGAGTATAACAAAAAATGGAATAACAAAAGAAATCACCAGGCATGCGATAGACCACACAGGAAGGTTATTCCAACAGAATAATAAATAACGGAATCAGGTCCGGTGTAAAACGCACAGACAGGATATTTCAACAGAATAATAAAGACGGAATCAGGTCCGGCGTAAAACGCACAGACAGGATATTCCAACAGAATAATAAAGACGGAACCAGGTCCGGCGTAGAACGTACAGACAGGATGTTCCAATAGAATGATAAATAATGGAACCAGGTCCGGCGTAAACGCATAGACTGGATGTTCCAACAGAATGATAAAAAATGGAATAACAGAAGAATTTCACCAAGTATAGGGTAGCTCGCGTATACAAGTTATTCCAATAGAATAATAAAGAATGGAATAACAGAAGTTCTCTTCATAGATAAGAAAGAAATAATACTCCCTACCTTGAAAAAACTGGATACTGAAATAGTGAGGTAACAGACTTCTC
Source organism: Panax japonicus (assembly GCA_020205505.1). NCBI lineage: Eukaryota > Viridiplantae > Streptophyta > Magnoliopsida > Apiales > Araliaceae > Panax > Panax japonicus. Next base: position 55,544,709 of record CM035100.1, read on the forward strand.
TTCTTCTTTCTCTCTATAATTTCTCTCTATAATAATCGCTCTAAAACTTTTGTGAATTGGTGAGAAATGAAGGAAGAATGAGCTTTTATTTATAGAAAAATATAATTTCAATAATTACACATTTTGGAGATCGAAAAATTACAGTACAATACCTCCAACTTTTCTTTTATTTTTAATTTAGTCCTGCAAGTATTATCAAACTTGCACCACCTCCCCTAATAGTAAATAATGTGAATCAATAGTTCAATCATGTGAATCAATAGTATAATCATGTGAATCAATAGTATAATCGGGTGAAAAATACGAATTACAGTATAGTACCTCCATCTATACCTCCATTTTTAACTTAATCATGCAAGTATTATCAATCTTGCACCAAGTCCCCTAATAGTAAATAATGTGATTCAATAGTACACACATGTGAATAAATAGTTATATAAGCATGTGAATTAGTAGCAATTAATTGCTCATTTATCTGATAAATTACCCAATTTATCAATATAACCCCAAGACATTAATTATCATCGGGATAGAAGTCGATTTCCACTAACACTAATAATCCCAACACAATGGAACTATTAAAATTCATTTTTAATCAACACAACTTATTCATCATTAATATTATAACTCACAATATTTAACAACCAGGTCGTTCCCAGGAAAGAGGGGGCATAAGGATTTTCCCTTATTGGCGTATTGGCGCGCAATTAGATGATCAAACCTCTCATTGACAGAACTTCTAGACATTGTCAATATTGTAAATAATAATATAAATAACTTTGTTGTCTCAATTATTGATTTAATAATATAATATATTATGCAAATGATACTGTGACAATAATTGAATCAATAATATGAGAGATATGATGCAACAATTACTGTAGCAATAATTGAGTATAACTGAGTGACTTCTCACGTAAGCATCAATAATCAGTACCGTGTGCTACTATGCAACCACGCATATTACTGTACTTTTAACACCGGGTGTTTCAACAGTTAACGGTAAAACTTCCGCCGTTATTTTCATAAAATATTTTTGTCGTTTTCTCAATCCGACAATAATTCCTTTATAGGGGTCCACCAATGATTGTGCCGTTGTACGAATATTCCCCCACCAATCGAATATTATATAACAACTTGCGCACTTTGTAAAATTTATAAATATTACCCACAACTATAACATTATATCAAATCCACACTATAATATTCAAAAATATATTTCGAGAAAATTTAATATTTATTCAAAAAGTTGGGGTCTTACAGTTGTTACCGTTAAAACTGTTGGAATACCAGGTGGTTAAAACACAGTAATACGCGTTGTTGCACAGTAGCACACGGTATTGCACCAATTATTGATTCTTACGTAAAAATGCATTACTCAATAATTGTTACAGTAATTACTGTTCAGTATTTTATTTTCTTGATTCAATAATTACTAGGTTGATATTTTATATTACTGTTGTTTCAATAATTATCACTACACAATATTTTCTATTATCGGAGAAATAATTCATATTATCTGAATAATATTATTAGATAATATTATTGGCAATGTCTAGAAAGTTCTGTCCAAGGAAAGGTTTGGTCACCTAATTGCGCGCCAGTAAGGAGAAATCCTTATTGGAAAGCTCCCTCTGTCCTGGGAACTGCTTGGTTGTCAGTATTGTGATCTGGTAATATTATTTGTGAATAATAAATTATTGCTTTATATGATGAGGAAAATATTCATTTTATGTAGATATAGATGGAGAAAATTTTTAAAGTGACAATTGTTGAAAATCGATATTTTATCTTTTCTGAAAAAATAATATTTTATTATATTATTATAATATATTAATGATGATTTTTTTACAATGAATGTGGGATATATGAGTATATGAGGAGGAAGAATATTTTTGTTGCAAAAGTTGTTTAAAACATGTTAAACATGTCTGTGTGCCAATTTCTTGACTGAAATTTGATTATAGCCTGTAAAATCGCCCGTTTGTGGATTTCAGTCAATTTCTGTTTAGAATTTGGAAAAAATTTCTTCTGCAAAGTTGTAGAAAATGAAATTTCATATGGAAAGGTCATGTAGTTCGAATTTTTCTGATAAAAGGGCTATTTATTATGAATTATTGAAGTTCTGAAGTTCCGAAATAATTGATTTTTGGAGTTTTAAATAATTTTAATAACAAAAACATTTTTGGTGAGGTGAGCCACATCGTTGCTGATGTTTTGGGCAAAAGAAGGGTGCGTAGGAAATTTATAAAATATATATTAATATTTTATTAAAATTTTTGCTTTGGTGTTCTAAGCATTTTTCTATAAATAGGGTGCTTAGGTTAGAATTGAAAATCACACCAGAAACTGAAGTTTTCTCTCTCTTTCTCTCTCGATATATTGAGCGTATTCTTGTGAGTATTTTAATACTTTGAGTGTTGATATACGGTGCAAGTTCAAGTCATAACTTATATCCGATGTTTCAACTAGAAGTACTGTCTTTACGAGCTAAGGGATGTTATTTTCTTCATAAATGATATTATTTCTTTCAATATCATTATGCCAAATTATTGATCTAAACTTTTTATCAAATTTGGAACTTTTTGTGTCGGAGTTACTATTCACGTATACGACACTATTCACGTATACGGCACTATTCACGAATACGACACTATTCATAAAAAAAATTAAATTTTCATTTTTTGTCCAAAATATCTATTATGGATACTACTTTTGATTGTATCCATGTTTTGATCATTCTTAAATTTTACTCCACTATGATTATTTATGAGGTATTTTTGGACATGGAATAGCTGAAATACGAATCCTTAATATTTATTCTTTTGTTTCACTGGGTTCGTTTTTTTAAAAATATTTTTCATCATCCTCAGTCCTAAATGATGATATAATTGAATATCTTTGGTCTTTAGTGCAAAGATTAATGATTTCTGATGAATATCTTTGACACGTAGTGCAAAGATGAACATGTGTTAAGATGAACATGACCAACTGGTGAATATCTTTGGCCTGCAGTGCAAAGATGAATATTTGATTCCAGATATATGTTGATTGATGTTACAAGGATAAAATGTTGACGATGGACTATTAAATTCATATATAGAAGATAGTAGACTTTTAATTTGTTCTATATTATCTTGGTCATAATATTCTTTACTGGGCTAGTTGAGCTCACCATTTTCCTTTTGTTCTATTTTTCTTCTCAGGAGGCGAGAATGTAGCGAGTACTAGTCGGGGTATGGAATGAAGGTTCTAGAAAGTCGTTTTAGTAGTCCCCACTATTTTTATAAAATAATGTATCAATAATTGTAATGAGGACTTATTTAAGTGTGGATATTGTCTAGAGGACAATATTTATATTTAAACTCACAATTTTTATGTTGTACTAATAAAGTTGTGGTTGTCTCTGTATCATGTATTTTGACGACTTAGAATGAGTGTTGTATACCTATTTTGGGGGTTTTACATTAAGGATTCGTACTTTAAACAATCCAAGTTCAAAAATACTTCATAAATAACCATAGTGGAGTAAAATTCCAAAATGAAGATCAAAACATGGATACAATCAAAGCTAGTATTCATAATAGATATCTTGGATAAATAACGAAAAATTAATTTTTCTGTGAATAGTGTCGTATTCGTGAATTGTGCCGTATACGTGAATAGTGTCGTATACGTAAATAGTAACCCCGACATTAAAAGACAAGAATTTCACATGAAAAATCTTACCAATATTCCGGCTTAATGATATCGAAAGAAATAATATCATTTATATAAAAATAACATCTCTTACCTCAAAAAAACAGTATTTCTGACTAAAATACTAGATATAGTGCTGAAAGAACTTGCACCGTATAGCAACACTTAAAGTACCAAAACACTCACAAAAATACACTCGATATTATAGAGAGAGAAATCTTTAGTTTCTGGTGTGATTTTCAATTCTAACCTAAGCACCCTATTTATAGAAAAATGCTTAGAACACCAAATTAGAAAATATAATAGAATATTAATATATATATATATATATATATATATATATATAAATTTCTTACGCCCACTTTTACCAACTGATTTCAGCACTTTACACATGTTATTGTGGCCCACAAAATAAAAAAAACATTTTTATTAAAAAAAATAATTAAAACTTCAAAAATCAATTATTCCGGAACTTCAATAATTCATAATAAATAGACCTTTTATCAGAAAAATTCGAATCTTATGTCCTTCCATAGGAAATTCAATTCTCTACAACTTTGTAAGTTTAAGTTTTTCCAAATTCCAAATAGAAATTGACCGAAATCTACATACGGACGATTTTACAAGCTATAATCAAATTTCAGTCAAAAATTAGGTCCACCAACATGTTTAACATGTTTTTAGTATTTATTGCAACAAAAATACTCCTCCTCATCTACTAATATATCCCACATTCATTGTAAAAATATCGCCATTATTATATTATTATAATATAATAATATATTTAAATGAATTATTTTATCAGAAAAGATAAAATATCAAATTTTAACAATTGTCACTTTAAAAAATTTCTCCATCTATATCCACATAAAATGAATATTTTTCTTATCATATAAATCAATAATTAATTATTCACAAATAATATTATAGAATCACAATAATGACAACCAGACCGTTCCTAGGAAAGTGGGGGCTTTCCAATAAGTATTTCTCCTTACTAGCGCGCACTTAGTTGACCAAACTTCTCCTTAGACATAACTTTCTAGACATTACCAATAATGTTCTCTAGTAATATTATTAAAATAATATGAATTATTGATCTGATAATGTAAAATACTGTGTAGTGACAATTATTGAAGCAACAATAATATAAAATATCAACATAGCAATTATTGAATCGATAAAATAAAATATTGAACAGTAATTACTGTAACAATTATTGAGTAGTGCATTATTTCTTACGTAAGAATCAATAATGGGTGCAATACGGTGTGCTACTGTGCAACAACACGTATTACTGTGTTTTAACCACCAGGTATTCCAACAGTATTAATGGTAAAAACTACGCCGTTATTTATAAACTACTTATATTTGTCGTTTTCTTCATCCAATCGCTTTTCGTTATGGGCCCACAAAAGACTGCGCCATCGTACGAATATTCTCCGACAGGAAGAATATTCCACGACCAAACGAATATTCCCTGACAACAATGACTATTTTATAACCACCTGCTTATTTAAAATATTTGCGCATTTTACCCATAACTAACCACATTAATCAAATCAACCATTACTATTTCAAAATAATAAATAGAGAAAATTTAATTTTATTTATAAAAAGTTGGGGTCTTACACAATATATATATATATATATATATATATATATATATATATATATATATATATATATATATAGTAAATATGAGTATAAACAATAAAAACAAAATAATGTAAAGAGAAATTCTAATATCTTAATTTGTCCCAAAATTACATGATATTACATGATTGAATGGG
>CM035100.1:55554700-55740538 GCA_020205505.1 Panax japonicus
ATCAACTACAATGTTGAAGATTGCGCTGTAATATTGGAATACGACAGCTGAAGAACTTAAGTATACATTCATGAGGGGGAGCTAATGCGCGCTGCACTCTTTTTTCCTTAACCAAGGTTTTTTCCCATTGGGTTTTTCCTGGTAAGGTTTTTAATGAGGCAGCTTTCAATGCGTATTGTTATACAATAGACATCTAAGGGGGAGTGTTATAAAATTATGTCTAGATTCATTATATAATGGATGTCTTGTAACTCCAATGTCCATTGAGTTTTGTAACTAATGACTCTTGAGTTTTGTAACATCCTAGTAGTTATGTTAGTATTGATGTTATTATATCTATATATAATAACATTTGTAAAGTAAAGGTGAGATGGACATATACAATTACAAGATATGAAATGAAAATGCTCCTCCCTTGATCATCATTTTTGTTCTTCATATTATATATTAATCTTTTATAATAGGCCTTAAATTTTTCATCTTCCCATCACATAAATAAAAAAATAATTTTATTGGATATAGATTAATAACCTGGACTTTTAATTTTTTTCACTTTGGGGATTGTCTTCTCAATTTTTTTAATTGAAGATTTTAACTTTTAATTTTTTTTCCCACTTTTGGGATTGTTTTCCGTTAGGAAAATTAACTTTTAATTTTTTATGATTACATCTAATTGATAATATTGTCACGTCAAAAAATTGATGATATGACAACGACACGTTACTAAAAAAACATACATGTAATATTGAATCTCATTTTAACATTTATTCAATTAATTTTTTGTACCAAAAAAGGTAAATATAGGACCATTATTAATTCTAAAGTAAGTTATTATTATTATAATTTTAATATAAAACCATTATAATTTTTTTAAGTAAATTTAATGATAATTTTACCCTTTTGGTTAATTATTAATTTTTTGGTAAATTTAATTTTTTAAATTAATTTAAAGTAAAATCAATAATCGTCTTATATTTATCCTTTTAGGTACAAAAAATTAATTAAATAAATATTAAAATGAGAGTCAATATTACACATAAATATTTTTATTCATGTGTCGTTGTAATGTTATCAATTTTTTGATGTGACACTCACACTATCAATTTAGACGTAATTAAAAAAATTTAGAAATTTAATTCTCTAATAAAAAAAATTGAGAAGACAATCTTCAAAATGAAACAAACTAAAAGTTTAATCCCCTAATTTAAAAAATTGAGAAGACATCCTAAATTAAAAAAAACATCCCTAAAGCAAAAAAATATTAAAAATTTAAGGTATTAATTCATATTTAGGCCAATTTTATTCAATGATTTACATTTTTGTCCTTTTTGGATATCTCTAACCTAAGATGGAGGAGAATAATGAGTCAAATGGATACTTTTCGTTGACAAAGACATACTCCATCCTTTCAAAATATCTATATTTTAATTCGACATAAAAATTAGACACAAGTATTTTATAATTTTACTTATTAATTAGGAGTCAAAATATAAATAATAAATTATAAAACATTGTATCCAATTTTCATATCCAAATAACATGTTATTATATAATTTTTCACCTGAAAAACAAGGTTCTCCTTAAATGAGGGAGTACTAATCTGAAAAACAAGGTTCATAATAAAAAAATTAAAATAAAAAGAGTAATGCTACATGGACAGGTATATTGGATAATTTCAATTTTTTTTGCTTGTGACTACCAACAAATGTATAGTATTTATTTTAACATGATTTTTTTATAAAATATAGTGTTTTAGGTGTAAGTTGGATGCTCTTCTAGGGTTCCCTCATCTGGGATCTCTGGGGAAGAGGATCAAGTTGGCCTTGCGAACAGCTTGATGCACTATCTCCCTTCAACCCTTTGAGCGAAATGCGGATAAAGGAAGGAAAATCGTATAACCCTATTTTTGTATATGTATCAAAATTAGACCTAAAACACTATATTTTATAAAAATTCATGTTGAAATATATACTATATATTTTTTGGTAGTCATAAAAAAAATTGAAAATATCCAATATTCATGTCCCAAAAAATGTCTGCCAAGACTTGTTGAAATAAAAATAGTGATATTATTACCGTTATATTTGAAATATCTATCATTTAAGTAATTTTTTTGATGGGAACTTTAATAAACCAATCAGATCAATTATTTGGTTGTTTCTATGAGGTGGCAAGATATAAAGAGGTTTCACTAAAGCTGAACCTACACCCCGCCACACAATATTAAACCCAAAATTCAAACCATTAGTTGAGCAGCTCAAACAAAGCAAGAATAAGGGTGTTTTGGTAACTTCACATAACGCGGTTGCGGTACAGCGTTGCTTTAAAGTTTCTCTCTTGTTTGCAGATAAAAAAAGTCTCTCTCTCTCTCCTCTTTCTCTCTCACACACAGTGATGAGAGAGATTCTTTCCTTTTTCCAATTGTTTCAATTTGTAATAAAATTAACGAAAATACCAGAAAATAAAGACATTTCTCAATTCTCACCGATATATACATATATATAATATCATAGCAGTATTCAGTAATTCATTTAATCGGCTTTCGGTGTATCGGTGTTTTTTTCCTCCTCACAGGTACTGTTTCATTTCTTTTTCTGTTTTTATAGATTTGTAAATATAGAAGTAAATTAAATTGGAAAACAATATACTGATTTGAGCTATGAGTTCATGTATTGTTGAAATTTTAATGGAAAGTTACAATCTTTTGATTGAATTGTTGATTTTAATTTGAAAAGGTAAACTTTCTCTCTCTAGAATGATACAAATCGGATTTGAGCTCGGATTATTTGATGATATGTTACTCTTTTGGCTTCTGATTCTTTACATGTGATTTCTTTTTGCTAATATGGGGTTGATTAGTGGAAATCTTGAGTATTTATTGAAAATTGCACTAGTCTAGGGTTTCAATTGAGCTGTATATGTATAGCTTTTATTTCTGAGAAAGAAATTTAAAAGTCGAAAGGAGTGATGATTTAATCTCTGTGTTAATCGTTTGAGGGTATATTTTAATTTTTAAGGGAAAATTGATTTTATAGTGAATATAATTGAATGGTGAAATGAAATCAGAATCAACTCAAATTACGTACTAGTATGTTTCGCTTTTTGCTTAGAGTTCTTTATATGTGATTGATTGTTGTTAGATTGGTATCAATTCATTGAAATCGTTACTAATTATTAAAAGGTTACACTGATCTAGGCATTCAATTTGGCATGTTTTCTTTAGTGGTAGAAATCAATGGTGACGCTTTATTAGTGATGTTCTCTCTATTTTTTCCCCAGTATATTTTAGTGACTAAGCGAAAGTGAAACCGTAAAGAACCATTAATTTTATTTTATTATCTTTGATATTATTCCATAAACTGCATTATGTAGACTCTTATTTGATTAAGTTTGACTGAGTGTTTGCTTTGTGTAATTGGATCTGACAACAGATGGGGAGGGTTGGCAAGGTTGGGTTGAAGCTTGAGAATACTTGGAGAAGGATACGGTCGAAAGATCAGGGTTCTGACGAGTCGGACGAGGATTTTACAATTGGAGAAGATGAAGAATATGAGTCGGATGAGTATTGTTCTTCTTTAGATCCAGATGAATCGGAGGAGGGTTTAGGCGAATTTGAACTTGAGGAAGAGGAGGAGGTAAAAATGAAGGTGAATAGGGCTGTTAGACCTAACACCCGAAAGAGTGTTCCAGTTAAGAGGGGAAAAGGGATTAAGAAACTGCAGAAGAAGAAGAGGAAGAGGTTTACATATAAACAAGATGAGGATGATGATGACACCGATGATGACAATGATGTGGAATTTATGCCGGATGAGATTGATTATATAGATGATGAAGATGAAAAGCCAGTGATGAAGAAAAAGAGGGCTTCATATAAACAAGAAGATGATGGTGATTATGATGATGGTGGTGGTGATGATGGTCATCATGATGGTGGTGGTGGTGGTGAGGATGATGACGGTGGAGATAATGATGACGGTGATTATGATGGTGGCGATGATGAGGATGAGGACGAGGAATTCACCCTAGATGGGATTGATTTTGTAGATGAGGAAGATGACATGCCAGCGCCAAAGAAGAACAAGAAGGTAAGCAAGCCTCGTTCGCGGGAGACAGGTCTTGCCAAAGGGCGAAAGAGGATAAGAAACTCCGAGATTATGAAAAAACCAACATCAGCATGGAAAAAGCCAAGAACCAATCGTAGGTTGGTGAAGAAAACAAGTTCTGGCAGTGTTGCAATTCCTAGGTCGGCGGGAAAAACAAGTTCTGGTAGTGATGGAGACTTTGCAAACAAGAGCTTAGTGGTGGAAGAAAGGCATAAGAAGATTCCTGGTCGGAGGAGGAGAAGATTTATAGCAGTTTCTGATTCAGATTTCATGAACTCCGGACCCTCCGATTATGAGTACACTATTTCTGAGGAAGAGAGGGAACAGGTGAGAGAGGCCAATAAATTTTGCACAAGTTTATCAACTAGTTTGAGAAGTTCATCATTATCAAAGAAATTCAAGGAAGAGAAAGAGACGTGTAAACAAAGAAAAAATCCTGTAAGAAAGGGCAAGGAAAAGGTAGAGGATTTGAAAAAACAAGTAGTAAAGCAGGTTTGTGGGATATGTTTATCGGAAGAAGGAAAGAGAACTGTACAAGGCACACTAAATTGTTGCAGCCATTATTTTTGCTTTGCTTGTATCATGGAGTGGTCTAAGGTGGAATCTCGTTGCCCTCTGTGCAAGCAAAGATTTGTGACCATAAGTAAGCCTGCAAGGTCAGACTCAGGGTTTGATTTGAGGACTGTAGCAATACAGGTTCCTGAGCGTGATCAGGTATGTAATTGCAGTTTTTTTAATAATAATTTCTCTGAAACCACAGAGGCCCAGTTTTGGTTGATTTCTTTGTTTATATTCTCCTGATTATCTAGTACTTGTCCTAATTTGAAGCATCTTGTTCCTTTAACAGGTGTATCAACCATCTGAGGAAGAGCTTAGGGGATATCTTGATCCATATGATGGCGTGATCTGTACTGAATGCCAGCAAGGTGGTGATGATGCTCTAATGCTACTGTGTGATATTTGTGACTCACCTGCACACACTTATTGTGTTGGTCTCGGATGTGAAGTACCTGAAGGTAATTGGTATTGCGAAGGCTGTCGACCAGCTGCTTGTGGTGCCTTAAATTCACATGGTATAAATTATACGCCAGATCAAAGAGCAAGTAACAACTTATCTGGTCTATCATCGCCTGTTCACAATGTTGGGGAATTAGATCTCAATTCATTGTATGTGCCTGATACACCATTGACACAAGAAACTGGGGGTTTTCCTTTTTCTAGACGTTTTGTTGGAGACTTTTCTGCTGCATCTCCAACATCTGGATCAGGAGCGTTCACTGTATTTGAAAGGCGAAGGATACAACGTCAAATACAACATCTTCTCCACAGCAGAAGGAATCCTTCTGGTAGTCAATCTAACGGGATACCATCCACAAATTCAGGAATTAGATTATTCGGCTCTCAAATTGATCGAGGTACAGAATTAGCATTTCAGCAAACTATGACACCAGAAAGGAGAGCATCCCAATACACATCCAGTCAGGGAAGGTTGCAGGATGTTACTACAACTTTATTGCCCAGTAGGGATGCTTTTTCTGCAAGATCTAGTCAGTTGATTGAACAAGGACAAAATCCTTTTTCAACATCTATTGATGGAATATTACAAGCTGAACGTTCTGGGATTAGTATGGCATTCAATTCTAGATTAAATTATGAGCAACTCCACCCATGCAGTAGCAGATCAAATGTTGATTCTGCTGGCCAGTCTTCTTATGCATTTAGAGAGGTGAGCCACTTAACTGTAGAAAAGGGACAAGTGCAACAAATGGTTAAAAGTCATTTGAAAAGCTTGTCCAGAGAAATTGAGTTAGGTATGGTATTGCATGTTTTTGTATTTTATTGTGATATTTTAACTTTTAGAATAAGACACAACATAACATGTTTTCTAAACTGCAGTACCATTGGTGGGATACTGCATTTTTTAATACTTGATGATGAGATAGTTTTACCTTATTGACTCCGCTAATATTCACATGTTTTCTAAGTTGCAGTACCCTTGGTGGAATACTTTATTTTTTAAACTTGATAAGATAGTTTTACCTTATTATTGACTTTGATTTCTTAAATGCTAGTAATTTTGGCACCGGCACATTGTCAAAAAGTTTATCAATACATTTATTTTGTTTTAAACTAGATGATATTGTCTTCTTTGCGTGCGAGGAACAATTGACAATTAGTTGTAATATTTACCATACCTTGAAATGCCTTTTTATTTCATTAATGTGTACAATAATTTCTTAGAAACTTTGTGGTTGATTATGAAATTGTCCCATACTTTTTCTGCAGACCAGGATACCTTCAAGGACATCGCAAGGAGCTCTACACACACCATTTTAGCTGCATGTGGGCAAGAGCACAGGGAGAACAAAGTTTACCGTGTGCAGCTACCCTTAACCTGTAACCATATTGAAAGACTCTCAGGTGCGCAAATGAGTTTAATTGAAGGTTGCTGCTCTCCTTGTTTTGATTTATTTGTGAAGGACGTAGTGAGAGAAATCATGACCACGAGGGTCGCCGTCAATTAGGATTAGAAATTGGTGCAATGGATTATTAGCTGGCTTACAATTCTTTCTATCCATCGGCTCTATAAGAGGATGTGTCCTTTTGATTGTTGTTGGTTTTATATGTTAATCTATTTCTTCTGGATAAAACTGGATTTCATGTTTTAATGAAAAATACTGGCAAAATATCTTTATCATTGGTTCTTTCTTTATGGCAGACAAAACAATTAGTATTTGTTTATAGTTTTTTTTTTACTCCTTGATTAAAATTTAAATTATTTACTCGTTATCATGTGAATAAATTACTAACACTTCAAATTGGTTATTGTGTTGAGGCTTGGGAAGTGGTTAGCATGAAGTTCATTTTTGAGTAAGTTGGTCAATTGATCAATAGAGTGTTGACACGCATGCGAGATTCTATGTGTGTCAGAATTCTATTGGTCAATTGACCAACTTATCCAAAAATGAAATTCATGCTAACTGGATCCTGATGGATGGAAGTGGTTAGCATGAAGTTCATTTTTTAGTAAGTTGGTCAATTAATCAATAGAGTGTTGACACGCAGACGAGATTCTATGTGTGTCAGAATTCTATTGGTCAATTGACCAACTTATCCAAAAATGAAATTCATACTAACCGGATCCTGATGGATGGAAGTGGTTAGCATGAAGTTTATTTTTGAGTAAGTTGGTCAATTGATCAATAGAGTGTTGACACGTTGGCGAGATTCTAGGGAGAAAAAATTGATAAAAGAGATTAATTTTGTGGAACAGAAAGATAGATAGCTGTGTATAGTTTATCCTTTTTATATATATAATTTTTTTTGTTGGGAAAAGGTAATAAATACTTAAATAGTGTATTGTTTAGTCATTAAATCTTTTGTGGGAAAGTTGGTTGGTCTTCCAATAGATTCAGTGGAATATGGACATCTAGAAACTGCGTCAGGCTTTTTGTCTTTGAATTCAAACGTATGCATTGTGAAGTTGTCTTTTATGGTTGGAATAGGTGGCCTTTCCTTAAACCGACCACCCACTCCCCTGCATGGCCAACGAGTAAAGTATAATTTGTAAAAAAGTAAAAGTAAAATAAAAAAAATTTAAATTTATTTTTAGTGATTTTATAAGATTATATTAAATAATAAATATTTTTATTTTTTTTATACTAATAGATTTCACTAAATAATTAGGTTATTTTTACTTTATGTAATTTATTTCATCTTTTTTAGGACAAAACAATTTGTACTTTTAATTATTTTTTTAAGACATGCTGAGTAATTATTAGCATTAAGTGTCATGATGAGTAATTTTAGAGGAGTAACTAAAAAAATAAAAATAAAAAAATAATATATTTAAAGTCGTAGAAAAAAATAATAATGATAAGCTTAATCCAAAATCATCAAAGCCTCTCATGAAAGCTTGGATAATATAAGATATATTTAATAAAATATAAATAATTTTGAATTTTTCGTTTATTCAATAAATTATCTGGGCCGTCCAAAGTTTATGATAAATCTCATCATTCATCTATCTAACAAAATACAAATGATTTTGAATTTTTCGCTCACTTAATAAATCATCTGGACCGTTCAAAGTTTAAAATAAATCACATCGTTCATACAGTGCCGGAGTCACGGGACCCAACTAGTATATTAATATGGATAGATTTATTAGGATTTTCTTCCTTAGTTTAATTAATCAAATATTTCGGGAAAGTGGCCACGTGGCAGCTGATAGGAAATGGAGGACAGAGAATGGGATAAGGAGCAGGACACAAGATCCGAACTCTTGAAAATAAGAAAGAGAATTCAAACATTCTTTGTCTATTTGGTGAGACCGGAGGTTCACAAATTATATACAAAAAAATTTATACTAATGTTTTAAATTATATGATTATTATTAATTTTTAAAAATTAATTTAATTTTTTTAAAATTTAAATGACTCATTAAAAATTATAAAATGATAAAATTTATAATAAGTAATATTTTTTAGATAATATACAATATTTATTATTGTATTAATTTAAATTAAAAAAATTTATGTCAATAAGTTAATTTAAAAAAATCAACAATAAACAAATAATATAAAACGGAAAAAATATTACATACCCATAAAGATGTGTAAAAAATATAGTATTAAATTTGACTTAATATTTTCTCTCTTATTTTATAAGGAGCTGATATTTCCGCAAGCCTTTATGTAGGAGGGCTCGCTGCTTGACTAAACCAAAGTTGTTGAGAAAGTTAAAAATCGGTGTTCCTACTTCTTTACCCCCAAGTAGTTGCAGCTTGAAGTTTACATTCTCTCTTTCAGTTCCCCTTCACATCCTCTCTCTCTCTACACAAATAAAAATTCAAGTCCTTCCATTCTCCGATCTCTGCATGAAGTTTATTTTTGGGTAAATTGATCAATAAAGTGCTGACACGTATGCGAGATTCTATGTGTGTCAGCATTCTATTGACCAACAAATAAATTTCATGCAAATCAGATTCTAATTATATATACATATACATACATCACAAGATATGTGTATACTAACAGACAATTTCTTTTAGGCAAAAATTAATAAAATACTCATGGTCGTTGACACGTTTTATTGATTATACTATTAAAGTTTTAATTTTTAAAATTATCTCACTAAATTAATTATTATTTTGAAATTGGGTCATTCCGTTAAAAAAATTAAACATACGTTAATTTTTTATCGACAAAACTAATGAATTATCCATTGTAGTTGACACGTTTTACTGATTACACTATTGAACTTTTAATTTTTCAAATTACCTCATTAAACTAATTAATATTTTAAAATTGGGTCATTCTGTTAAAAAAATTAAGTAGACATTATTTTTTTATTTATGTGGCTCTGGAAAAGAAATTCAAAAATAAAAAATATTACTTATGTGGCAAAAAAAATAATAAAAAAACTTGAAAGTGAAAGCAAAAAAATTAAAATATTTTGGGTACTCTAATCTCAGATTTTATCAATAGAAAAAACTTCCTCACGAGTGAAAAGCAATGCATATCACTGAATGAGAGTAATTCGAAGACATAAGGTTGTTGATAGTCGGAGGTGAGATGGAGGAAACCTACTACAACATCATTTACTTCATCGGTTGTTGTTGTTGGGCATTTAGATTCTATTGTTATATGTAATGCTAAATTTTGAAGCTCAATTCAATATTTTGGGTATTCAAATCTAGGAATTTTCATAGATTTTAGAGAAAGAAAATACGCATATCTATTTGATATAGAATAAGGGGGAGAAGAGAGAGAATAAATCAAATTTGTTTATTTTCATTTTTCTTTTTCACGTCCACGTAGGATAAAAATTGAAACGATTTAACACTCGTGAAGTAAAGATAATAGAATGACCCAATTTCAAAATATTATTTAGTTTAATGGGTTAATTTAAAAAATTAAAAGTTCAATTGTGTAATCAGAAAAACGTTCCAACTACAGTAGGTAATTCATTAGTTTTGTCGATACAAAATTAACGTTTGTTAAATTTTTTTTAACGAAATGACACAATTCCAAAATAATAATTAGTTTAGTAGGATAATTTGAAAAATTAAAAGTTTAATAGTGTAATCAGTAAAACGTGCCAACTACAGTGAATATTTCATTAGTTTTGCCATTTGTTTTAGTACTAAAAAAATCACCTTTAGAAGACTATCGGAAGTACTCAAGGCAGGGGAAGTGGGGAAGAAAAACAAAAGCAATCTCCAATCGGGACTCAAATATGAGGAAGTGATTAGCATGAAGTTTATTTTTGGGTAAGTTGGTCAATTGGCCAATACAGAACTGACACTCTGCTAGGCTTTATATGTGTCAGCATTCTATTGGCCAATTGACCAACTTACCAAAAAATAAACTTCATACTAATCGGATCCAAAATATGAACTGCGAAGAATCGACGAGCCCAATCAAAACCACTTTTTAATTTGTTCAAAAATTACCCGAAGCTTTGCAATTAAACTCGAAAGGAAGTTTCAAATCACACTCAATTCGGGGGCTTAAAATTGGGCTTAATCTCATTGAATATGTTCCCTTTATAGAACAAGTTGATAGTGTTGTTGGTGGATGAGAGATCAAATTAAGTGAGAGAGGTGTTATTAATGGAGGAGAGATCGAATTGGTGGAGGAAAGTGTGGGCGCGCAACTTAGAGAGAGAGAATGGAAGTATTTGGAAGGGGTTGTAGATGTTGAGGGTATATTTGAAAAACTAATCCTTTTACTTTGCTAACAATATTAGTTTAGTCAAATAATGGACCCTATTTGCGGAAATATCAAAAATACTTGCGGAAATATACATTTTCCATTTTATATTGTTTGCCCACAACTTGTTATGTACATTTGTGTCATAGCATTCTTCACTAATTGTAGGTCGTGTTTTCATTTCGGTTTGGTGTGAAAATAATAATTTTTGTTGTGAATTTAATAATTTTCTATCTATACTATATTATAGGTATACATGGTTATACTTTCTATTCTAAAATTATATATATATATATATATATATATATATATATATATATTTTGTTTGTTCTATAAAATTATGAATATATATATTTTAATGCATTACAAAATTAGAGAAAAGATTTCTCAAATTATTTGTTCTACAAAATTATGTTCTTACTCCTTCACTTCATTTTTACTGTAAGACCCCGAATTTTATGAAATAAAAGTATTCAATTTTTCTTATAATCACTATTCAGTAAATGGTTAAATTGATAAAAATTAAAGTTAAGGGTGATATATGATTTTTTTTTCAAAATATACAAGTGGTTATAAAATATTCATTGTTGTCGGGGAATATTCGTTTGGTCGTGGAATATTCTTTCTGTCGGAGAATATTCGTACGACGGCGCAGCCATTTGTGGGCCCCATAACAGAATAACTGTCGGATGAAGAAAATGACAAAATTAAGTTTTTATAAATAACGGCGTAATCGTTACCGTTAACACTGTTGGAATACCCGGTTGGTAAAATAAAGTAATACGCGTTGTTGCACAGTAGCACACGGTTTTACACAATATTTTTGAATTATTGATTCTTACGTAAGAAGGCACTACTCAATAATTGTTACAGTAGTTACTGTTCATTATTTTATTATATTGATTCAATAATTGCTACATTGTTAGTTTATATTATTATTGTTTCAATAATTATCACTGCACAATATTTCTCATTATCAGATCAATAATTCGTATTATTTGAATAATATTATTAGATAACATTATTGGCAATGTCTAGAAAGTTCTGTCAAGGAGAGGTTTGGTCACCTAATTGCGCGCCAGTAAGGAGAAATTCTTATTGGAAAGCCCCCTCTTTCCTGGGAACGGCCTGATTGTCATAATTGTGATTCTGTAATATTATTTAAGAATAGTTAATTATTGATTCATATGATAATGAAATATTTATTTGATGTGGATATAATTGATGAATATATTATTTTATGTGGATATAATCGATGGAATTAACGTTGAGGTGTTTTATCAATATTTTATCGGATTGGAGGTATTAAAAAACTCAAATCGGTGTTCTTAAAGCTTTACTGCGTGAGTTATAATTTTAATCTGACCGTTGGATCGTTGTGATTTTTGGATATGTTATATATATAAGTTGAGTATATGTCCACAAATTTTGAACCGTTAAAAATAAACGCATGATTTGTTATGAATTTTAAAAGGTGTTGAAACGGTGTTTAAAATCATCCGTTTGTGGATTTCGGATATTTTTAGTTTGGAATTTGGAAAAACTCAAAGCTACAAAGTTGTAGAGAATTCGATTTCAGTCAGAATGGACATAAAATTTGTATTTTTTTGATAAACGGTCTATTTTCTATGAATTGTTGAAGTTTCAGAAAATAAAATGATTTTTATTAAATTATGGGGTGGGACCCACTTTGGTTGGTGTTAATAACATGTGGGCTGCTGGAAAAATTTCAGAATTGGCATGCCTTGACAAGTCTTTGTCTTGGCATACGTAAAGAAAATAAGAAATAATATATTTTATTATTTTAGTCTCCTTTGGCGTTCTAACATTTTTCCTATAAATAGGTGCTTATGTTAGAATTGAAAATCACACCAGAAATAAGTTTTCTTTCTCTCTATATTATCAAGCATATTTTTGAGAGTATTTAGATACTTTGAGAGTTGCTATTTAGTCGAAGTTTCCTCCGGTTTTTCATCCGAAGTACTGCTCTCTTGAGATAAGGGATTTTAAGGGTTATTATGTTTTTCAGTTCGTACTTCTTCCGTCCTTCAGAAAATTCTGAAAATATTTGAAATGATATTTTGATGAGTTTTATTGATTGTGTCCAAAAATGGTAATTTTTGGATGTATAGATTAAGAGTTATGAATTTTACGAGAAAAGACTATTTTAAAAGTAACCGCTTATAACTCCTTGTGGTTAACTTCAAAATTGATGAAATTTTTATTGGGAGTACATCTATATAATATCAGTGTACTCTGTGAATTTCAGAATTTTTGGATAAAAGTACAATTTATGATAAATGTCTAAATATTCGGCGATTTTGGTCATATGAAAAATAGTAAATGAATTTTAAAAATTCTAAGAAAAATATATGTTCAATATGGGACTATATTCTGCTAAATCCCATAAAAGAAATATTTTTGGAACTGATTTGGTATTTTTCATGAAAATGGACTAGTTATGAATAAATGAGTTAAATATGTTATATGAAGGAAGAAAATTGGAAAATATGATTTTATGGCTTGAAAATAATATATGTGGTATATGCAGACTTTTGATGAGGGTTTTGGTTATTAGTGATGAAATCTTATGAGTTTGGCATTTTAAGATGATTAAATGCATTATTTAGTAAAGTGTAAACAATTAAAATAAATTATTTATAAGTTTAAGAAATGTTATTACAATATCATTATACCGAAATATTGGTATGAATTTTATTGTAAAATTTTTACCTTTTTTATGTTGGGGTTACTATTCATGAGTTACTATTCACGAGTTAATATTCATGAGTTACTATTCACGAGTTACTATTCACGGGTACTATTCACGACAAAATTAGTTTCTTTTTCTAACCAAATTATAGTTGTTTTATGAATATTACTCTTGAGATTAAAACTATATATTGATCATATTATTTTTATTATCATATATAATATTTTTATAACCCTAATGATGATATTTCTCTTTGACTTGGGTGTAAAGATGGGTAGATTTTTGGTATGATCATGACTATGGGTTCTCTTTGACCAGTAGTGTAAAGTTGAATTGTTGACTGGTATGATCATGACCATTGAATTTGTAATTGAATATCTTTAGCTTAAGTACAAAGGTGAAATGATCAACATGGTTTTAATTATTGTTTATACAAATTCTAAAATAATTATATATTTCTTTTAGATAATAATATATTTGGCTTGTAGTGCAAATATGAACTGTTGATGAATATATTTGGCCTGTAGTGCAAATATGAACTATTGATGAATATATTTGGCCTGTAGTGCAAATATGAACTGTTGATGAATATCTTTGGCACATAGTGCAAATACGACATGTTGTTCAATATCTTTTGCTAGTAGTGCAAAGATGAACATGTGTTGAGATGAACATGACCAACTGGTGATACAAATGAATATCTTTGGCCGTAATGCAAAGATGAAATTATTAGTATGATTATGAACAGGAAATGTGATTTGGTGTAACCATGATCTTTGATGTTTCAGGTAAAGATAGGTGATGAAAATTATCTTCGTCCTGGATGAGAAGAGGAATTTAGAACTACAATTATGATTATGAGTTATTCATATGATTGTGGACCAAAATTGTTGATTAATGTTACAGTGATAAAACATTGTTGGTGGATTTTTAACATGGAGAAAATAATAGACTTTATAGTCTATTTGACTCTTTTAATGGATTGCTCGTTCCGCTGCAACTATGGTTAAAATTTTTATCATCTACCATATGTTCTAAATCTCTGATTTATTATTGATGAAGGCTATTGATAATTTAATTATCTTTAGTCATGATATTCTTTACTGAGCTAGTTGTGCTCACCCTTTTGCTTTAAAATTTCTTTCAGGTAATAAGAGTGTAGTTGGGTCGAGCGGGGGTAACAGTGGAATAGGACGGTGGTCATCATTTAGAAGTTATATTTGGTGAATCAACTAGGGTGAGGTGAACCCAATGATAAGTAGGTTTTATACCTACTTATCCGGTATCTTTTACTTGAATTAGTTGCTTATATTCATGTGTCCTAGTTACTTTTCATGCATTTTGTGTTCGTTTTGTAGGTTATACGTTTGGAAGCGGTGTGAGCGATTATTGGTAAGGAAAAAGCAAGGAAAATGCAAGGAAAAAGCAATCCGGACATCGTTTATTCTTTTATTTTCAATTCATGTTCTTGGCTTGGAGCTTGGACTATATTGTAGAGCGTTTTCTTAGCTTTCCGGAACATCTTGAATCATTCAAATCGGAGTTCGGATGAAAGAGTTATGACATTTCTACCGACGGACGTTGAACTTCACCGTTTTGGGTGGTGATTTTCACAGCAGTCACTTATAGTCCAATTTCGACCATCATGCGTTCGTTATTTCTCAAAACTCAAAGAATGAAAGTTGTAGATCTCGTCGATATCTTCGATTTGATAGGTCGCGGTACTCGTAACTCCTCCCGGTTTAGAAGTTATAGCAGTTTTAGCAGAGGAGGTTCCAGCAGAAAATATTTTTGGCAGATTGGTACCCAGCCGGGGCTGGGCGTTTTTGTGCTTAGTACCCAGCCGGGGCTGGGTGTCTGGGACCATTAGCAGCTTACTACCCAGCTGGGGCTGGGCTTTTTCAAAGGAAATACCCAGCCGGGGCTGGGTATACGCGAAAATGAGCGGATTTTGTCCGAATTTGAGTCCGAAAAGGATTGTTTCAAGTTGTTTGATTCAAGGACTTCCAAGATGACTTAAAGACATGTACAAAGGCTTATAAAAGGAGGGGAATAACATGGATTAAAGGGGAATATTAGGAGATTAGAGAGCATTCTATTAAATTAGATTAGAGTAAATTAGAGAAAAACACTAGTTCTAATTAGATTTAGAGATTGAAGCAACTTGGAGACCATTGAAGATTTGAAGTAGGAGCAAGGAGGGAGCGTCAAATCTACTGACAATAGATTATTTCTTCTCATCTTCTTTTATCTTTATCTTTTAATGTGTATTCAATTGTGGATTCTTAGTTTTAATTCAATAATCATGAACTAATTCTTTGTTTGAGATTACAATGGATCTTATTGTGTAGTTTATTTTAATATGCTTCGCTATCAATTATTATGTTCTATTGTGAGGATTGTCTATTGTGATTTGGACTTAATTGTTTAATTGTCTGGCCATCAATTACCGTGATAATCTATATGAACTCGAGAGATGAAGTATAGATTTAGATCTAATCATGATAGCATGTGTTCAAGATTTTGTTAATAGCTTAAACTTGATGAGTGTTAAGGTAGAGATATGCTTGACATCGCATGTAATCGGATAGAGAACTTATTCTTCAACCTTCTTCAATTGTAATTCACATAGAGATATAGTGGGTTAGTTGATTAAGGTGTTTAACAGATTTCTATCTTAATTGTGGATTGACGTTAATACGGTATTAGTGCATCGAGAGGTGGTTAATACTACTTTCGTGTTCTTGATTAACAATTCGGGATAGAGAATAATTGATGAGAAGTGTGTTAACCTAAATGAAGCAATAAGTGAAGTTGTGATCTTAAATCTCCATAGTCTTAATTTAATTAGTGGAAGTTAATAGTAGTTTAATTTATCTAATTTGCATTTCATTCGTTTAAATAAGATTGAGTTGGTTACGGGTTAGTACTTGGTGATTTTTATTAACTAATTCTCTGTGGGAACGATACTCAACTTATCACTTTATTACTTGTTGACCACGTATACTTGCGTGTTGTGCGTATATAGATTTTACCCAACAAGTTTTTGGCGCCGTTGCCGGGGAATTAGTTTAATATTTTTTACCAATATTAATTTCAATCAAATTAGTCTTAATTTAAACATTTTTATTTTTATTTTTAATTCTCTTCCTATATTTCTCTCTTTTCAGGTACCATGGATGACTTTGCGTATCAATGGCCATACACGAACATGACTCAACCAAAGGAAGCGAAGATTGACAGACTCGCGACACTCTCCGCAATGTCAGCACAAATTAAAGAACTTTCGAGGGAGTTGGACGTTATCGTAGCCCAACAGAGTCAAAGGATGGCAATCATGTGTGACTATTGTGCTGGCAACCATCCGAGTCATCAATGCACCGTTAGTTTTGGGCGGCGAAAACAAGGTGGTGTATACCTCAACCAGTATGCATATGATAATTACCATCAAGTTTGGGGGTATCACCCAGATTCGTCATGGAGCTATAACTATCAAGACCAATACTCTGCTCCAAATCCAACATATCCATCAAATTTCTCAAATCCACCTCCAATACAACAAAAGACAATTCAGATTTCAAGGAATTCATGTTAAGGATTATAGCAGAAAAAGAAGAGATGATAATGAGTCAGGAGTTATTAACCCAAAATTTTAATAATCAAATGAAACAACTCCACACTGCCTCAACCAATGGTCCTCAATACATGGCTTCCGAGACTGAAAAAGAAAAGTCAAGGTTGGAGGAATTGGTGTCCAAGTTCATAGCATCAAATGAGGAGAGAATGAGTAATCAAGCGAGGTCAATTCAAAATCTTGCGGATCAGATAGAGCAAATGACCAAAGCCGTAAGCAACCTTCCTCCAAACACTTGGTGTTATGACGAGGATTCCGAGATTGATGAAGTTCCCGAGCCAAATCTACAACTGGATGAGACACGAGATGTTGAAAAAAAGGAGACAAGTGGGGATAGTGAAAATAAGGTCGGTGAAGAACAAACTATGAGTACCAACGAGGATGAGCCGATGTTATTAGTGCCCCAAGTTCCTTCTCCACCAAAGTTTAAGGATCTGGTTAGATTTGTAAAACCGTGCCCGCTTGGTAGTCATGTCGTCGGCGAAGATCTTATTGACATAAGAGTGAGTACAATTTTCAATCCATGGTGGGAAGAGAAAGAGAAGATAGACGAAGAACACATTGTGTGTGACAAGCTTCCATGCCCCAAATTGATCACATACACAATGGATAAAACACCTAGCTATGGGGAGTTCTTGATTGAGATCATACCAAACCAGAGCATGTTAGACTTCAACTCGATGGCCATCGTAAATGGGAACATACTAAAAGCTATATTATTTCTGATGGATGGAGGGTTCCTCAACTTTCGAAGAGGAATTGGATAGCATTGACCAGACAAAGTCAGGCTGAAAGACTATAAATCAAGCGCTGACTGGGAGGCAACCCAGGAATTTTTTTATATTTATATGCTTTACTAGTTTATTTAGTAGATAGGAATTAATTTTCTTATTAGGTTCTCTTATAATCTAATCCATGTTGTTTATCTTCTTTGCAGGTATTGGAGGTCCAATGGATAGCAAAATGATCGTCGCCGCCATCGCCACCATCAACTCACGCTTAGCTGATTACAGGGAAGTTCTCTTCTACTTACCGCTATATTCTTACAATGAGGACATTGTAATTGCTAAGTTTGGGGGAGTTTTGTTTAATTCATTATCGCATGTTTAGTTTATGTTATGTTAGTTTGCATATGTTGTTAATTTAGTTTAGGTTCATTATAAAAAAATCAAAAAAAAATTCAAAAATTCAAAAATAATAGTTAGGTACTATGTTCATTTTGCATAAGTCCAGCGGTTTGTTTGATATTTACAGTTTGTTTTGGCCAATGATGAGATTGGGATCGAGTAGACAAGTAGCGTACTGACTATTAGAGCTTTGATGTGATTTCTTGTTATGAATTGAATTTTTTTTTCTGTTTGAAACTGGTATAATAAGGATAGCACAATAAAAACAACTTGTTGATTGATTGAGTTTAAATTGATACATAATGGAATTCTTAAGGATAATACTAGTTTGGATGAATGAAAGACATGAATAAGTAGTGATGACTAAAGTTCGATAAAAACTTAAGTTCGGGAAAAAAATTTGGGATATATAAGCTTCAAAAAAAAAGAAAAGGAAAAAAAATGAAAAAAATATACCGTGGCTAGTTTTGTTTTGGGGCCTTTGTTACTTGAGCAAGTACGCCCGAAGGGGTATCTTAAAACCTAGCGCCCTAAGGTCTTAATGGTCTGGGAGTCGTTGGTCGAAAGCTCGCTAAGGGGTAGCACTGTTAGCCTAATGGAATGAGACATTGCACAGTCATGGTTAAAAAGTAAAAAAAAAAAGAAAAAAAAATAATAAAACGGGAAAAGAGCAAAAAGCCCCCATAATGAAAAGTAAAGCATAAGTATCCCGGATTGGACTCTTGAACTTGGTGGATGTTTGACTTTAGTTGGATCTAGCTTGTTCGTGAATTTTTTGAGTTTACACTATATGATGCCTTTGAAGAAACTTGTTATGTGTTAAATTTGATTTTATATCAGTTAACATTGTTGTGGAGCACACACGCACTATATCAGTGATAACAGTTTAAGATTTGATGATTGACGAGGAAATTGTTGATTGGTTTTGATTTGAAGTATTATCATGTTTACTTGACTGCTCTAAGGCCGGTTGAATAGATTTGTGTTTATCAATACTGCTGGATTCGTAGGCATGTAGATTAGTTCCATTGCATTGCATTGCATTATGTTGTGTTGCTTGAGGACAAGCAACGGTTTAAGTTTGGGGGTATTTGATAAGTAGGTTTTATACCTACTTATCCGGTATCTTTTACTTGAATTAGTTACTTATATTCATGTGTCCTAGTTACTTTTCATGCATTTTGTGTTCGTTTTGTAGGTTATACGTTTGGAAGCGGTGTGAGCGATTATTGGTAAGGAAAAAGCAAGGAAAATGCAAGGAAAAAGCAATCCGGACATCGTTTATTCTTTTATTTTCAATTCATGTTCTTGGCTTGGAGCTTGGACTATATTGTAGAGCGTTTTCTTAGCTTTCCGGAACATCTTGAATCATTCAAATCGGAGTTCGGATGAAAGAGTTATGACATTTCTACCGACGGACGTTGAACTTCACCGTTTTGGGTGGTGATTTTCACAGCAGTCACTTATAGTCCAATTTCGACCATCATGCGTTCGTTATTTCTCAAAACTCAAAGAATGAAAGTTGTATATCTCGTCGATATCTTCGATTTGATAGGTCGCGGTACTCGTAACTCCTCCCGGTTTAGAAGTTATGGCAGTTTTAGCAGAGGAGGTTCCATCAGAAAATATTTTTGGCAGATTGGTACCCAGCCGGGGCTGGGCGTTTTTGTGCTTAGTACCCAGCCGGGGCTGGGTGTCTGGGACCATTAGCAGCTTACTACCCAGCTGGGGCTGGGCTTTTTCAAAGGAAATACCCAGCCGGGGCTGGGTATACGCGAAAATGAGCGGATTTTGTCCGAATTTGAGTCCGAAAAGGATTGTTTCAAGTTGTTTGATTCAAGGACTTCCAAGATGACTTAAAGACATGTACAAAGGCTTATAAAAGGAGGGGAATAACATGGATTAAAGGGGAATATTAGGAGATTAGAGAGCATTCTATTAAATTAGATTAGAGTAAATTAGAGAAAAACACTAGTTCTAATTAGATTTAGAGATTGAAGCAACTTGGAGACCATTGAAGATTTGAAGTAGGAGCAAGGAGGGAGCGTCAAATCTACTGACAATAGATTATTTCTTCTCATCTTCTTTTATCTTTATCTTTTAATGTGTATTCAATTGTGGATTCTTAGTTTTAATTCAATAATCATGAACTAATTCTTTGTTTGAGATTACAATGGATCTTATTGTGTAGTTTATTTTAATATGCTTCGCTATCAATTATTATGTTCTATTGTGAGGATTGTCTATTGTGATTTGGACTTAATTGTTTAATTGACTGGCCATCAATTACCGTGATAATCTATATGAACTCGAGAGATGAAGTATAGATTTAGATCTAATCATGATAGCATGTGTTCAAGATTTTGTTAATAGCTTAAACTTGATGAGTGTTAAGGTAGAGATATGCTTGACATCGCATGTAATCGGATAGAGAACTTATTCTTCAACCTTCTTCAATTGTAATTCACATAGAGATATAGTGGGTTAGTTGATTAAGGTGTTTAACAGATTTCTATCTTAATTGTGGATTGACGTTAATACGGTATTAGTGCATCGAGAGGTGGTTAATACTACTTTCGTGTTCTTGATTAACAATTCGGGATAGAGAATAATTGATGAGAAGTGTGTTAACCTAAATGAAGCAATAAGTGAAGTTGTGATCTTAAATCTCCATAGTCTTAATTTAATTAGTGGAAGTTAATAGTAGTTTAATTTATCTAATTTGCATTTCATTCGTTTAAATAAGATTGAGTTGGTTACGGGTTAGTACTTGGTGATTTTTATTAACTAATTCTCTGTGGGAACGATACTCAACTTATCACTTTATTACTTGTTGACCACGTATACTTGCGTGTTGTGCGTATATAGATTTTACCCAACACCCAACGTTGGAAGGGTGTTTTGTCACTATCATACAAGATGTCTGACGACATACAACCTAGTGTCATCATAAAACAGAGTTGTGCTCATCCACTTGTTGAGTATATTTACGAGCACTACCTATATAATCTTGGTGTTTGTTTGAAGTATAATTCTCAATTTGAGACAGTGGAGATAATGATAAATCAAGAGAAGACTCACCATTGGGAAGAATATGATAGTAATCTTCTCGTTTTTCTTTGGGGTATATTGGGTCAACCAAGGATAATTATGTGCCCATATGATATCTATCATAACCTAAAAGCATGGCCTCCCATGTACGAAGGTTTCCTTGAGCACTTTCCAAAGATTTTAATTTCTAAAACAGTTTTTGACTATACCTTTATGTAAGGTGTCACTGTGAGGTGTTGTCCACGGTTAGGACATGTGTCACATTAGGTATATATTTGTATCCAAACTCACAGTATACGTGTTGTTGTATTTTGCACGACAATTATTGTAATAAAGTTGTAGTTGTTTTTTGTACCATGTATTTGACGACTCAGAATGGGTTGGATTGAATGGACCTATTTTGGGGTCGTTACATTTACTTCAAATTAGGGAGAACTATTTTCCAATAAAAGATTTCTGACATCCAAACCCAAGTAACATAGAGATGGAAATATAAGATAGCCAGTACTACAAAAATGAAAAGAAAATAAGTATCCACAGCTTTCAAAAAAATTGAATATAGAAAAAAGAATTTATATTTTTATAAGTGAAATTGTTAGTTCCATAAGTTACTCTCTCACGTGAGGGAAAATATCAATTCTCTATAGAAAACACTAGACAAACTAATGTAGTAAATCCTAATTTTTCAAATTAGACCCAATCAATTGTTGTATATTAATTGGATATATGGAAGATTTGTTCATTATATAAACCAATATATATTAGACCTGACAATATAGTTGGTTAACTGTCGGGTCAATCCATATTAACTGGAATCAAATGGGTTGGTTAACTGTTTTTATTTATTTGGTTTGGTTAAAATTTGGAACCATATTTTTAAAACCAAATATAGTTCCAACCTGGTTAACCATTTTTCGATCCATATTTTATTCCAAATTCAAATCAAAAGTTCTTTCCAACAATATTTACATATTGAAGAAGCTCAACCACCCACCCCCACCCCCACCCCCACCCCCACCCCACTCCACTCCACTCCACCCCACCCCAAGCCACGCACCCACCACACCCCACCCAAAAAAAATATTATGTGATTATGTATAGACCCCACACCCCCCACAATACCCCACCCCACCCCACCCCACACCCCCACTCCCACCCCCCAAAAAAATAATATTATGTAATTATGTATACACCCCTTACCACCATCCCTCACCCCACACCACACCACCCAAAAAATAATATTATGTAATTATGTATACACCCCACCCCACCCCCACCCACACCCACACCCCCACCCAAAAAAAATAATATTATGTGATTATATATATACCCCACCCCCACCCCCACCCCCACCTCACCCCCACCACATCCAACCCATACCCACAACCCACCCCCACCCCATCCCCATCCCCATCCCCAAAAAAATAATATTATGTGATTATGTATACACCCTTTATGTGACGCCCCCAAAATAGGTATTCAACACCCATTCTGAGTTGTCAAATATATGGTACATAAAGCAAACTACAACTTCAATAATATAATTGTCATGCAAAATACGACAACACATACTGTGAGTTTAAATACAAATATTATCTTCTAGACAATATCCACACTCAAATAAGTCCTCATTACAATTATTCAAACACTATTTTACAAAAATAGTGAGGACTGCTAAAATATCTTTCTAGAACCATCACTCCATACCCCGACTAGATCCTGCTATGTTCTCACCTCCTGCGAAGAAAAATGGAACAAAAAGGAAAAAAGGTGAGCTCAACTAGCCCAGTAAAGAATATTATAACTAAGATAATATACAACAAATTATCATTAGTTTTCAACAGGGAAAAATCTGATAAAATATAATAGACAACAAGTTTTAGATCAACAACTGCAGCGGAAACACCAATCCATTAGAAGAGTCAAGTAGAGAATTAGTTCTACTATCTTCTAAGATTTAAAAATCAATCATTAATATTTTATCCCTGTAACAATAATCAATATACATCTTTAATCAATATTCATCTTTGCACTACAGGCCAAAGATATTCATTTGTATCACCAGTTGGTCATGTTCATCTCAACACCTATTCATCTTTACACTACGGGTCAAAGATATTCAGAAGTTAATCATTCATCTTTGCACTACAGGCCAAAGATATTCAGTAATATCATCATTTAGGAGTGAGGATGATGAAAAATATTTTAAAGTCCAGTGAGACAGAATGACAAATAGTAAGGATTCGTATAACAGTTTATCCAAGATCAATAATACTCCATAATAACCAATTTTGAAGCAGAATTCAAAAATAAAGACCAAAATATGGATACAATCAAAGATAGTAACCATAATAGATATCTTGGATAAAAAGAAGAAAATTTCATTTTTCGGTGAATAGTATCATACTCGTGAATAGTGCCGTATACGTAAATAGTAATACCGACACAAAATGTTCCAAATTTGATAAAAAGTTTAAACCAATATTTCGGCATAATGATATTGAAGAAAATAATATAATTTAAGAAGAAAATAACATCCCTTACCTCAAAATAACCGTACTTCTGACTGAATTTCGGATATAGTGCTAGCTGAAACTTGTACTGAATAACAGCTCTTAAAGTATCTAACTACTCACAAAAATACGCTTGATAATCTAGAGAGAAAGAAAACTTGTTTCTGGTGTATTTTTCAATTCTAACCTAAGCGTCTATTTATAGAAAAATGCTAGAACGCCATAGGAGACTAAAATAATAAAATATATTATTTCTTTTATTTTTCTCTTACGCATCCTAAGTTGCCAACAAAGACCAGCCACCTTTGAACCAAAAATCAGCAGCCCGTATGTTTTCAAATAAGAGTGGGTCCCACCCATAATTTAATAAAAATTATTTTATTTTTTGAAACTTCAGTAATTCATATAAAATAACTCATTTATCAAAAAAATACGAATTTTATGTCCACTCTGCCTGAAATCGAATTTCTCAACAACTTTGTAGCTTTGAGTTTTTCCAAATTCCAAACATAAAATATCTGAAATCCACAAACGGATGATTTTTAATACCTCCACACCGACAAAATACTGATAAAATACCTCAGCATTAATTCCTTCATTTTTATCCACATAAAAATAAATATATCCATCATTTATATCCATATAAAATAAATATTTCCTTATCATATAAATCAATAATTAATTATTCACAAATAATATTACAGAATTACAATTATGACAACCAGGCCGTTCCCAGGAAAGGGGGGTTTCCAATAAGAATTTCTCCTTACTAGCGCGCAATTAGGTGACCAAACCTCTCTTTGACAGAACTTTCTAGACATTACCAATAATACTATCTAATAATATTATTCAAATAATATGAATTATTAATCTGATAATGGAAAATACTATGCAATGATAATTATTGAAACAACAATAATATAAAATATCAACGCAGCAATTATTGAATCAATAAAATAAAACATTGAACAATAATTAATGTAACAATTATTGAGTAGTGTCTTCTTACGTAAGAATCAATAATTTAAAAATTCTGTGCATCCACGCGTATTACTGTATTTTAACCACTGGGTATTCCAACAGTGTTAACGGTAACAACTACGCCGTTATTTATAAAAACTCAAACTTGTCGTTTTCTTCATCCAACAGTTATTCTGTTATGGGCCCACTAACGACTGCGCCGTCGTACGAATATTCTCCGACAAGAAGAATATTCCACGACCAAACGAATATTCCCCGACAACAATGATTATTTTATAACCACTTGTTTATTTTGCAAAATTTGCACATTTCACCCATAACCAAAATATTATATCAATTTAACACCTTATTATTCACATTAATAATTAGAGGAAATTCGATTTTATTTATAATCAAGTCTAATATTGCGTTTGTACTCTTGTTTGTGACTTTAAAAGGAGAGAAGGGAAGGAAAAATAATTTTATTTTTAAACTACATTATTACTATATTACTCTTATATATAAATATAATAAATGTCTAATTTAATAAGGTCTAGCTATTGAATTATTTTGTTTATTTTTTATGTTCATATATATATATATATATATATATATATATATATATATATATATATATATATATATATATATATATATATATATATATATATATTAACTCTAAGATATGCATATTAGTGTCAAAAATTTGTACCAGTGGGGGGCACAGGGCACTAGAGGAGGGGAGGGGGGCAATGGCGAAGTCATAAACATTTTTTAGTGGAGTCAAAATTATTACTAAGTTATAAATAATTTAGCGAAGGTTCAGAGACAACATCCCCGGATTATTTTTTTTAAATATTTTTATACTTTTAGGTCTCTCTCTCTCTCACTGTCTCTCTCACACACACACATGCTATTTTACAATGATAATATAATAAATAATAATATATATTATATATACACTATATCAACTCATAACAGATTTTTTTTATCACAACTGTTCATAAGTAATTCATTATTTATTTTTAAAAATAATATAAATTAGATCATTATTTAGTTTAAAATATTGTATAGAGATATACATATGTAGTCAAAATGTAATCGACAAAGTTACAAAATTTTAATTTGACCCCGTATAATAGAAAATTTATAAAATTTTAGTGGGATCAATTTATATATAATACTTAAAATTTTTAAAATTTACCTTACATTATAAAATAATTTTTTTAATGGAGTCAATTGACCCCACAACCTTGTATATGGGATGTGGCTTCGCCACTGGTGGTGGGGAGGGGGGGAGAAAATTTGTATTTTAAAAAATTGAGAGTTATAATAATTAGGGACAAGGTTGTTTAAAGAAAGAATCTTAAACTCATTCTAAGAAATTATAAATTATAAATTTGATGTAAATATTAAAAATAATAAAATTATAATTGATAGTAACTTTTAAATAAATTTTGATAAGAATAATTGTATTAAATAAAATTAAATGAATTCATAATTAGTTGAGTTTTAAGATTCTACCAATTGTCTTTAGAAAATGATGTAGATATTATTTTATTTTTAAAAAAAAGAAGGCAATATTAAGACTTGATAAGGTATGGTTTAGATCATCCTTTTCATACAATCTAATTTCAATATCCAATTTTAATTATCATACAAGAATATGAAACATTATAGGGAGAATTACATATTTTATTACATTTTTAAAAATAATTACAACAATAGTGTACTCATAAAATCTTTACACAACTAATACACTTCCATATTTATTTATAATATTAGTGCAATTAGGATTCCTTAATTTAGGGAATTAGTATTCAATTAGAATTTCTTAATTTACGGATTAGTTATACTCATGACTTCTTCTCTCTCTCCTCATCTATAACAACTGCAGTTAGTCATCACTCTTCTTCTTCTTCATTCCTAAACTACGATCCATGCGGGATAGGAAGTTGCTAAACTTTGATTTCTTTTGTTCCAAAATAACAGTGCCCATGCGGGATGGGAAGGAAATGATAATTACCGTGTGATTTTTCTTGTACCAATCTCCAATCAAGACCGTATAATCGCCAGCAGGATCATCAAATGGGACGGGAATTCTAGGACGGCTAAGAATTCTGATGCCTCAGAAACCACCGGCAGCTTTGTGGAATGCAAGGGAAGGGAAATAGTAAAAGCTTCCAATTTGATCCTTCACTTGAAGAATGTATGTATAATTCTTCCCCGGAGGGATTGGGCATGTTGTTCCATAAACTCCGTCCACAAATGAATTTCTCCTCTGCTGAATCCCATTCCTATATATATATATATATATATATATATATATGTATATATTTATGAGTCAACCAACTGTATATCTCCAGTAGCTTCTCAAAATGAAGGGTCAAAATGGAGGTGGGTATGAAGATTCGGGCGGTGGTGGCGGTGGATATGAATACTGGATGATGGTAACCAAACCTTCATACCAAAGTAACCAAACCGTCATATCAAAGTAACCAATCAACCTCCACACTTTAAAATTTTGGTTACCAAACCTTCAGATCAAGGTAAGCAAACCTTCGTACCAAGGTAACAAAATATTCATACCAAAGTAACTAATTCACATCCACACCGGCAATTTGTTCATATGCAATTTGTTCATGGTGCAGTTAGTAACCAAACCTTCATACCAAGGTAACCAATTCAATTTTATTAAGTTACCAATTTCGTTTGAATGTGATGCAGTTGGTAGCCAACCATTCATATAAAGGTAACCATTTTATTATTTATGAGTAACAAAATAGTTATAAAAAAAATTTCAGAACATTAAAAGTTACATATATTTATTTTAAAACTTTTTGTAGGGCGAATCTTCTTCTTATTCTCATTGGCGTTTTGGACAACAGAGATTCGCGTCGGTGTAGCGGCGGAGTATGTGAGGTGTAGCGGCGGTGTAGCGGCGGACTATTATTTCAAAGTGTATGTGAGGGAGATGAAGATTTGAATTTGAATATTTAAATTTGAATTATTATTTTGAATTTGAATTTGTTTTTGTTGTTAGATCCAAATATTTGAATTATTAATTATGGCAGTTATTTATCCTTGATTTTAGATTTCCTTATTAATGTGAATTGTATTATTTTTGTAATATGGGTCCCAATTACACTTTTTTGTAATTATTTAGTTGATGCACTTTTTTTGTAATTATTTTCTATTTGTTGTATACTTATGTAAAGAACCCAAAATTATACCTAGCAAATTTTAACTTTCGTACTAGTGGGGAGAGCAGATCTTCTGTCCCCAATTTATCTGTCCCCTTGGTCTTGTGTCCCCCCACTTAAATTTTGACACATAGCCTCTTACTTAACACCAATTAATTCTAAAATTAAATAAAATGACATATGTCAAAATTTATGTGGGGGATAGAAAAATTGGGGACAGAGGATCTGCTGATTGCTCTCACTAGTGGGGGCACCGGAAGGGGTAGCGGGTGAAAATTAAATCAATTTTACCTCCAAATCACTTCCCTTCTTCCTCAAAAAAAATCACAAACATAAAACACAGCATAAGAGGGGTTATTTTTGTTTTGAGCATAACTTTGATCAATTAAAGATACGAAACTCATAATATATCAAATTCAAACTTTTTTCGAAGACTACGAGACTCAACGCCTTTGATCATGATGTATGTTGTTTTAAGTCCAAAAGAAATCGAGAAAGATGTGTTTGAGCCTTCCAAAGTTTTTACTAGATATTGAATATATTTTTTCTTAATTAGGGTTTGCAACTTATTGTTTAGTATTTAAAGGACTTCTCGGGTTATTTTATAATAAACTAATATTATTTGGACTATAATTATGTAATGATTATTTCATCAGCCCTACTTTGTAGATTCTTGTAAATGTAAAGTTTATAAATTTAATTTAATTCCTATGATTGTTTTTATTATTTTCTCAGTATTTCCTCGTGTCATAAGCCTTATTCTGAGGTGAATCATTGCCAACAAGGATTCTTGATACTGAATTTTGAATTTTGTATATGGTGGCGGGGGAGAGTAGATCCTCTGTCCCCAAATTCCTTGTCTTCCTTGTGTTCCTCCACTTAAATTTTGACACATATCCCTTTATTTAATTTTAAAATTAATTAATGTTAAGTAAGAAACTAATCTGTTCTCGGTGGCGGGTAAGTGTTCTATTGGGGGATTTTGGACTTTACTAGTTACTTGTGGACTTGTGGTGCTCGAACTCTGCCAAACATGTTTCAATGCATAAACAGAACTGAAGGGAAAAGAAGAAGAAGAAGAAGATTTATTATCTTCTTTACAAAACATGAAGTAGAATTAAAAGTGGATAAGAGAGTTTTGTTCAGCCTAACTAGTAAATTCTACATGCAACATAAATTACATTTTTATTACATCTTATTTCACTCTCTGGTTTGATACAATTGCATACTCAGTAGAAACACACCACTACTGACCATGGCGGCAACGGCAATTACACTACACACCTTCATAATTTATCATCAAGAATTGTGGACAATAACAGCCCCTGAACAAACTCACACCTCCTTGTCCTCTCCTCCTGATCCTTGATTGATAAGGGAGATGATTGAACGGTTCTGTAAGCAGAAACGAATATTAGGCAAGAAATACTAGGCAGCAAATCGAAAGGGGTTTAATGCTTATTTACATACTCCTACGATTGCCTGAACCAGAGGCGGTTAAATTGCATTTTGCCCTTCTATTTGATAAGTACCCCTTCAGTTACAATTTGGATGTCATCCTTTTGGGATGCAAGGATTCAAGAATCAAGAAATTCCCAAACATATTCATACACCTTCATACTTGAAATGTATATGTTTTCCAACTATATTAAAACAAACATAATTATGTATAAATGTGCTTAGACACATCTTTAAATGCCGAATACATCGCAAAAATTACATCATCTAATATGCGACAAAGGGAGAATCAACTTAATATTCTTCAACTAAGAGTGATCTTAAAAGTTCATTTCCCTTATAACACAAGATACTCATAGGATCACTAGACTAGCCCTTGATATATACACATAGAAGTAATTGTGTTGGACCTATGTATATAATCTCTTCCCCATCTCCCCCAAACAAGAAGACCTTTTGCAGTCATGCAGTGCAACTCTAGTGAGATAAAATCAGGACAAAAGCATTTATGCCTATATAGACCAATGAAGAAGTCAAATAATGGAGGCTCTTTTTTTTTCCAAAAAAAGATTTACAAAAAAATACTCCATCTATTTGACGTCCAAGAAAAAAGCCACAGATACAATATGGAGTTAGCTTGTGAAATCACTTCGACCATACTGCTTTTAACTAATTCATGTGGGCGCAATGGAGGGCTTTTATACCTTATAAATCAGGATGCTACAATGTGAGTTGGCTTGTGAGATAAATAAATTTATAAATTTACAAATTTACCAAGCTTTTTACTACATCATCTGAGATCAATGCAGAAAACGAA
The DNA here is from genome assembly GCA_020205505.1 of Panax japonicus. Lineage (NCBI taxonomy): Eukaryota > Viridiplantae > Streptophyta > Magnoliopsida > Apiales > Araliaceae > Panax > Panax japonicus. The sequence continues at coordinate 55,584,996 of CM035100.1, forward strand.
TACTGCCAATAAATTTGGCTACAAATTAAGGCTCACAAAATCTTCTTAGACTTTGTGATATCACTCCAAAAGACAACCACAACGAAGCAGCAACACACCTATTACTGGTGTAAAAATGGTAAACTTGTGGAGCATGGACGAATACATTACTCAGCACTACTATTAGATGTTATCTATCACTAAAAATTAGGATGGAACTGGATAACATATCCATCCCATTCTTTCAAAGGCAAAACTTTAGTTCGAGCCACCCAGTAGGACCATCACTAATAATTGCTCACCCACGAAGGGGCTGAGCTGTTTTAAAGTTGCTCAAGTGCTATAAGAGAGCCAAAAAACTCATTTGGTAGCAGAAGTTTGAAACAAACTCAAATGTTAGTACACAATGTGCAATTAAATCACTTCAAAATGCATCATCCCCACTTACTATCGTCACGTATAATTTTATTTGCATATATTTACTAGGACTGTTCGGCTCAACCATACATTAGCAGATGTTCTTTTCCCTTCATTTGCCTAATCGTTATAATGGAGCCCATAAATAGCTCTATGCTTAAACAAGAGGGAGGAACACAAAAGGTGACAATGCTGTAGCGAAATAGATGCTTTGTTTCTACATTAAGGTTTTGATTGATTCTCATGTCCTACCCCAGGCACAAAAAAGCAGCTCTTTTTACCCTGCAATCTTAAGCCTAATACTTGGCCTTAGTGCCATACTCAGTTTTTTTTATCTCCATTAAAATAGAGTTCCTCAATAAAAACATGACATTATACAAGAGAAATTGGTGTCCTTAGTATCTTGATCTAAGATTCCTTGTGAAAGAGGTGTTAGTTTATGGTGAACCAATGGTATGTGTGCAAGAAGGATATGGAGTTGGCGAATCATTTGCTCCTAGATTGGAAAGGTTATTCTTTGTGGGCGACAGTGTTCTCATTGTTGGGGTAAAGTGGGTCATGCCTAGTTCGGTGATGGATTCTTTGGCTCGTGAAGAGAATCAAAAGGTTCATACAAGGATTCATGCTAAATCGGATCTGATTATATTGCCTTTAGTGGGTGCTTTGGAGGAAACATAATTTTTTATATTATGAGGCCAATAAGTGTTATCTTGTGCACATCAAATACCTATTCTTGACCTTGCTTTTCTTTTGGCATAATGAGGTGTATCAGGGGGAAAACTATTGCTATAATTATTTTTTATCAGAGTTTAACCTTGGGACATGATTTGTTTGTAGTGTTTCTTAGTGGCACATATATTTTTCCTTTTCTGTGTCCACCTCGTTCATGGTTGACACCCCCTTGGTGCCTATTTGGGAATATTAGTATTCTTTATCAAAAAAAATGTATTGTGACAACTGACAAAAGTCCTAGCAGTCAAAACAGACTACACTGGTATTTATGATATTTGTGATGGGTCCAAAGTTGCATGTGCCACCAAGATATATAAATACAAATGAGGTCATAACTTTTAGGAAGCCGGGTACTCAAATTGAGTATCAGTTAAAATTTTTACACCAAGAATTAAACATTCTAGCATTAGCAAAGCCAAATAATAAATACTCCCTCTGTCCAACAAAATGTCTTTAAGTGCAAAAAAAAGAATGTCTTCCGAAAGATGTCTTAGTAATAAATACAAAAGTCAAATGCAAAGTGTTATATAAAGACTACTTTACCATCAGAAGTATTTAGGTGGGATTCACTAAAAGAAACAAAATGATTCACTAGTTATGAGGGGTCCACCATGGGTAAAAATGGAACTTATTTTATACTCTCTCGTCTACTTTAAGTTTCTTAATTTGTGTGCATAGTGTACTTAAGACATTATTTGTGGGAAAGAGGGAACAATCTGACATATTGTAAAATGTGACTTCATATACAATACCTGCATTTTAATCATAGATAATTATAATAGTAGCTTTTCTAATTTCCAAGAAATAATAGTAGCTAGAGATACTTATTTTCTAATTTATAGTTTATTATCTATGTTCATATTTCATGCACAGTTTGTGTGGGGGGTTTTGTATACAGTCTACAGAGGAAATAATTTAAGAACCCCATTCTGACAAAGAGAAAAGCAGGCGAACAATTCTTACTTTTCTGAAACACTCTCATTTGAGCCTTTCTTGATGGATGTTGATTCAGCTGAAGAGTGAGATTGAGCACTCCCAAAATCATCAGCCATAGGCAAAATAAATGAAGACAACAATGGGTCAGGTGCCACATTGGTTGAAGAAACTAGGTAGGAAGACCCTCCAAAGAGAGACTGCAGGTTTCCTTCTCGCAGCTCCCTTCTCAACAAAGTAAGTGTTGAATGTGATCCACCTTTACGACATTTTCTCTTGCGCTGCATGTAAGTCTAGTCAAGGAATTCATGGAAGATAATCTAAACCTCAATGTAGAGTTATGGAAATACTTTGATATGAACAAGGCATAACAAGCTAAAAGGATGGAAGCTACAAATGTTTTTCTAAAAATAGTCACCAAGCTTTACATTTATGAAGACCACCACAACCTGGCCAAGAATCCTTGGAGGGGGAGAGGACAAACAAAGATACACAACGGTATGCAAAAAAACAGTGAGGCAAACATGGCAAACTTAATTCTGCAAACACTCCAAGAATCTTTTCAAGAAAACAACACTGTCTTATAGCAACAAGGGGAAAAGAAACCACCTAAGTAATTATGAGGGTTGAACAGTTTTATTCAATACATTACTCAAATGCTATGCAGCGAAGAATATTGTTAGGTATAAGTTATGTGACATGCCAAATAACAACATGCTTAATTGAACATTAAACAAATTTTATGAAGAATGCATCTAAAGCCCAAACTGAAAATAGTGGGGAAAAAGGATATCTTGAAAATATTTCCATGCTGCAATGTTATATGAGCAACCATGTCTACCCCCACCCTCATTGCACAAACCGGGCATACCTGGAAAGCAGAAAACACATATTTTATAAAGTAGTCTTGGGTAAAAACATAATTCAACTACATAATAATTTAGCAAAAACATTATTGCATTAACAATTAAAAGAATACTAAAGCAACCCATGATAATGCAACCTTGTCTTTTAAAGCTAATCCTTAAGCATTTTATAATCCTCTATTCTCTTCCAAAGAAGATCCACATAGGGTATAGTTTGTGGCAGATTAATCACAAAAAATGCTTCCAATACCTTATTCATATTCAATCTTGTTTGACAAAGCCTCGGGACAATAATTTACCATTTCTTCCCACTTCTTCTCACTAATCAGTAAGAAGCAAACTCTAACATCATCCTTAACCCCCCATACTATATATCTCTCAATCCCAAAACGAGAATTTAGAATAACATTGAAGAATTCTAAATAAAAGTTAGGTATAGTATTGTCACTCTTCAGTGAATATCTAGAAAGCAAAATTTCATTTGCGGTCAAATTAAAAACAGAAAGATGGACAATTAATGCGCCATAAACATGAAAATCATCGGATACATAAACATAAATAGAAATTCCAATTACCGAGTCTATGAACTAAAGCAGAAGTTGCCCATAAATAACATAAAGATTAAAACTTTGTTACTTAATTTCATTTTCTTCATAAATTACATAAAGATTTAAACTTTGTTGGTTTTTTTCATTTTCTTATTTGGCAACTTAATTTCATTATGTAAAAAACTGATTATCAGTGTCAACAACTGAGAAATAAAATTAATACCCCATTCTTGGCCTCCACAGGATGCTCATCATCAATATGACAACACAATCCAACAATATCGAAATACTCCGAACAAAATGGACATGGGAACTCTTCCCTAATGTCATCATCTGCATCAATTTCTTCAAAACCCATGAGCATATCTGCATCAAAATCATCCATATCATTTCAGATAAACAAATTCACATATAAACATGACTACAAAAACCTAGATTTAACAAAATTGAGCTTACCAGATCGCGATTGAAGAGCGGATTGATAGCGCTTAGAAGCTGAAGATAGACGAGCGCTCCACGAATCAGAGTCCATGTTTTGAAATCGAAGCACTTTGGGATCAAAATCAGTTAGGGTTCCAACAAATTAAATTACAATTTGATCTTTCGTGTGGATTAAAAACCGAAATTATAGATGAGAGAATTGGGGATTGTGGTTTGAGGAGTGAGAAATGAGAGAGATAAGAAGTGTGAATCAGCGAAAGAAAGAAAGAGCTGGCTTCTGGACAGCTTTTATATTGTTCATATTTTTGTCCAATTTTTATTTTTTATTTTTTAGGTCAATTTTTTATTATTATTAATTTAAAAAAGAAACACTATAATAGGCCACACATCTAAAACATAAAGAAGACCAGAAGGGTGCCAACTGCCAAGTTATATGAGTGAGAGATATACTTAAAAAGCTTCATCTTTGAGAGATGGAGGACCAAGAACAATAAAGTTGATGGCTTTTTGAATGCAAGGTTTTAATGAGAACAGATCTTCTGTCCGTATTTTACATGTTTTTGAAAGTCTCTTATTTAAATTTTGACACATCACATCTTACTTAACAATAATTAACTCTATCAAAATTTAAGTGGGGGACATATAAAATAGAAACAGAGGATCTGCTCTCGATTTTAATAAGATTGAAAATAGTCAAGTATGAATATTCAATTTGAAAATTATAGAGTTTCTATGAGTCAACAAATTTCAAGTCAAAAGCAAAAATAACTTGTTAAGTTAAAATAAATAAATAAATATAAGTATTTCGTCGACTTAAGCTGAGTTTTTAAAAATTGAGTTGTTAATTTTATGGTAAGTTGGTCAATTATAATCATTTTTTACATGCGTATCGACACTATATTAATCAATTGACTAAAATTAATTTCATATTGACGACTACTCCAGTAAGATAACAATATTTTCCAACTTTTAGAAGGGAGAGGGAAAAAGAAAAAATAAATAAAAATAATAGTGACAGTTTAAGTTGCAACAATGTTACATAATGTTAACATATATATTGTGGGTCCCGTCTGATATGTGGAGCCCACAGTATGCATGTTTGTATGTGAGTATTATGCTATTTTTTTATGGGATAATATCATTATTTTTTAAGTTGTAAGGTGGGACCCACACAAACCAGTCACCTGAGCAAGCGAACCCCAGCTGAGCACTGCCTGCTAAAAACGCCAGCGGCTGCACTAACTTCTCTTTGAATTTTGACCAATCTCCCTCCCTCTTTTATTTTCTCTCTCCTCTCCCCTTCATTCCCCATTATTCATCTCTCGTATACCAAAACCCAACTCGCTACCCAATTACAACTCCACCGCCGCCGTGACTCACCGATCTCCGATCCCCATCACTCACCCCTTTCTTGAAAAACCATAATTATTCCCATTAACTTAAACCCGGACGTGAATATGAATCAAACGTTATCTCATTCTTTCAATTTTTTTGCCAGATCTCCGCTGAATCCGTAAATTGAACGCAATATAGCATTTTTGGTTTTGAATTTTGATCAGATGGCGACGAGGAATAGAACATTTTTGTATAAAAAGTATAGGGATTCTATAAAGACCGTTCGGGCTCCGTCCGGTTCTTCCCCGCCGGCTTCTAGCTCCGGTGGTCCAGTGATCGAATTGGCGACTGTTTCTCTAATTAAACCCAGTCGGTCTTATGCTCCTCTCAGTACTGAGGATCCCGGAACTTCTTCCGGGTACATTTCTCCAATTCTTCCTCGTCTGTATAGATTTTCCCAAATTGAGTATTTTTTTTAAAAAAAATTGAATATCCATTTCTTACCGACTTTATGAGAAAAAATTTATCCTTGGGGCAAATATAATTCATACATCTGCACACATTTACTACTAATTAGGTGCTCTGAAAGTAGATTATTGGTAGATAAGAATGCTGTTAAAAAGTTAGAAAGGATGCATTTTTAAGTTAAAAGGTATTATTTTGGTGGGCTAAAAGTATAAATTTATAATATTTTGTGGCAATTTTTCAGTTCTGTTTAATGGTAGTTGAATTCACCTACAGACACATGGGTAATTTCAAGAGGACTAAAAGACAATTGTACCCCAAACTTTACACTCCTATTTTGCACCCCAAACTGAAAAAGGTGTCTAACTATACCCCAAACTGAAAAAGCTAAGCACACATGTGGATCTGAAGGAATATTTAAGTCTTTTCCTTCTTATCTTCTCCAACATTGAGCTAGAACAAGCTACTAAAGCTCAAAGTGATTCAGTAGTATGCGTGCAGCTCGATTAGATTGAAAATCCAAGAAATTCGATCAAGAAAAATTAGGGCTCATGGATCAAAATTGCTAGTGCATGAAGAAATCATTGATGAAGACGGCTTGGAGAAGCTCAAACAATGCCGGTAGAAGATTCCTTGGTTGTCCAGATTGGTGTGAAGATGGGCACGGTGGTTGTAATTTCTTCGCTTGGGTTGATCCTCCAATGTGTGAGCGTTTAAGGGAAGTAATACTTGGATTAATTAGAAGATTAGAGAATTTGGATGCTGAAATCAAATGTCTGAACAAAGGGTCTGTTGACTTCAACTTGAGTTTTGATTTTCTATTTCATGTTATCTCAACAAAGGATGAAACACCCCTCTAGACTTGAAAACAAGTAACTTGTGGGCAATTACTGGGAATGGAATTTATGGGATTGACAGTTAAACAATATAGTATTAGAAATTAGGAGAAATATGGAATGTAATTGTTGGGCATCTATTTTGTGGGAAGTTTATTGGTTGTAATTTATGGGCATTTTCTATGAATCAATAGTTATGTAAACCTGTTGAATTTTTATTATTGTGCATGTGTGAATTGGTTCAAGTTTACAGTAAAATGGTTGGTGTGCAAGTTATGATATCTGTTGCACATCACTTGCACACTAACCATAATGCTATAATAGCAAGCCCTGCATTAATGCACAAAACAGAGGCATTCAATTACCAGAGGCAATTCAATTAAGCCCTACATTAATGTTGTAAGCCCTGCATTAATGTTGTAAGCTTCTATTGTCATTCAATTAACAAAAAGCAGAGGCAATTCAAAACCATACTGCTATAATAGCAAGCCCTGCATTAATGCACAAACCATACTGCATCATACACACTGCAATTGCCCAACTGTTATAATAACCACAATGGTAAAAAATGTTCTAATCAAAATGCTCTAAATAAAAATAATTCAATAGAAAATCAAACTGTTATAAACTTCCAGGAACTGCTATTGCCATTCAATTAAGTAATTAATTCCCAGTACATTCCACAAATCAGAGGCAATTCAAAACAGTTGTCTTAACAGGCCTATTAACAAAATGCATCATACACTGCAATTTACAATCCCAGCCACACCTTCTTGGCCCTAGGCAACATAAATACATCAATAATTCATAAGCTTAGGAGCAATTATCTGCAGTAGTCCCCAAAAAATACCCTAAACTGGATATATACATCAATAATTCATAAGCTTAGTACCCCAAAAAAGAACAAAAAGATTCCAAAAATCACATCCAAACACTATTTATCTGCAGTAGGCCCTCCACTGTTTGGTTTCATAAATTGGATTTTTTTTCTTTTGGATCTTGCTGCAGCTTCTAGGTCTCCTAGTGTTGTACATTGTTTTCCCTTCCATGTGTATTCCTTGGGTTGTAATATATCATCTGAATCATTTCTTTGGCTGCCTTCATAATGAATTCCACCTTGCCACTTTGCAGAACCTCATGTTTGCTCAACATTCATTCCACCTGGATCCATTGTAGACTCATGTGTTGCTGTCATTGGTGGAGGTTGAGAAACTTGAGTATGAGCCTAAGAAGTCTTTTGAACCTTTTTAGCCCTCTTAGCCTTTGGAGGAGGTTGAGATGATTGACTTTGTGGAGCCTGTGAAGATTGTAAAATCACATCTGGCTGCTTATTCAGTTTCTAAAAACAGACAAACAGAAATGTATTAAACCCAATATAAGATCTTGAAAAAGCACATAAATAAAAACACACACTTAACTTACTTGAGGAAACCTTCTTGAATTGTGACCCCATTCCTTGAAAAATCCACATTTCAATGATGTTCCTTTCCTCTTCAAACTTGTACCTTCTGGATTTGATTCTGGAATATCATTACTTTTCCTTCTAACAACTTTTAGGCTTGCCTACAGGAATATGTTTAACTGGCGGCAAAGGTGGCTCAATCCCAGTAGAATCCCACTCAGATCTGTGCCTTATAGGCTCAATGTTGTGACTGTAAACCTTTAGACACATGTCCTTGGTTAAACACTCATGTACATATGTGTATGGATCATGTCCTATTTTGTTAATGCATGACATATCATGAGCACATGATATTCCAAAAAAGTCCCATCTCCTATAAGTACATGTTTTATTCTCCAAATCCACCACAAATGAATAACCCCCAAAAGTCATAGTCACCGTAAACCTCCCGCCACCAACTGACCACAATGGCAATCCACCCCCTGCCTGACCTTTCCATTTTTCTACTTTTTTAGTTATTATAGGGCATACTACACTATTATGTTTTAACATCATTTTTCTCCTTTTAACAATCTTATTCATGCAATATAATCTAAGTCCTTCTAGACATCCTATTACTGGTTTCACTCTAGCCTTGAGAATTTTGCTATTAAATACCTCATAATGGTTATCGACATACATGTCATTTTTGCATATAGTCTGAAAATGAGACATACTCCACTGAGCAGGTGGCTTAGGACCTAACCATTCATATACACTCTTATCTTCCTTTTTTAACACCTCTATTGCTTTTTGAAAGACATAAGGATTTGTAGCTTTGGCAGCATTCCAAACCAATTTTCTTAATCCAGAGCCTTTATGTTTTTGCCAAAAGTTCCTATATAAATGCATAACACAATGTCTGTGTTCAACACTTGGGACCACATCTTCTAAAGCATTAATCAAACCCTGGGGACAAAAAAGGTAATTTAGCAGAAACATGCAATCAATGTAATAATTGATGGAATAAAATATATATAAATGGAGAGATGTTTATACCTTTTGTTTATCTGAAATGAATGTCCAGCCTCCATCATTTGCAATCCCAAGATCTTCCACCAGCAAGTTTATAAACCACACCCAAGACTGAGTGTTCTCAGATTCAACAATGGCCAGCCAAAACTGGCCACATCCCATTGTTAGGGTCAACACCAACTGCAGTCAATAACTGACCCCCATATGGTCCTTTGAGAAAACAACCATCAAGCCCCACCAGTGGTCTACACCATAATTTAAATCCTTCTTTTAGTGGCTACAGACAGACATAAATCTCAAAAATCTGCCCAAGTCTTGTCCTTGCTCTGGTTCTGCTCTCTTCAAGACACAAGTACTCCCAGACATGACTCTTCTAAGCTCTGCAGCATAATCCAAAACCAATACATACTCCTCCTCAGCACTCTCTTCAATGTTTTTCATTGCTCTTTTCTTAGCTCTGTATGCTAGGCTCCTTGATACCCCAATATCCAAATCTTTAACTACTTTAGTATGAAACTGATCTAATCCCCAAGTTGGATTCATCCGAAGATCATCTTCATATTTTTTGGCAATCCACTCTGCATTTATACAATAATTATTCCACTCTCTGCAACAAGTATGCACTTTTTGTGACCTAGTGATTTTAAATGTGAGCTCTCTTTGCACCTTTGCAGCATAAAAGTACCATGTACATGGCTCCACACACCTTGCTTGAATCTTATTTGACATGTTTTTCTTGAAATACACCTTCCTTCCTTGTTTGATGCCATGATTTCTGATTGCTGCCCTCACTTCAGTGACGTTGGTAAATGACATTCCCAACTCAAACTCAGGATCCTCTATGACACCTTCCCTAAATTTTGGATACCCTTTATGTTTTTGTTCAGGTGGTTCAGTGTCAAATTCATCAACCCTAGGCATCCTTTCCACATCAGAGTCATCATAGTCAGAGGATGAAAATCCTGGTTCATGTGGTTCTTCTTGTGAAGTTTGGGTTTCTGCAGTTTGTTTTCCCTTCCCTTTGTTAATGGCAAATCTTGTTCCTTTTCCTTTGCATTTCTGTGTTACAGTTGCACCATTCCCTTCCCTTTGTTAGTTGCCCCATCCTCAGTCCCCTAGTCTGATCACCCTCTGCCCCATCCTCAGTCCCCCAGTCTGATCACCCTCTGCCCCCTCCCCAAATTCATCACTCTCAGTCCCCCAGTTTGATCACCCTCTACCCCTCCCCTAATTCATCACTCTCAGTCCCCCCAGTCTGATCCTCATCCCCCTTCCCAATTTCATCATCCTCTCCTCAGTTGATTCTCCCACAAAACTATCCACATAACTTTCATCAGTTGACTCTATTTCATCATCCCCAATTGATATCAAATCTCTGCATTCATTAATATTATCACCTTCAACTTCAACTTCAACTTCAAAGTCAGCTTCTACTCTCACATGTCTAATCACCTCCAAATATATTTCAATTAGTCTACTAGAAGGGATAAGCAAACACATTGTTAAAACATCATCATTTTCTAACCCCCATAATCCCCTCTCCATATCAGTTGCAGGTGACTTGTAATGGAACTTTAGGTGTCCAACTTGATATCCCAACTCCTTCCCCATGTTACATATGTCAAGTAAAGAGATGTAATCAGGATGACATAAATCAAAAAAATTAAAAGTACCTCCCACATACTGTTTATGTGGGCTCTCTTCAAAGTGTCCACCATGAAAAAACTTGACTGTAAAATACTCCTTATTGCCTGCATAGCCACAAACACAAAGTAAACACTGTCGGTTAAATGTGTGAACCACATCATATTTAATTGACTAAAATCCAAAAATTGTAAGAAAAGAGTAAAGAATCTTATATTTGATCATCAAAAAGGGTCCATTATTCAATGATAGATACCATTCCAGTTTACAACAAAAAGAAATCAATAAATTACAAAAAAAACACAATAAACTACAAAAAAAACATACTAAACTACACCAACCCATTATTCAAAATAGGTTCTGTGAAGCACTTGTGGTATTCTAGGACACCCTTCACTCCATAAACGTCATTGTCTTCTGAATCTCTCAAGAATCGCGAATCACTCATTCGAACCCTAGCACAACTGATTTTGGGATATTTGTTTGATAACCAACAAGAGTAAATATCCGGTGTAAATGTAACTGCAATTTGCAATAAATGTAAACTACCAAGCTTACCCCTCTGTAATAAACATTACAGCCTTAGCCTGTCATTTTTGACCGTTTAAGTGAAGAAAGTGTTCCTTTTGTTAAGTATAATTGAAGTTTGGGGTGTACTTAGACACTCTTTTCAGTTTGGGGTGCAAAAGTCAACATGGGTGTAAAGTTTGGGGTGCAATTTGTCTTTTAGTCTTACGAGAGTTTAGTACTGTTGCTTTAGCTCTTATTGGAAGGGGGGCGCGTGCCTGGTAAGATTTTAGGATGAAAAGAGAGAGATTCATTTACTTCATAGTTCATTGCATTTCAATTTGTTATGTGGTTGAGATTTAAGGAAACCAGGGTCCAACCACTTTTCAAGAACTGTACTTCTTTTTGCTCTTTTTTTACCTTTGCCCATTGGATTTGGAGTGGTTCTTTCATATGAGATTTCGAGGCTTTGGTATAAAATGATAGATTTTTGTGAAGTTGTGCACTGTTTTAAGTATTTGGGTTGTTTGGACTGAATGTAACTAAAAATGTATAATGATGAAAGTTTCCTCAGCATCTTCTTTGGGATAGGGCGGTCTTTTTCGACTCCATTTGGACATCCATTGCTGGAGGCTTTCATGGTGTCCCTTTTTCAGATCTTTAGTGCGACTTTAAGGCCTTAATTCATTTATGTTTCCTTCTTCCTTTTAGGCATCTCTAGTATTGTCTTTTCTTTATGCAGCGGGCTTCTTCTCCTCTTCTTTCATACTTCTCTTCTGTATCTATAATATTCTTTTATTATTAATATAATAGGAGACCAATAAGATGTCTTGCAAGTACTTCACCATTTCAACTTATTCTTCTAGAAGTTTATGAAAAAAACTGTCTTAGTTTTGATTATATTCCTCCAAGGGATGGAAATAATCATTTTTGTTTATAAAAGGTAAATATTTATTCTACAAATTGTAAGACATGCACAAAAGTTTGATCAAGATTTTTAAAATATATTATGCTCGCTACAAGCTATTGTCCACTAGAGAATCACTTTATTGTCCCACATTCCGTGCCAAATTTCTTCAAATCCAGGATTTGTAAGTTGACAATCTGGTAGCTTCAATATGTCTATAAGTGATGTGCTCCAGAATTGGTTTCTGAATCTTGTAATGGGACAAAGTTAAAGAGTCTGTTTCTGTTGTTACATACTATATAAACTAAAACTGATACAAAAAGTAGTGAACACTATTCACTCGTAATTTTACACTCCATATTTTCATATAATTTAGTAGTTTCTTAAACTCTCATAAATGTGAGTACTTACATCATTCCATAATAATTTGTTATTAAATATTTGGAAAGTAAGCCTGTCACCTCATGGGGTGCCCATTTGGTACCTCATTGCTATTTACCTTGTAGTTATTTGTTACTTTCTTGATTTATAATCACTGATGGGCTTTAGGACAAGACAATTAGCTTCTACTAGTTCGTCACATAGGTAACTTTACAACATTTCTATCTTTCTTGAAACTCTTGCTTGGAACCAGTTATGAAGACTTATGCAGGGCGAGTACCTCATCTTTAGCTAAAATTGAAATCTTTTCTATGCGTAATCAGTATTATTTCTAGTATGACCCATCTAGAATGATAATGGTGGAAGAATAGTGATGTAGTTAAGTTGAAGCCCTATGAAGCTTTCTGATTTGAATCCTGTGATTTGTCAAATTCCTAAAATTATGTAACACATTTATTCAATCCAATGAAGGATATTTTGCACCATATCATTTGCATAGGACATCCAGAGGTACCGTGTAGTTTTCTTCAGATAAAGCCATTATTTTCCCAACAGCTTTTTAACTAATATTTGTCTCCTGCAGTAAAGGTGCTCTTACAGTGGGATTACCTCCAGCTTGGGTGGATTTATCTGAAGAAATAGCGGTAAATGTGCAACGGTCACGAGGAAAAATGACTGAGCTAGCAAAGGCTCATGCCAAAGCTTTGATGCCCTCATTTGGAGATGGTAAAGAAGATCAGCGAAGGATTGAGGCTCTTACGCACGAGATAACTGATCTTTTAAGAAAATCGGAGAAGAGAATACAAAGACTCTCTGCTGGTGGACCTTCTGAGGATTCAAATATCAGGAAAAATGTTCAGGTATTAATTGATCTATATTACCTGGTGTGGATTACAACTCATCAAGCTTTTCAGAAGAATTGAATATTCCCACAATTTCTTTGCAATTTATATTTCAGACTTGAGTGGTGGCTGTTTCAGATTTTATTTATAATAAAATATTCATTTATCTAAGAAAATAAATAAATTCCAGACTGCTGAAGTATAAGCAGTCATTATTCATTAACAAGATCATTTCTCTTTCTCTCTCTTTCTCATGGCTTCAGGTTTATTGTTGGCTGAAGTGTTATTGCTCCTTTCCTAAAATGTTTTCTGTATCTTTCCAGTACCCTTGTTTGTTTGCTCAGCCCTGAATACTGGTTAATTATAACAACTTTGTATATCAGGGACCATATCTCACTGATGATCATTTCATACTCCAGATTATAGAACGAAGGAACTTTAGAATGTTATATTGACCTATCTCTTTTCCAAGAAATCTTCTGCTGGAAAACTTGATCAACTTTCTAGAAGTTAGTGATTAGAGTTGGGTTGCTCACTCTGAGTAACAGTATTACAGAGCTGTGCTTAGTGGCATTTGTAATAATCAAGCTTGTTGTATTTCTACAAATGAAGTGCCGTTCTGGTGAGCTGCACTCACGTTCTAATGTTTATATGCCAGCGCTCTCTTGCCACTGATCTTCAGAGCCTCTCAATGGAACTTCGCAAGAAACAGTCGATTTACTTAAAGCGCCTTCAGCAGCAGAAAGAGGTCCGAACAGACTTTCCTTTCTTTCAAAAGCGATATTTTAAATTTAGAGATAATTTTTATTTTAAGTTTCAATTTACATTAATAATGGCCTTTTCGTGCTCTTGGGATTTTTTGTCATGCATGATTTACTAAGCGCTCAAAGATGATAACATTTCTATTCCAATCAGCAGAATTTCTGACTTATTCTTTGTTAGGTAAAACTGGTAGTCAAGGAATTATATGTTTCCTAATACACTGCCTTTTTATGTAGGGCCCAGATGGGGTTGATTTAGAAATGAACTTAAAAAGAAATCATTCAAGCATGGGGGATGATGACTTGGACGACATGGTATTCTGATTTCTTAAATTCTTGTGTTTTATTTCTTAATTTCTCTTTTCCATTTAAATGTAGATGCACATAACATACATATATGCAGACAGCGACATTTCCATTTAAATGTATATGCACATAACATACATATATGCAGACAGCGACACATTTTATAGTGGGAAATCATTCCACTTGATTTATGTTATATCAAGAAACATGTTATTTTACCGAGTGAATAAAATATATAGGAAAACATCTGAAAGAGGGACAACCAATGTGTATGAGTGATGATATTGAGTCTCAGATGCATCATGTTTGTGCCTTTGTGGGTGCTCTTTTTTCTTTTCTTTTCTTTTCTTTTCTTTTGGCGTTTTAGGAGAGGCTAGTCGTTAAACTTGTTGGTGATTGTTCATCTTTTGAAATATAACTATCACATTCTTTCAATAAGAATGTGATTTGTTATTTATTACAACTATAATTTTACAAGACATGCTATTCAGGTATTCAATGAACATCAAATGGCCAAACTGAAGAAAAGTGAGGCTTTCACCGCAGAAAGGGAGCGAGAGATTAAACAGGTAGGTGTAGAGCTTTTGACTTATATAGTTGTACTTAGTTTCCTTGTTACCTAGATAACCCTTTTCTAATGACTGAATTTGTATTAACATCTTACTCCCATATCTTGGTTATGGTAGGTTGTTGAATCAGTGGGTGAACTTGCCCAAATTATGAAGGATTTGTCAGTTCTTGTTATTGATCAGGTTAGACCCTTCCCATCCAATTTAATAGGGTCCTGGAATGTGTTGCGATTGACCAAATTAACATCTCCAAACAGGGCACTATTGTTGATAGAATAGACTTCAATATCCAAAATGTTGCTGCATCAGTAGAAGAGGGCTTTAAACAACTGCAAAAGGTTCTTTCCTCCTTTTTTAATGTCCCCAGTTTTATAAATTTAAATATAAAGCTTCTTCTGCACCCTGCCCCGAGCTTATCTCTCTCCGTGACTCTCGTATATTGTCAGTTATTGTAATATCATTTTGTGTTTAATCAAACTTGTAGGCAGAGAGAACTCAGAAGAAAGGGGGAATGGTGAAATGTGCTACAATACTTGTTATCATGTGCTTTGTAATGTTGGTTCTTTTAATTCTGAAGGAGATAATATTCTGATCTTTGAACATAACATAAAACTGCCTCATTCTCTTTTACTGTAATTTTGGTGACTGAGTTTTGGGGACACATGATTGATTCTTTTCCCTGGGGAATTTTGTAATTTGCCTCCCTATGGCCTATTTGTACGCTAAAATGAGATAAAATTCTCTGTTTTTGTATCAATTAATTTTTGAAATAAAATGGGTAGTCCTTTTCTTGCAAATCTGCATGAATGAGGCTATTCTGAAGGGAAGTCTATATGTTAAGTATTATGAAATAAAATGTATGAATTATGAGTGTATTTGGGTGTCAATTAAGTTGGAACTTAATTTATATTCTTCTCTAATTTGTTATACTCTTAATAATAAGTTAATTTATGGGTTCTTTACAATAATATACAACATTAGTAAGTAATTACACTATTAGTGCATCACTAAAATAATTACAAAAATATTAATTTTCCCATATTTATTTACAATATTAGTACAATTAGGATTCCTTAATTTAGGGAATTAGTATAGGATTCAATTTATAATAATAAGGAAACCTAAAATCAAGAATAAATAACTGCCATAAATAATACTCCCTCCGTCCCAAATTAATTCCTCAATTTTGATTTTTTTTAAGTCAAATTGACTATTTTTAGAATTAATAATTAAGCATATATAAATATATTTCTAAAATTATAAAAAATGGGATTAGTAATAAATTCTATATACTTTCTTTTGGTTATAATTTCTTCACCTATATTTTAGCAAAAATAGTAAAAAGATTAGTTTTAAAAATGGTCAATTTGACTTTAAAAAGTCAAAACCGACCAATTAATTTGAGATGGAGGGAGTAATTCAAATTCAAATATATTGGATCTAACAACAAAAATAAATTCAAATTCAAATATTCAAAATTACCAAACAAATCGAAAACAAAACAAAGAGGAAATCACGAACAACCAAAACAAATCGAAAAAGAAAAAGTCAGAGTTACAAAACCAGCAAGAACAGATCCAAAACGAATTCGGAGTAGCCGAACAAAGAGGAAATCACGAACAACCAAAACAAATCAAAGAAGAAGAAGAAGAAATCGGAGTTACCAAAACAAATCGAAGAAGAAGTCGGAGTTACCAAACCAGCAAGAACATATCCAAAACAAATTCGGAGTAGCCGAACAAAGAGAAAATTACGAATAATTTTTTATTTATGAATATTTGGTTACCCACAAAAACTAAAATGGTTACCTTTGTATGAAGGTTTAGCTACCAACTGCACCATATTCAAAATAATTTTATTTTTAAAAGGTTATTAATAATTTGCTAACCGCTACATAAATGGAAACTTAGACATGGCATTTCGGATACCATCTGCACGTAACACTTGGAAATTGTTCTTAATGTTTTTTATAATTAATTGGTAACCCAATAAAACTGAATTGTTTACCTTTTTATGAAAGTTTGGCTACCAACTTATAAATAACATTTTAAAAATAAAATTATTATAAATTTGGTGCAGTTGGTAGCCAAACCTTCGTACAAATATAACAATTCTACTTTTTGTGGGTAACTAAATATTCATAAAAAATAAACTGCGCCTCTGCCACAAAATCGTTTCATCTCACCAAAACGAATCATTATCAATTGGGGGAGGAAGAAATGAAGATTGTCCTAGTTGTAGCATGGAGACAATGATCAATAATGCTTGGGTTGATTCTTTATTGACTTCAAGCTTTGATGTTTGAACTTCTTCTTCCGTTAGGCTTATCATCATCTTCATAGTTTTTGAGCTTTTCCAAACATGCATCAACTCCAAGTAAAAACATAAAAATAAAAAATAACGTTTGTTGGAGCCTTATAATTACTACTCCATACTAAGATATCGATAATAAAAATGATACTGTATGTTTTTATCTACACCAGGTTTTACCAGTTTCTCGAGTAGCTGCACTGGTCGAGATGAAAAGATTGTCGGTTGCAAAATCGGCCGGGCGAACTGCCAATAAGTGTGTTTTGGCTGATCCCACAATTCTTTTTGGTGGGTTCAGGGGGGAATCCTTCATATACACCGGCTAGCTCGATTTTTTCATAACTCAATCACCAAAAGGAATGAAAACAATGAGCACATGCCTATTTCTCACAACTCTATCGTTAGGTTTCTTCCCGAGTAGTTTCTTGAATTTCCTAAATTAAAGAATCATAATTGCAGTAATATTGTAAATAAATATGAAATTGTATTAATTGTGTAAATATTCTATGAGTACACTATTGTTGTAATTATTTTCAAAAATGTAATAGTATATATAATTCATCCAAAAAAAATCGAATCGAACCAAGACCTAAGAACCACTAGGACTAGGCTAAGGCCTCATCAGCATGAAACTTATTTGAAGGATCAATTTTGGCACAAACTCCTCTGGTTGAGTTGGGGTTAATTTAACAAAAAGGTTGTTCATATAGCTTGTAAACAATAGTTTTATTTCAAAATAATTAAGGCAAAAACAATTATATGTTTTGATCCCAAAGTTGCCATATGAGAATGTAACAACTCCATAGAATCCAAATCCTTGTTCTCACCTATAGATTACCTGCCCCTTTTTGTTCTGAAGAAAATTTCTATTACCCTCGTATGAAATTCAGCTAGTAATAATTCAACAAGAGCATACTCATAGATGAAAGAGAGCAAAATTTGAACGACTGATCTTACAATCTTGCAAACTATAGAAAACTGGAATAAGAATTTTTGAAACTTTTCCATTAATCAAATAGCATCCATCAATCCTTTAGCAACATAACAAAGAAAAAATCATCAACACCCACCCCCAAAAAAACCAAAAAAAAATGTCTTCCTCGATACTTTAAGCTGGGTCTAATAATTTTGGGAGCCCCAAAAACATCCAGCAACTATAAAAAAGATTACCGCAAGAGAAGGACTCCGGAAACTTTATTGGCCACTTAGAAACTCGGCCAATTGGCCAAAAACAACCAAGACAGTCTACAAATTGTCAACTTCGGACTGTTGGAAACCAAGATGATCACTTGCCCTCACCCATACATAACTTTGACCACGGAGGAGCCATATCAGAAGACAATGCAAGACGCTTGCATGAACCAAAACACTTCACGAACACGAAGGAATTCAGTGAAACAATCCTGCAATATGAGGATTACTAGCAAGATTTTAAACCCGAGGAAAATGTCTCATGGGTCAAGAAAGGGTAAGTTGAAGTAATCACCAACAAATAAAGAATCCAAAAACAATTCAAGAAAAAAGGACGTGCTAATACCAAGCATGAGAAAACTGATACTCATGGTTAAAATAGGCATAGTACCTTCAGTTGAAGCTGAATCCACCTGAAGGAACAGAAACATCACCACCTCCGAAGTGGAACCCCTGCTGCTGGGAAGCATCACCGGGTGGCAGAGTCTCATCAGCTTCCTCCAACCAATATGTTTCAAGAATTTTTACTGCCTTCTCATAAATCTCATTGTTGTCATGACTCTGTAAGTTCTCAATTTTCTCTAACCCCTCAGCATCATCAATCATTTGAGCATAGAGATTAACTTCTCCCGACAGCCCCAAATTCTTTTCTGCTTCCCCAACCTTTAAAATGTTTTCAAGTCCCTCTAAACAGACTGTAACAATTCTGGCATCTGGGCACACGAGTAGATCACACAACGGCTTGATACATGCTTGACTAACTAGATACCTGTCCACCAAAATTTAGTTGAAGTGCAAATTTAAACATACAATTAAATAAAAATTGTAATAAATGTACGACAAATTAAATTCGCACAAGGAAATAAGCATATTTAATGGGCAGCATACTTGATTTGCTCGTGAGTGCCCCCAGATGTGGCATTTGACAGTGCCCAAGCAGCTTCCTTCTTGATATCAAATTCTGCATTTTGAAGCAGTTGAACAAGAGGACCAATAATATTGGCTTCAATTATGGTCTGCAGACATAATTTTTTTTGTCAGAGAACTAACTAAAGGGAGAAAATACAATAATTTAATATATCTAATATAAAAAAAATAAAGTTCCAAATGGATAAATTAAAATATATGGCACAGAAATGACACTTGCAACCGCAGTGATAAGAAATCAACAAATTTGCTACTTCGCTTACCTGGATTTGCTCCTTGTTGCCAGCTGTGATGTTGGAAATAGTCCAGCACGCTTCTTTCTTAATACTCTTTTTATGATTATTAGTCAATAAGTTCAAAAGGCAGGGCAGTGCTTGATAATTGATGATAAACTGGAAAGATAACCCACAAAAATATTATGTTATAAATTGGTTAGGAACTTGGCATACTTCAGGACACCATCAGCATACTAGTCACATTTTCCAAACTAAACACATTTTCTTTGGAGTTGTACAGAAACAACCCAAAACAGAAAATTCAACACAAGGAACTGGAAAATTTTCAAACAGAGTCAAACTCAAGAAATAGCCCTCATCTTAATAATCAATCAAATGTCTGTTTTACTGCAAATATTTTAAGTTGACTTTTTACAAATCAACTTCCATTTAAATCCAAAATCAATTTCTCCAGAATTCCAAAACTAAGTAATATTTTGATACATCATTCAAGGTTTCAAGCACTTCAAAGCATGAACGTTGATATATACGCAGCAAATCTTTTTATATTTCTTCTACCTCTAAAGCCTCCAACCTCTAAGCCTATTATTTTTTCTTCTACCCTTACTAGCCCCCTCTAACAAAGCATGAGCTTGATATATATGCCATAATCACTGTTATACAAGGAAAAATCACAGGGTAAGGTGTTTTCCCTCTCTCTAAAAGGAATGTGCAAGTCCCATGGCATGAGACGCAAGTTGTTTATGAATTGGAATTTAATATAAAAAAAATACTTCGATATTTATTTAATTTTTTTATAAACAAAAAGTATTGTTACTAGCACATTTATTTGTAATTACATGAAATTTTATAATTTATGTTGTCAAAACTATAATTTCAAGGGTTAAAGTTTTACATAACATAAAAATATATTACAATTAATAATTTTCATGGATAAATAGATGGCCATTTTAAAATTACAAAAAGTTAAAAGACGGTTCCAGATGGATGTTAAAGTAAAAGAAAGACGTCTAAGATTTTTAATAACACACTCTGTGTATTATCTCTCATAGGTTTTTCCTCTTTTTAAAGGTTCAAATTTTACATGTCTGATCACTACAAAACACTAAACTATCCACCAAATATTAGTAAATATGTGAATACCTGAGTTTGCATATCATCTCCAGTAACAATGTTCCCAATAGTGCGAAGAGCGGGAATCAGAACGGACGGAGATGGATGACTGAAACACAAAAAGGTTTTGTTTCTAAGTCATAACAAAAGGAATACCACATGTAGATATTCCAAAATGGAGTATAACCGACATCTTAATCAAATTTATATAGAATAACTTACAGTAAAAGCTCAACAAGTCGAGGACATACACCGGACTCGATTACAGCTTGAATTTTATCATTAGTACCATCCGAAAGATATGAAAGGGCCCAACATGCATCAGTTAAGACTTCTTCATCATTTGAATGAATAAGACGCTGAAGAGCTGGGAGTGCTGGTCTCGTCTACATGTTTAATTTTGGAAATTATAGTACCACAAAAATGTGCATGGCTGGTGCCATAACACCATTAACTTATAGGAAAATTTGAGTTATTTAAAAAGAACTATACTTCTTAAAATTGTTTAAGCCAATATGAATTAAAAATACATAGATATGCTTAGGTTTGATCGTACTGTGCTTTACATAAATTCCAGCACAAGGAAAAAAGAGATAACATGAGACCAACCTGATCAAAGGCAGGCTGAGGTTTGCCCCTACAGAAATTTGAAAGTGTCCATGTAGCATTTCTCAGCATAGAAAGTTTAGCATGCTCATTCAACTGAGCCAGCAAAGGAACCAGAGCCCCATGGCCTAGGACAAGATCACGACATTTAGGGGAATCACCAGCAACATTTCCCAATGCCCATACAGCCTACACGAGCAGAAGAACAAGAGACCCCATGCCCATAAAAGACTGTTAGTTAAACCAAAAAGCATTAAAAATGTAAGTGTACAAGGAAACTAACAATTAGCAAGCCTGGAGTATGTCATAATTAACGAATATGTACCTGCTCTCGAACATCATCACTAGGTGAACCAAGAAGCTTCGCAAAAATTGGAACAGCACCATGATCAATTACCACCTTGGTGTGTTCAGATGTCCCGGAAGCAATATTTGTTAGAGCCCAAGCTGCTTCAAACTACAAAAAGAAAATAAATTGAAAAAAAACATGAGCAATTAAAAATACAGAATACAATGGATGGAAGCAGATATGGATCATATAATGCCATACCTGAAGTTGTGGGTAGTCCTCTCTCATAAGGAACTCAATAAAACGTGGAACAACACCAGACTGAATAACTTCCTCTATTGGAGGACTGCGTTCTGGTAATAAATTCAGAAATTCAAACATCATGAAACCAATAATGACATATATTTAATCCACAGAAGAATATGTAAGGATCAAACTATCACCTATCGATAGCAGTTTCCGAAACTGAGTTGTTGCCTCAAGCTGCATACTACTATCATCAGTCCAAACACCGGCAACCATTTCAGGTAAATTTTCTAACTGCAATCAGGAAAGAAAATAGATAAATAATTTGCAAATACGAATAAAATCAAGAATTCAACACCAAAAATACATACGGTCACAACATATCAACCACGATTGACAAAACTCAAAAGATAATACCAGTAAATAAATACCATAATGACTCATTATTACTATGTGTGGAACACGATCATTAACTTCTTAAAATGAGATGGAACAGAAGAAAACCTCAACATCACAATATACCAAAAAATACTACTATAGATTTAACTGAAAAATGCAAAAGTTCAATCAGAATCACTACTTTTAAAAAATAAGAAAAGGCAAAACCCATCAATTTCTATAATATAACAAATGAAAACTCTATAGATATCAATCATAGACGAGAGCAAAGAACCCTTCAATGTACTACATAAAAGGCGTACAATTACATCTAAGCAGATTTACCATTCTCTAGACTAAGTAAGCTTATAATAGTATCGATTGCATTTTAATAGAACCATAAAAGGTCAAAACATATCCATCCGTAAAATTTAAATAGTGATAGGACTTGTAACCTAAATCAACACTGAAAATAAAACCCCTAAAATTCCAAAAAAAGTATACAGGATTTCTTTAACATCTAATCAAACAAAAACATCTTATTTATATGCATTTCGTTGAATTAATGTCCATAACAACTCAAAAATACTCATTAATAATTTGGCATACCCTTAAAAAATCACAACATCGCAGACCGTACAACTAATATAACCCTAAAATGTAAACTGTAAACTGAAAGTAAAGCCCATCCCAATAAAACATGAAATCCGTAAAATTCTAATAAAATCGATTCTTTATTCTTATATATACCTTTTTTTCCAGTCCCGAGGCAGTTTGAGCTGGAATTGAGAACTGCTGAGTGTCTTGAAGCCCTTCTCGTCTTTTTTTCTGCAAGCTCTCTTCTCTTTTGTTTTTCCGGATCTCCACCATATTATCTTCTCTCCTTCTCCGTCCTTCATCGGCGTCAACGGCCACCTTGTACCGGTTCCGGCGAACCTCGGTTCTCGCGTTTGGTCTCAGCGACATGGCTTTGGATCGATGAACTAATTGATAGTGATTGATACTACACCAAATTCAAAAACCCTAGGACAGAAATATATTGCTATTTATGTATATGTATTTCTCTCTCAGTATCTATATGTAATCAGGATTCAGAGGGAGATAAATGGAGGACTGAAGGGAGGGTTTGGGTTTTTGATTTAAAAAGGGGGCAAAAAGAGGGAGGTTTACATATAGGACAAATTGATAATCCCTCTAACATAAATGCGACATCGATTAGGAGTTATTTACGAAACTGGTATTGATTTTGAATTTGAAGACGTGGTAAAGGGGCCCATCTGGTTTTATTTTTGAGAAATACGCCTCAACTGAAATTTAAATAATAAAAAAAAAGTCCTTTACATAAGTATACAACAAATATAAAGTAATTACAAGAAAAATACATCAACTAAATAATTATAAAAAGAGTGTAATTAGGACTCATATTACAAAAATAGTACAATTCACATTAATAAAAAAACTTAAAATCAAGGATAACTAATAATTTAAATTCAAATCTTGTCTCTAACAACAATTTTAAATCCATATTTCAAAATTCAAATCAAAATGAAAAAATTAAAAATAAAAAATTATGAAGGAGCTAATGTTCATCATCCTCCTCTCTCGCCGCCACCGCTGCCGCCGCCACATCGCCGCCGTCGCCGTCGCCACCGGATTTGCTATTCTGAATTTCTTTTGACGATTTGGTTACCCACAAAAATTGAAATGGTTTCCTTTATACGAATTTTGAATAGTAACTGCATCACATTTAAAATAAAATTGGTAATCAAATAAAACTGAATTGGTTACCTTATCAAATGTTTGGTAACCAACTATATGAAATTTGATTACCAACTGCATCACATCCAAAATAAATTAGTAACCAAATAAAACTAAATTGGTTACCTTATCGGAAGGTTTAGTAACCAACTGCATAAATTTTGATTACAAACTGCATCACATTCAAAATATATTAGTAAGTTAATAAAACTGAATTGGTTACCTTATCAAATGATTTGGTAACCAACTACATGAAGTTTGATTACCAACTGCATCACATCCAAAATAAATTAGTAACCTAATAAAACTGAATTGATTACCTTATCGAAAGATTTTGTTACCGGTGAAAATAAAGAATGGACCGGTGGCGGTGACAGACGGAAGGATCGAGGAGAGGGAGGGGGGGAGGAGGAGGGGGTGGGGCGTGGGGTGTGGAGGGGAGAGGAGGGTGAAGAAGAAAGGGAGTGGGAAGAGGGGGAGGAAAAAGGGAGGCGTGAGGAGGGGGATGCAAGAGGAAGGGGAGGCGGAGGGAGGGGAGGTGGTGAGGCGGGAGCGGGAGGAGGGGGAAGGCAAAATGAGGCAGAAGTGGGAGTGGGAGTGGGAGTGGGAGTGGGGGCGGGGTGGCGGTAGGAGGAGTGGGGGCGGGGTGGCAGTAGGAGGAGAAAGGGGCGGGAGGAGAGGGAGGGGGTGGGGAGGGAGTGGCGGGAGGATGGAGGAGGGGAGGCGGGAGGAGGGGGAGGCGGAGGGTGGGGAGGGGTTGGATAGGAGGAGGAGGAGGAGGAGGAGGAGGGAAACAGAAATGGAGTGGAAGAAAATCGTGAGAGAGATGGAGAGAAAATTGTGAGAGAGATGGGGGAGAAAATCGCATGAGATAAGATTACACTCTTTTTGTAATTAAGTATTGCATTTGTATTAATTGTGTAAATATTTAATGAGTGCACTTTTGTTGTAATTATGTTTTTAAATATACTATAAAATATAATTATTCCAAAAAAAAGTGTAATAAGCCCATCGAATAACACTCTTTATGTATGAGTTGTTATTTTAAGCTTAACACTATTTTCTGAGTTTTTAATAGTGTTAGAAATTAAGTAATTGGAACGTAAATTAATTTGATTGATACTTCCAAAGGTATTTTCGTTATTAAATTATAGTTTTTAAATATAAATTACTTAATAATAAATATAAATTACTTATAGTATATCTGTACCCCCGTCTAATCAATTATCATATATACATGCACTAAAAAATATTCTCATTAATTAATTAATTAAATTTTTCTTATATAATTCAATTACTTACATTTATAAAAATAAAAATCTAATAATTATTTTAGAGAAAATAAATGTACACTACATTCAATTATTTATTCACTAGAATAAAACAGCAGCAGGCACATAAAACAAGATTGGAAACAATTTCTTTTTCAATTCACCAGCTTGACCAGATAGAGATATAAGGCCCTCCTTGACAGAAGAGTTATTACTGAATAATAAAGATGAAAAGACAATATTCAAAGTTTCAAACAACAAATACCCCATGGTGGTGGATTAATGAAGATGGAAAAGAATGGAAGTGGTTAGTATGAAGTTTATTTTGGGTAAGTTGATCAATTAACCAATAGAATACTGACACGCTGACAAAATTGTATGTGTGTCAGTATTCTATTTGTCAATTGACCAACTTACCAAAAAAATAACTTCATGCTAACCGAATCCGAAAAGAATATTACAAAATCAATATGAGCCCTGATTTTATGTACACCTACCCCTACCCTACCAATGCAAAACTGGAAAACGCAAGAATTACAGTTGGCTAACAAATAGGAGAAACTTACCTCTCCTAAAATTTGAAATGACTGTTGCAGCCATATCCTGCTCTCAGTCTAACACTATATATCTTGCGACATTGACTTGAAAGAAAACTAAAACCCTTCGCAGCACCTGATGATGCCAGAGGGAATAAACAAGTTGCTAGAAAATTACTAGTCGTTTGCAAAGCTAACCTACCCGTTTGGAGGAAGCTTACCAGCTATTTTTTTTGATGTAAAGTTACTAAAGCTCAGAAATCATAATATAGAAGCCTTGCCATTCTTTTAGCAGCCACATCCCGCCTAACCAATATCCCCCATTTTATGGCAGCTCGAATCTTACACCACCTTGCTTTGGGTTTTCCGTTCCTTGAGAAATGGAAACCTATATTAGAGGAAAGAATGCCAACTGCTTGAGTGCTTGGAGCAAGAAAAAACCCATTCCCTTGCCATGTCGACATTTCTACCCGAGAAATGTCATCAGCAGCTAGATCCCCAGTCATCACGACTGACCCCAGAGATCCACTTGGAGCGGCATTATATCCTTCCCTGTATGATCCATCGTAAAAATCTTTCATCACAAAACTGTTACTTAGAGGTGGAGAAAACGCTTGCATTGAATGACAATTATGTGCCAGAGAAACTTCCAGTTGACTACCATTATCCACGTCAAAGGTATATGGTGGTGAAGTTGTCATATGAACAGAGCCCAGCTGCATTTGAAGTTGAACTGCAAAGAAATAAAGTTTCGGCAATGCTCAAAACACAACTACGAGTGTGGACAGAAGAAAGAGAAACAGCGACATATTATTGCTTCCAAACCATACACACTGATAGTAAAGAATGAAAACCATATTAATTAATGATTTTCAAAATTGATGAGATGAAAAAGTCACTACATCTGTCATCTTTTTTTATGAATAGAGATTTATGCTTTTCTCATATTAATAGTTTGTTTGTGTCAAAATTGGAACAACCTCCTTGCACATTTACTAGCCCTTGCAGAGTTGTTATCCATCAAAATTACTTCAATTTCATTTAAAATAAAAATTACCTTATGAAGATTAGACAAAAGGAAACTAGAACAAAACAATTCCAATATAAAGTGGAAATAAGAGAATTAAACACTACTCATAAGTCATAACTTGTTCTTTCAGGTTTACAGAGACAAGAAAATAAACCTCAATAGCTTATATACCTTGATCTGCAACTGGGGTGCTAAAATTCTGTAGACCTAAACTCGGGCCGCTAAAAAGTTCAGCTTGCAGACTCGACAACAGCATTGGGGGACCTACAAAGGATTGTTCATTAAGTAGTACCAACTGATCCAGATTGTTATAAGCCTCCCGCTTCACATCTTCCACTACACGCTGCCGATCAAAGTGGAAAGTTCATCAGTATCAAATCAGCAGGGAACATTGCTATGACAAAAATATGCAGTAATTATGATGACACTTACATAACTAACTTTATCTTCTTTTCTATTCCGCTAGGCAAACTAACAAACTATTGCAGGAAGAACATTACTGGATTTCACTTAAAATCATGTGAAGCTACATAACAAACTTTTTCTTCTTTTTTATTCCGCAAGGCAACCTAACAAACTATTGCAGGAACAAGAAATTCGCTCGTTAGTGAATGTGGTTACTAAGTTGAGTGAATGTCATTACCAACCATCCCCCACCCCGCCCCGACCCCCCAAACCAAGTATAACACTAGGTTCACTTTAAGAGGTGAATGCATTATAAATTCTTAAGAACAAGGGTTGTGTGGCTTGCCATGTGAGCAGCAAATCTAGAAGTGTTGTAAAATGTAGTACCCTTCCTCTACAATGAATGTTTCGTCACTGAGGAGATGAATATTGCCAACCACAACAAGTCTATATAATCTGAAATAGTGAAAAAGGACTGATATGCTATAATAATCGAAAAAAACTAAAGTTGAGAGAAGCAGTTTCCCCCGCCTCCTAGTAATGAATGATAAGCATGTATATATATATAGTAAACTTTCTTTTCTTAGCGACGAGTATATATATTTATATATATATATACAAATATATATTTAACTTTCTTTTCTTAACGACGAGATCTATTATCGCTTTTTTGCATGTTCTCGGAAATTAAAGTAGATGCAAAGTGTCCCACTTTGTGGCCTACCATACGATCAGTTATATATATTGGCAAATGCTCCTTCGACGATGAGAATGATTGACCAACAAAAATATTGAGGAGTAACATCCAGGGTAAAGATCTACTAGGAGCAAGGTCCGCAAAGAAAGTTACTAACTCATACACCAAAAAAGTATTATCAGTATAGGTACAAACCATCTGGAATACGTTGAGTTTATCCAGGCTCAGGTAATTTTGGCCATCAAAGACTGCTCCTATAACCTTCCAGATAGAATTGAACACAAGCGCAACCCTTTCTGCAGCTCTGATGTACATGTACATCTTATCATCTAGAATGCAAGTTGTAGCATGTTCAGTGATTGTGTCCCATGTCTTGTTAGAGATCCCACCACCAAGTACTACCTATAAGATCCAGGATACAGGGTTAAACAGACTCGTTCAAAACAACTTCTCTGAATACAAGTTACACTAAACTCAAGTGATTTGAAAACAAAAGTACATAAAAATTCTCATACATTGCGCAGTGAGGAGGGATCAGTGACAAATGAACGGAGGAAATCCTCAACTGTGGATATTCCGGTAGATGCCAACCGTTTATGGAATGCACCATCTTTTGCTATTCTTTCCAGGCGCCATGTTTCATCAGCCAATGATGGAGGGTGGTGCTTCTTGTATGCTGGATCAAAAAATACTTGTTAGTTTAGAACTCTAGCAATTAAAGAAGTTAGATTAAATTAAATATTTCATGGTCCTACAAGTTACTGGGATCAGAGAATGAGGTAGAACAGTAGAAGATTCAAAGTTCATAAACAGACTCCAAGTGACGACATTAAATTTCATATATCATTATCAATTCATTAAAAGTTCCAGGTCTTTAAAATCTGTAGCTAGGTATATATATGACCAGAGAACGGATAAGAAAATAGACAAGTAAATGATAAAAATATTTTGCAAACTGCCTAACAGATGAATTTGAACTCAGCCATTTATACTATACTTTACCCTTAAATTCAGCACATGTATTGCAAGTACTGTCTATAAGTTTACTGTTTAATCCAGTCAAATCTCAAGTGATAGAATTTAACACGATAACAGATTAAATGATAATATAAAGTTGCTATTATTAAATAAAAGTTGCATAAGCATATCAAGGATGACAAGAAATCACTATGCTTCAGGAAAATGGATATGCTTCCAAACAAAGCTTCAAGGAAACCCCAATGCCATTAGTTATGTGATGATAAGGGAAACAATGCTTCAACATTAATTGAGAGTTGCACCGTCACAAAATATTTGAAAGAGCCAAGTCCAGATCATATAAAGAAAGATGCTGGTGGGATAGAGAAACTTACACTCTCCACGATGATCTTTTACAACGAAGGCTTCACTTTTTGCTTCCCTGATTCTAACTTCAGTGGAAATTGTTTGCACTCTTGCTCCCAACCTAAATTTCCTACATCTTATCCAGCTTGAATTATCGGTAAAACAGATGTTATCCAGATCAGCAACTCCATTCCTTAAGGTTATTATAAGATCTCCAGTCACCAATGGCCTTTTGCCTTCTCTTTCTCGTATAACAGAGGCATTAAAATCCTTCTCAGTCCAATCTTCTCTTTCACCAGCAACAAAATCACCATCAAGAACAACAATTTCTATCTTTACTGACGACAAGGGTCCAGATGCAATTATATTTTTGGAATTAGAGTCCACTAAAACTATTTTCATAGGCTCACTATCCTCAGATTCAACCTTGCTGTTAGTGAACAAAGTAGGAGGTAACTTATTGTGAAAGTGCAACTGCCAGGGGCTTGCAACGGATGACTTAATTTGGTTAAAAGGTGATCTGTAACAAATATAAACAAAATTTAGAATTCCACTAAGATTAGCGGGGTAAAACTCTAAAACATGACAAACTTAACTTGGCTAATTACATAAGACCAGAAATTACACAGTTAGAATTTCCTTAGACCGATATTATTAAATACCAAAGATGCAGACAATTGCAAATTTAAGTGAGCATACCCTGGTTTGAACTAATAATCAGGAAACACAGTCTAGTAAAGTTCGGCGAATGAAAGAGGGGCTTACAGAGAGAAGGGCAGAGGAGGGATTTTATTAGGTGGGAAAAATAGCAAGTACAACCTTTTCTAATACCATTTTCATTATAATAGTTATTGTTTTCATATGGGAAATCATTGCATAGTTGGGTTAGTTGAGTTGTCATTTTAATAAATAGTAGTAAAAGAAAATATTATACTATGAAAGAAGTTGATGTTAGAAAAGCACCAGCGGATTCCCATATAGATAAATAAATAAAAAAGTCTGACATTTAGGTATTCCTGAGGTAACAAAGTTGTGCCTTACTCCAATTCAACCTAAATTTGCTAAAAAATATAATTTATAGTATCTGGGACAAAAAATTCCCTTCGCCTTATGATTAGCTCTGCCCATGCTGACAGACAATCTCACCTACCAATCATACATCGCAATCAACAACACAAAAAGATCAGATATAAAATTAGATTCGACCCTTAATCTTGACAGGGCACAAAATTTGAAATATTAACATAATAAATGGCACAAACCTTGTAGACGAATGATGAAAGCGTTGAATTGCGTGATTCACCTCCTCCTGCACCTAGAAGCAAAGGAAGGAAATTATTAGCACATATTTGATTGAAAAGGTAGTTCGATCAAATTTTTTATTTTGTTTATTTCAATATCAATTATTTCAGTCATTCTTGTCAAATGCTCAAGCAATGCTACATGTAGTTTTGCAAACTGCACTTACACATGGTATTTCCGCGTGTGAAGAGGGGAAACCATGTTTAGATTGCTTGTGAATAGATAATGATAGAGAATGAATTAAAACTGTAATGCATATTGAAAAGCAGTTTTCTCAAAATGGGAGTACAGGACTATCAAGTATCCATGCCCTTTTGACATAACTCTTCTAGAGATCCCCCAGGCAGGTCAAAAAAATTTGAATAAAAGTTTAGACAAGATGGATGCTTTCATCACAAAAATGTAACACCTCAAACAACAGAAGTATATAATTGACCTGCCATTAAATACTTCAACAAAAATTCATCCAGTAAGTTGAAATTGCATATTGACAGCTTCAATTCTTCATAAACAAACTTGAATAACATAGTGATACTGAATGAGCTACAAGAACACTGGCTTATCTAAAAAACTGTTCAAACTTTAAAAAAGTGGTCAAACTATGCATGAAAAGATAGAAAATGGACATAAACGAAAAAGATTTCAAATATAAATGGCAAATTTCAACTCAAAGCAGACAGAATATATCTTACCACTCTACGAAGAAAAGGCTCCAATATTGGCACGAAACTCATCACGTCTCCAAAAACACTGCGCAGGCATCACGCACCCGCATTAAATATTGGACTAAAAAGTACAAGAAAAAAAATACAAAAGAAGTCAAAATGGAACACCAACTTTGCAGGTGTAAGACGTCGTCTTGGTTCCTGATTAGAAACTTCAGAACCATCATCACCCCCCTCACCCAAATGTCGCTTCATCAAAAAAAGACCAAGACACTGACAAACTAGCTTTAAAATAACAATAGCTCCAAAATCAATAAACCCTGAGTAACTCAAAACTGCCCCAACTCCCTCACTTATAAAGGAAACCAATAGTGACCCACCAAAGAAAGTACATGGAAGCTTCAAATGAACTAAAATTAATGCTTAAAATCAAGAAAGTCAAAAAATTTATTGTAATATTATCAAATCAACAACAAACACCCTTTGGCCTTAACTATCTCGACATTTCTTAATCAACTAGGCCAAAAAAAATATCGCATTTGTCACTATCAATTAATTTAATAAGTCAAGATAGATAGATGAGTGACAAACACATTAAAAAAAACTAAGATTCAACCAACAGAATAACCGCGTAAAGATGGAAAGGTACTAAAAGAGTACAATAATTACAGGTAGAATAATCAAAATCCAATCACACCAAACAATGTGGAGAAAGAGAAAGCTCACGCGTACCTGCTAAGAAGGTCGGCGGAAGCTGCAGTAAACACAGTCACGCAGTAGCAAAAAAGAACGCGTATAGGGTTTAAAGCGACTTCATGATTTGTAAATACATAGACCAAGAATTTCACTCTTCACTTTAAAGTCGTCGATATGCGTATACATACATATATAGAGAGAGATGATATATAGACGACAAACCCTGGATTCGGATTTTCCATTAACGCTGTTGTGTCACTATCAATGTCTCTCCAACACTTGAAAATGGGGGTTTGGAAAATACTCCTGTAGGGACTGTTTGTTTGGGCGATTATTGCCGAGTTTCCCTTTGCCGTGGAATCATTTTCCTTTCCTGGAATTTTCTGGGAAAATGATTGACTGTAAATGCAAGGAATTTTTCCTTGGTTCTTGTTCTACCCTTCTAGGAGATGAAGCAATATATTCATTTTGACTATGGATATTTTATTTTATACAGTACAAGTTATTATATATGGGTCTGTTTCCAAGATGATGTTTGATTTCAGTTAATATTGTTGAGCAATTGAGCTCAATTATTTGAACTTAAAAATTACTAATACTAAATATTGAAATTTCTAATTCATAAATTATACTTGCAACAATAATGTTTTCGGGACAAAAAATTGGATACAAAATAATGTGTATTAAGGAATCTTAATTGCATTAATATTGTGAATTGAATCATATATTAATTTTTTAAATTAAGAAATTTTAATTGCACTAATATTATAAATAAATATGAGAAAGTGTATTATTTTTATAATTATTTTTTGATGCACTAATAGTGTAATTACTTTCTAAATGTTATATATTATTGTAAAGAACTCATTTTTTTTTTGCAATAATAATAGTAATAATAATAAATATTAAAAATAATAAAATAATTAATAATACAAATGCCCTCACTTTCAATAATAATAGAATATTGCGGCCCATGACACATGTTTCTATGGACGGCCCGGCCCGTGTGCCTTGGCCTAAATTACCAGGTCTATCTATCTTATAATATATATTCTAATAAAATTATAATGATAAATTTTAAAATATTATTCTATACAACTATGACTGTCAATAAAAAAATAATTATTTTTGTGAAATAAATGAGTTATATTATTAACTATTAAAAAAATTAATAAAACTATTAAAAAAGTATAGAAGCTATAGTACTACAACTCAACTATAATTATAAGAAATTGATATTTTCACATAATTTTTTGTTATTTTCACATGAAAAATATTGTTATAGATGTATAACGATGGTTTTTAATCTTCGCTTTAGGATCTAGAAGGACGATTTTAATGTAAAAATATCAAAAATTCATGTGAAAATATTAATTTCATAAGTGCTGAAAAGAGCGTGATGAGAGGGCTAGAAGAAGAATTCGGATAAATTTAATGGAAACTTACTTTCAATATTCCTCCTTAGTCCTTACTACAAGTTTGAGCAACAAAGTCACATATTTTATAATAATTTTTTTGATTTATTACAACTATTTTATCAAAGAAATGAGATTTTATACGATAAATGTAAGATCCCGAATTTTATGAAATAAAAGTATTCAATTTTTCTTATAATTACTATTCAGTAAATGGTTAAATTGATAAAAGGTTAAAGTTAAGGGTGATATATGAATTTTTTTTAAAATACACAAGTGGTTATAAAAATATTCATTGTTGTCGGAGAATATTCATTTGGTCGTAGAATATTATTTCTGTCGGAGAATATTCGTACGACGGCGCAGCCATTTGTGGGTCCCATAACAGAATAACTGTCGGATGAAGAAAACGACAAATTAAAGTTTTTATAAATAACGTCGTAATCGTTACCGTTAACACTGTTGGAATATCCGGTAGGTAAAGTAAAGTAATACGCGTTGTTGCACAGTAACACACGGTATTGCACAGTATTTTTGAATTATTGACTCTTACGTAAGAAGGTACTACTCAATAATTGTTACAGTAATTATTGTTCAGTATTTTATTTTATTGATTCAATAATTGTTGCGTTGATATTTTATATTACTGTTGTTTCAATAATTGTCACTACACAGTATTTTCCATTATCGGATCAATAATTCATATTATCTGAATAATATTATTAGATAACATTATTGGCAATGTCTAGAAAATTCTGTCTAAGGAGAGGTTTGGTCACCTAATTGTGCGCCAGTAAGGAGAAATCATTATTGGAAAGCCCCCTCTTTTCTGGGAACTGCTTGGTTGTCATTATTGTGATTCTGTAATATTATTTGTGAATAATTAATTATTAATTTATATGATAAGGAAAATATTCATTTTATATGGATATAGATGGAGAAATTTTTTTAAAGTGACAGTTATTGAAAATCGATATTTTATCTTTTCTAATAAAATAATATTTTATTATATTATTATAATATAATAATGATGATATTTTTACTACGAATGTGGAATATATGAGTATATAAGGAGGAGAAGTATTTTTGTTGCAAAAGTTATTTAAAAAATGTTAAACATGTCTGTGGGCCCATTTCTTGACTGAAATTTGATTATAGCCTGTAAAATTGTCCGTGTATGGATTTCGGTCAATTTCTGTTTGGAATTTGAAAAAACTTTCTTCTGTAAAGTTGTAGATAATTGAATTTCCTATAAAAAAATTGCAAAATTCGAATTTTCTGATAAAAGGGCTATTTATTATGAATTATTGAAGTTCCGGATTAATTGATTATCATTTTTTGGAAGTTTTAAATTTTTTGTTAGAAAAAAGTTTTTATTGTTGGCCCCAATGTGTTGTTAGATGCTGAAATTCAGAAGTCAAGTGTGTGTAGGAATTTAATATGTTAGTTATTAGTAGGCACAAGTTATCTAGAAGGGGGGTTGAATAGATATTTGAAAATCTTTTCTATTTTAAACTTGTTCTTAGATAGTGATTAAAATTTAGCGGAATTAGTATTTGTTTTAATCTTCTTAACCAAGCAATGGAGTTATGAGCGAATAAGGCAGTTATAGCAGATATAGATGACACAGTTGTTTTTAAGTGGTTCAGAGCACTCAAAGCTCCTAGTCCACTCTTCTACTCAACGAGTAGGATATCCACTAAAGATGTCTTTTACAATCTTCTGAATCACACAGATTCCTTCTAGACCAGCAGTCTAGGAACTTCTCTAGTTCACTCTTGAACTCTTCAAGTCCAGTAGACTTGGCTTTCTTACAGTTCACTACGAACTCTTCAAGTCCAGCAGACTTGGTACTCTTCTTCAGTTGATTGATGGTTGTTGTTGTTGCGTTCTGAAGGTTGCTACTCAGTTTGCTGTGTAAGCACTGGTTCGTTAAGAACTGAGTAGCTGAGCAAGCTTTTCAATATCTCAGATCATAGAGTTGAGCCTTAGAGAATTCTTCACGTTGAATGTTTGATTGCTTGCTTGTTTTTCTCTCTCATCTGTCTGATCTGTATATATGTGATGTTGAAAACTATCCGTTGGATCCATCCATTGTGGCATTAAATGCTTCTGAACTTTCTGTGCTGCAATGGAGACATTTCTACACATCTCTGAATTCTGCATTCTGGCTCACTGACACTGCAGGCTGCTTTCTCACCTACCACTTGAAAAGGTGTTTTTGAATTAACAACTCATGAGGCTTGACGTTTTCTGACATGAGACAAATGATGCTCTACGATTGGATCGTGATGTTCTACGGTTAAGATCGTAGTGGCTTTAACTTGTATACTACGATGCTATCAGTCGAGAACACTACGATTTTTCTTAAACTTTCATGCACTACGATCTTCTCTTGCTCGTGTTGTTGACTCTACGTTCCCGAGACCACACTACGATCGTTGACTTATAAACTTCATGTTTCCTTCAGCACACTACGATCGTGGAGTTAGCTTGGTGAACGTTGGGACCACTTTACGATTTCTGAAGAGTCCCCTTTCAAGGCAGGCACACTACGATCTTCAGGCTCTACGTTTTCTGCCTTGACTTCTGCAATGTTGATCAGATTGATGCACTACGATTTCTTCAAGACTAATCTATTACATCTCAAGATCAACCTAACAGTTTTGATCTTTCTATCTATACATTCTAGAACAGAATGATACACGTTGAAAGTTTAGATCAACCTAACAATTTTGATCTATCACTAAGTCCTTGTACATATATTCTTTAAAGGACCGTACAAATAATCATGAACACATGCATTAAAACATCAAATCATAATATGCATTCTCCCAACAATCTCCCCCAATTTGATGTTGACATAACCAAGGAGATTTGTTGTCATGATTATTAGTGACTAGATGCATTTGCAGGAATTTAAACATGACTTAGTATTTCAGTGAGCATCTGAAATTTCTAGAGAATAAGTATGAATTTATTGATGATCAGAAGATATTACAATATAGCATTTCATCAATAAAACATTAAACTCTTAACTTATCTCTATTTTCTTGGTCTCTTGTGTGGAGGTGGATTTGCATACTCCTCAGCCCTTCTCTTCCTTTGAGCTTCCTCATTTCTTGCTAACTCTTCTAGCTCAGTTAGACTTAGAACTGGATTCTCTTCATATTTGCGCATGAATGCAGGATCTCCAGTTGGCATTCGGATGCGTACAGTAGTCACGTCTTGCGAGCTAGGAGTTGGCTTCTGATGACTCAGAGGAATAACTGATACAATTGCATGCTGACCAGATCGTTGAGTCTGATGATGTGATGGTCTTACAGGAGGGCTTCCCCATTTTTGAATTGCATGACCTCCTCTGCCTCTGCCATGGCTTCCTTGATTTCCTTTCCCTTTCTTATTCTCCCTCTTTATGTCAGCATCAAGGGTTCAAATATCGGCAGACAACCTATTTACTCCTTGGACAAGCTCGTTGAGTTGGCTTTGAGTTTGAGCAATGTCCTCCCTATTCTCCTTGATCTGTTTTTCAGCTCTAGCTTCTTTGTTTTGGGGGACTGTAAGAATCGTATCATTATGCTTCTCCTGATTGGCATAAGATTTCTGGAAGTCATAAACAAAAGTTTTCAGGTTGAGAATATTGTCCAGCATAATTTGATGTTGACGATCTTGGTTTTTTTGTATCTCAAGCATAGCCTCTCTTTGTTTGGCAACAACCTGGAAATGGATCTCATCTCTGTCTGATATACTCTTCAGAATTTCTTTGATAATTTCCCTTAGCTTCGTAGTGAGCTCAGTATTCATTGTACTAGGGAATTTGTTTGCAACTTGTATCATTTGATTCAGTCGGATGTTCAGAAGGTCAGAGTGAGATTCCAGGCTTGCTTCGATGGACTTGATCATTTGCTCAGAAGTTTCTTTCAGATCATCCTTGGTGGGCAGGCTGGGGAAAGTATCAGTTGATTGAGGATTGTCCATTTGTGGGGTTCTTGGTGGAGATTGAGCTTGCAAGTTGTACAAAGCAAGATCAAGACTGAAATAGTCATGCGATGAGGAGGATGGTATATCAGTTGGAGGAGCTTGGGTTTGGACATTTGGGATTGGTGACTCTATGATTTCAATGTTTGACTCTACGATTTGGCTTGAGTCTGGAATCGTAGAGTTGGTTATTTGAGGGATCAGGGTAAGGTTGATTTCTTCTGGTTCTTCAGTTACATAATTTTGGGATTCTGCAACTGAAACTGATTTAATGGGTTAAGAATCACTTCCAGCCATTTAGAAAATTCATAGAATTGGCTAAACGAAGATGATGGCAGGTGATTAACTCTAAAGCTTGTAGGGATAGTCAATACCTCAGGTTTGGCATTTGATGAGGAATGGTCTGTAATCAGATTTTTGGCGAAGATGACTTCCCCTGGAAATCCGTGAGCCAGAACTGTGATTGCTAGATATTCTTTGAAGCTCCAAAACATGTGGTCCCATGATTTCAGAATTTGAGCTCGATGGTATGCCATCATGGGTAGGTAAGAGAATATCTGATTGTAAAGATAGCTTTTATATCCATCATTGCCCTCATAAATGATTTGTAGGTCATCATCATCTTCTTCCTCTTCACTATCTCCATTTGAGGATTCCATTATCTCAATGGCCTCTGAAATGTTTGGCATTGGTTCATCTTCATCTTGAACAAGGACCTCTTCTTCAGCAATTGGGATATTATGAGGCTCCCCCTCAATATGATCATCTTCTTGGAGGTTTAGAAACTCCCCCTCAGCTGGTACATTAATACCAGCTAGAACCTCTTCTTCATCAGTAGGCTTCTCCCCCTCAGCTGGTGTATACTCAATCATGAGAATTTCAGAGTTCTCCCCCTCAGCTGGAGCATTTTCCTCTTCGGTTGCTTGGGGCAGTTCTACTTTTGCAGTCATGCTCTTGGCTTCCTTCTTCAGTACTTTCTCATTCTCAAGAATATACTTCTTGACCAGCCTTCTCTTTGCTTTGCTGGTTTTAGTCACCACTTCTGGACTCTCTTGAGTCTTTGTTTTGCCTCGTT
The DNA here is from genome assembly GCA_020205505.1 of Panax japonicus. Taxonomy (NCBI): domain Eukaryota; kingdom Viridiplantae; phylum Streptophyta; class Magnoliopsida; order Apiales; family Araliaceae; genus Panax; species Panax japonicus. Next base: position 55,623,328 of record CM035100.1, read on the forward strand.
GATCAGCCACTTTCCTTGAAGCAGCTTCCTCTATTTCTGCCACACTTGGCCTGTTTTCAAAGAACAGCAGAGTCTCTACGATCGAAGACACTGTTGGTCTTTTGGACTTATGACCAGTCTTGTTCTTCTTTACGATTTGTGAAATGGTGGCTTGATCTTCTTCAACTTCTTCTTGCTGTTGTATCTTCCTTAGCCTCCTTAGAGTATCTATGTCAGAGGACTCTACAGGAATGTTAGTTGTTGATCCTTGAGGCTCTTCAACTTGTCTTGCTCTCAGCTTCCTTTTGCCCTTGCTTTTTATGGAAAAGGTAGAGGGTTCTCCCTTGTCTGCTTCTCCTTCTTCTTCAACTTCTATGACAACAGACATTCCTCCTTGAAAGCCTGCTTTCTTTTGTTCCTCAGATCTCCCACTTGACTCTGTCATCATTCGAACGAACTCAGCAGGGTTCCTTTCCCAGTTTTTGAACAACTGCTGTGTCATTCTTTAGTTTGGTTTGATGGCTTCTCCTTCATTATCCCCAATTTTGTCACCCAATCCAGATTACAGAATGATGCTAATGAACGTCCCATACATCATCTTTGGGGTGCTCTTTGATTTCTTCGAGCTTATGATCCACTTGCCAATCCATTCGAGCAATACAGCCCAATAGTTGAGTTGAGTTCCATATACTATAGCTGTCATGAGCTTAAGCTGAGCCTCATTTACTGAGTCATGACCTGAGCTTTTGCAGCAGATGCATTTCCCAATAATGTCAGCCAAAAATTCATACCTCTGAGGGAACTCCTTCTTTTTGTAGCCTTTCATAGAGGGGTTCTTCTTGTGACGCATCTTCTTCAGTCCCTCTTGAAATCTTATGCTATTTTGAAATGGATGCCCGACATTCTTGAAACCTAAGGCCAGATTGACGTCTTCTTCCCCTGGCTTTATTTCAACTCCTCTAACTCGTGTGGTGATGGTGTTGTTTTCGTACACTCCATTTTTGTAGAACTCCTTCACCAATTTAGGATATATGAGTGTACCAGTGCTGAGCGCCTCTTCGAGACCAACCTTCTTTAGTAAGGCTAAAATCTTGTGAAAATTTGGTGGAGCGGTTTTGAATTCGTCAAAACAGAGTTTGTAGCCCGAAATCACATTAGAAGCAGCCATTGATTCTTTAGTTGAGAAGAGAGATATTGCTAAGCTTTTGTCTGAGTTTGGGTTTTGCTTTGAGAGAGAGAGAGAATGAGAGATAATCTTTTGAACTTCAAATTTCAAAATCACGGTTCTAATTTGTACTTGTAGCTTCCCTTTCTCTTTTTGACTTAGTGGGACAGGTGTTGCATTTTGCCTGGCTCTACGATTTTGACTGTTTAGGAATGTACTGATTTGCCCTTTGAGTCTCCAGTGCTGAGATGTCCTCAGGATGACTATGATCGTAGAGATAGTCTTCTGATTGTTGAGTCGGTTCTCCATTCGTAGAGTCTGTCCTACGATAGTCGAGTTTGTCCGGCAGTTGTTGAGTCTGATCAGCATTCGTAGAGTCTGTCTGTCGAGTCTGTCCGGCAGTCGTTGAGTCTGATCAGTATTTGTAGAGTCTGTCCTGCGATTGTCAAGTCTGTCCTACTATCGTCGAGTCTGTCCTACGATCGTCGAGTCTGTCCGGATCCTAGTGATGAGTTTTTTTTTGACTAAGCATTCTTTTTAGGGTAACTCAGGAAGGGCTAACCTCTTGGTGTGTTTCAAGAGTTAGGTTTGTCCCTGAGGCACCTCTTGGAGAGATTGCTTTGTTATAAAGCTTGTCATCACAGGATTCACTTTTCTTGTTGAAAGAGCTTTTGGTCATCTTCGAGTCTGTACTTATGAAAGTTGAGTCTTTGCTGCGATCGTTGAGGTAGTTGACTGTTCAACTCTACGATCGTGATCTTTCCTTTATCATGTCTACGATTTTGAGTGCAGCCTTTATATCTGTCATGGTTAGCACAATCAAGAGCATAGATTCAAGGTTGAAGATTTAGCATGCCTAGCTCACTTATTAACTTGTTAAATCTGGATTCATCTAATGGTTTGGTAAAAACATCAGCAAGTTGATTTTCAGTAGGGATATATTGTAAAGAAATAGTTCCATTTTGCACATGATCCCAAATGAAGTGATACCATATCTCTATATGCTTGGTTCTAGAATGCATAACAGGATTATGAGTTATTGCTATGGCACCTGTATTATCACAGTGTATAGGTATAGACTTGAAATCAAACCCATAGTCAGCTAGCTGATTTCTCATCCAAAGGATCTGAGCACAGCAGCTTCCAGCAGCAATGTATTCAGCTTCTGCAGTTGAAGTGGACACTGAGTTTTGCTTTTTACTGAACCAAGACACAAGTCTGTTCCCTAGTAATTTACAAATGCCACTGATACTCTTTCTATATATTTTGCATCCTGCAAAGTCAGCATCTGTGTATCCTATTAGTTCAAAAGAGGATTCCTTGGGATACCACAGCCCCAAGTAGGGTGTACCCTTAAGATACCTGAAGATCCTCTTTACAACAGACAAATATGACTCTTTAGGGTTAGCCTGAAATCTAGCACATATGCATGTTGCAAACATTATATCTGGTCTACTGGCAGTTAGGTATAAAAGATAACCTATCATACCTCTGTATTGAGTTATATCAACACGTTTACCATTCTCATCCTTGTCAAGCTTGGTTGCAGGAGCAATTGGTGTTTTCATGGGAGAGGCTGATTCCATGTCATACTTCTTTAATAAGTCTTTGATGTATTTGGCTTGGTTGATGAATATTCCTTCATCAGCCTGCTTCACTTACAGTCCAAGGAAGAAATTCAGCTCACCCATCATGCTCATTTCAAACTTGCTCTGCATTAGCTTAGAGAATCTCTTACATAACTTTTCGTTAGTAAAACCAAAAATGATATCATCAACATATATTTGAACTAATAAGACTTTGTCCTTGTGCTTTCTAAGAAACAATGTGGTATTTACTCTACCTCTAGTGAACCCATTTTCTATTAAGAAGTTAGTCAATGTTTCATACCATGCTCTAGGTGCTTGTTTAAGACCATATAAAGCTTTATCTAATCTATAGACATAATTGGAAAGAAATGGATTGATGAAACCTGGAGGTTGTTCTACGTAGACTTCTTCTTGAAGCTCTCCATTTAGGAATGCACTCTTGACATCCATCTGAAAGACTTTGAACTTCATGTGAGCAGCAAAGGCAAGAAAGATTCTGATAGCTTCTAGTCTGGCAACAGGTGCAAATGTCTCATCATAGTCAATGCCTTCTTCTTGAGAATAGCCCTTTGCCACTAATCTTGCCTTGTTTATTGTAATGACCCCATCTTCATCCATTTTGTTCCTGAAGACCCACTTGGTTTCTATGACAGGATGACTCTTTGGTCTTGGTACCAATCTCCACACTTTGCTTCGTTCAAATTGGTTGAGTTCTTCCTGCATGGCTTCTATCCAACTGGAGTTTTCCATAGCATCTTCTATCTTCTTTGGCTCTATTTGTGACAGGAAGTTTAGGTAGAAGCATTCATTCTGAGTAGCAGCTCTTGTTTTAACTCTTGCACTCGGATCTCCAATGATTAGATCCTGAGTGTGATCTCTTACCCATCTGTTCCCGGTTGGGACATCTGTTCTGATGCCTTCATATCTTAAGTCTTCAAGGTCTATCTCTTCTTCTTGGAGTGGAGGCTCGCTGTCTTGAATGGACCTCTCTACGATCTCATTATCACGCTCTACGATTTCACTATCTGGCGCTACGATCGTAGTGTTTAGCTCGACGACTTCATTTGTAGTGTCTGCACTATCGGTCGTAGTGTCTTGAGGCGCTGTTTTGTCTAAGTCAGTTTCAACAAAGATGATATGTATTGAGACTTCGACACTCAGTGTCTTCTTGTTGAACACTCTGTAAGCTTTGTTGTCTGTGGCATATCCAAGAAAGATCTCTTCATCTGACTTGGGCTGGAATTTTGTTAAATACTGCTTTTCATTGTTGAGAATATAGCATGCACAGCCAAAGATATGAAAATAGCTGACACTTGACTTTCTTCCTTTCCACAGTTCGTAGGGTGTCTTCTTGATCGTAGAGTGAATTAATGATCTGTTCTGTGTTTAGCATGCAGTGTTGACAGCTTCTGCCCAGAAGTATTCAGGTAGATGGGCTGCTGCTAGTAGAGTCCTTCCAGCCTCTATCAGGGTTCTGTTCTTTTTTTAGCAACTCCATTTTGTTGAGGAGTTCGTGGAGCTGAAAAGTTATGACTGATGCCATTGTATCATTCTAGAACAGAATGATACACGTTGAAAGCTTAGATCAACCTAACAATTTTGATCTATCACTAAGTCCTTGTACATATATTCTTTAAAGGACCTTACAAATAATCATGAACACATGCATTAAAACATCAAATCATAATATGCATTCTCCCAACAATCTCCCCCTATTTGATGTTGACATAACCAAGGAGATTTGTTGTCATGATTATTAGTGACTAGATGCATTTGCAGGAATTTAAACATGACTTAGTATTTCAGTGAGCAGCTGAAATTTCTAGAGAATAAGTATGAAATTTCTTGCGAGCTAGGAGTTGGCTCCTGATGACTCAGAGGAATAGCTGATACAATTGCCTGCTGACCAGATCGTTGAGTCTGATGATGTGATGGTCTTACAGGAGGGCTTCCCCTTTCTTGAATTGTATGACCTCATCTGTGTAAGACCCCAAATTATTAATAAATGAAATTTAATTTCCTCTATTTATTATTTTGAAATGGTAAGGGTTGATTTGATTAATATGGATAGTTATGGGTAAAATATGCAAATATTTCAAAATAAGCAAGTGGTTATAAAATATTCATTGTTGTCGGGGAATATTTGTTTGGTCGTGGAATATTATTGCTGTCGGGGAATATTCGTACGACGGCGCAGTCATTTGTGGGCCCCATAACGGAAAGCGATTGGATGAAGAAAACGACAAATATAAATTGTTTAAAAATAACGGCGTAGTTGTTACCGTTAATACTGTTAAAATACTCGGTGGTTAAAACACAGTAGCACACGGTATTGCACCAATTATTGATTCTTACGTAAGAAGGCATTACTCAATAATGGTTACAGTAATTACTGTTTAGTATTTTATTTTATTGATTTAATAATTGTTGCGTTGATATTTTATATTGCTGTTGTTTCAATAATTGTCATTACACAGTATTTTTCATTATCGAAGCAATAATTCATATTATCTGAATAATATTATTGGCAATGTCTAAAAATTTCTGTCTAAGAAGAGGTTTGGTCACCTAATTGCGCGCCAGTAAGGAGAAATTCTTATTGGAAAGCCCCCTCTTTCTTGGGAACGGCCTGGTTGCCAGTACTGTGATTCTGTAATATTATTTGTGAATAATTTATTATTGATTTATATGTTAAGGAAATATTGATTTTATATGGATATAGATGGAGAAAATTTTTAATGTGACAATTGTTGAAAATTAATATTTTATCTTTTTGTGATAAAATAATTCATTTAAATATATTATTATATTTTAATATAATAATGATGATATTTTTACGATGAATGTGGGATATATGAGTATATGTGGAGGAGGAGTATTTTTGTTATCAAAAATATTTAAAGCATGTTTTATGTGTCGGTGGACCCCAATTCTTGACTGAAATTTTATTATAGCCTGTAAAATCGTCCATTTGTGGATTTCGGTTTGAAATTTGGAAAAAAAAAATTCTGCAAAGTTGTAGAGAATTGAATTTTCTATAAAAATTTGCGAGATTCAAATTTTCTGACAAAAGGGCTATTTATTGTGAATTATTGAAGTTCTGAAGTTCCGAAATAATTGATTTTTGGAAGTTTTAATTATGTTTTTCAATAAAAACGTTTTTGGTGAGTTTGTGTGCCTCATTTAACATGTGCTATGGCTGAATTCAGATCTAGAGAAGTTGGCGTAAGAAATTTGATAATATATATTAATATTATATTAAATTTTCTGTTTTGGTGTTCTAAGCATTTTCCTATAAATAAGGTGCTTAAGTTAGAATTGAAAATCACACCAGAAACTACAGATTTCTCTCTCTTTATCTGTCTATAATATCGAGCGTATTTGTGAGTATTTTACTACTTTGAGTATTGCTATACGGTGCAAGTTCTTTCAGCACTATATCCAGTATTCTAGTCAGAAGTACTATTCTTTCTGAGGTAAGGGATGTTATTTTCTTCTCAAATGATATTATTTCTTCAATATCATTATGCTGAAATATTAGTTGGAACTTTTTATCAAATTTGGCCTGTAGTGCAAAGATGAATGATTTCTTGATGAATATCTTTAACCCGTAGTGCAAAGATAAACATGTGTTGAGATGAACATGACCGATTGATTAATATCTTTGGTCCGTAGTGCAAAGATGAACAGGTGTTTAGATGAACATGACCAACTGATGAATATCTTTAGCTTGTAGTGCAAAGATGAATATTGGATTCCAGATATATGTTGATTGATGTTACAGGGATAAAATATCAACGATGAACTTTTAAATTCATATATAGAAGATAGTAGTTTTGCATTCTCTACTTAACTCTTCTAATGAATTGTTGTTTCCGCTGCAATTGTTGATTTAAAACTGATTGTCTATTGTATTCTATTAGATTTTTCCCTGTTGAAGACTAACGATAATTTGTTGTATATTATCTTAGTCATAATATTCTTTACTGGGCTAGTTGAGCTCACCCTTTTCCTTTTTGTTCCATTTTTCTTCTCAGGAGGCGAGAATGTAGCGAGTACTAGTCGGGGTATGGAATGAAGGTTCTAGAGAGAGTTGTTTAGTAGTCCTCACCATTTTTGTAAAATAATGTATCAATAATTATGACGGGAATTTATTTGCGTGTGGATATTGTCTAGACGACAATATCTGTATTTAAACTCACAGATTATATGTTGTAATAATAAAGTTGTAGTTATTTCTGTACCATGTATTTGGCGACTCAGAATGGGTTGGATGGAATGGACTTATTTTGGGGGCGTCACACTTTGCCTCTGCCTTGGCTTCCTTGATCTCCTTTCCCTTTCTTATTCTACCCCTTTATATCAACATCAAGGGTTCGAATATCGGCAGAGATCCAATTTACTCCTTGGACAAGTTCGTTGAGTTGGCTTTGAGTTTGAGCAATGTCCTCCCTATTCTCCTTGATCAGTTTTTCAGCTCTAGCTTCTTTGTTTTGGAGGACTGTAAGAATCGTATCATTATGTTTCTCCTGATTGGCATAAGATTTCTGGAAGTCATAAACAAAAGTTTTCAGGTTGAGAATATTGTCCAGCATAATTTGATGTTGACGATCTTGGTTTTTCTGTATCTCAAGCATAGCCTCTCTTTGTTTGGCAGCAAGTTGGAAGTGGATCACATCTCTGTCTGATATACTCTTCAGAATTTCTTTGATAATTTCCCTTAGCTTCGTAGTGAGCTCAGTATTCATTGTACTAGGGAATTTGTTTGCAGCTTGTATCATTTGATTCAGTCAGATGTTTAGAAGGTCAGAGTGAGATTCCAGGCTTGCTTCGATGGACTTGATCATTTGCTCAGAAGTTTCTTTCAGATCATCCTTAGTGGGTAGGCTGGGGAAAGTATCAGTTGATTGAGGATTGTCCATTTGAGGGGTTCTTGGTGGAGATTGAGCTTGCAAGTTGTACAAAGCAAGATCAAGACTGAAATAGTCGTGCGATGAGGAGGATGGTATATCAGTTGGAGGAGCTTGGGTTTGGACATTTGGGATTGGTGACTCTACGATTTCAATGTTTGATTCTACGATTTGGCTTGAGTCTGGAATCGTAGAGTTGGTTATTTGAGGGAGCAGGGTAAGGTTGATTTCTTCTGGTTATTCAGTTACAGAATTTTGAGATTCTGCAACTGGAAACTGATTTAATGGGTTAAGAATCACTTCCAACCATTTAGAAAATTCATAGAATTGGCTAAACGAAGATGATGGCAGGTGATTAACTCTAAAGCTTGTAGGGATAATCAATACCTCAGGTTTGGCATTTAATGAGGAATGGTTTGTAATCAGCTTTTTGGCGAAGATGACTTCCCCTGGAAATCTGTGAGCCAGAACTATGATTGCTGGATATTCCTTGAAGCTCCAGAACATGTGGTCCCATGATTTCAGAATTTGAGCTCGATGGTATGCCATCATGGGTAGGTAAGAGAATATTTGATTGTAAAGATAGCTTCTATATCCATCCTTGCCCTCATAAATGATTTTTAGGTCATCATCATCTTCTTCCTCTTCACTATCTCCATTTGAGGATTCCATTATCTCAATGGCCTCTGAAATGTTTGGCATTGGTTCATCTTCATCTTGAACAAGGACCTCTTCTTCAGCAATTGGGATATGATGAGGCTCCCCCTCAATATGATCATCTTCTTGGAGGTTTAGAAACTCCCCCTCAGCTGGTACATTAATACCAGCTAGAACCTCTTCTTCATCAGTAAGCTTCTACCCCTCAGCTGGTGTATACTCAATCATGAGAATTTCAGAGTTCTCCCCCTCAGCTGGAGCATTTTCCTCTTCGGTTGCTTGGGGCAGTTCTACTTTTGCAGCCATGCTCTTGGCTTCCTTCTTCAGTACTTTCTCATTCTTAAGAATATATTTCTTGACCATCCTTCTCTTTGCTTTGCTGGTTTTAGTCACCACTTCTGGACTCTCTTGAGTCTTTGTTTTGCCTCGTTGATCAGCCACTTTCCTTGAAGCAGCTTCCTCCATTTCTGCCACACTTGGCTTGCTTTCATAGAACAACAGAGTCTCTACGATCGAAGACACTGTTGGTTTTTTGGACTTATGCCCAGTTTTGTTCTTCTTTACGATTTGTGAAATGGTGGCTTGATCTTCTTCATCTTCTTCTTGTTGTTGCATCTTCCTTAGCCTCCTTAGAGTCTCTATGTCAGAGGACTCTGCAGGAATGTTAGTTGTTGATCCTTGAGGCTCTTCAACTTATCTTGCTCTCAGCTTCTTTTTGCCCTTACTTTTTCTGGCAGGGGTAGAGGGTTCTCCCCTGTCTGCTTCTCCATCTTCTTCAACTTCTCTGACAACAGACATTCCTCCTTGAAAGCCTGCTTTCTTTTGTTCCTCAGATCTCCCACTTGACTCTGTCATCATTCGAACGAACTCAGCAGGGTTCTTTTCCCAGTTTTTGAACAACTGTTGTGTCATTCTTTGGTTTGGGTTGATGGCTTCTCCTTCATTATCCCCAATTTTGTCACCCAATGCAGATTGCAGAATGATGCTAATGAACCTCCCATACAGCATTTTTGGGGTGCACTTTAATTTCTTCGAACTTACGATCCACTTGCCAATCCATTCGAGCAATACAGCCCCATAGTTGAGTTGAGTTCCATATACTATAGCTGTCATGAGCTTAAGCTGAGCCTCATTTACTGAGTCATGACCTAAGCTCTTGAATCAGATGCATTTCCCAATAATGTCAGCCAATAATTCATACCTCTGAGGGAACTCCTTCTTTTTGTAGCCTTTCATAGAGGGGTTCTTCTTGTGATGCATCTTCTTCAGTCCCTCTTGAAATCTTATGCTATTTAGAAATGGATGCCCCACATTCTTGAAACCTAGGGCCAGATTGACGTCTTCTTCCCCTAGCTTTATTTCAACTCCTCTAACTCGTATGCTGATGGTGTTGTTTTCGTACACTCCATTTTTGTAGAACTCCTTCACCAATTTAGGATAAATGAGTATATCAGTACTGAGCGTCTCTTCGAGACCTGCCTTCTTTTGTAAGGCTAAGATCTTGTGAAACTTTGGTGGAGCGGTTTTGAATTCGTCAAAACAGAGTCTGTAGCCCGAAATCGCATTAGAAGCAGCCATTGATTCTTTAGTTGAGAAGAGAAATACTGCTGAGATTTTGTCTGAGTTAGGGTTTTACTTTGAGAGAGAGAGATAATGAGAGATAATCTTTTGAACTTCAGATTTTAAAATCACGGTTCGAATTTGTACTTGTAGCTTCCCTCTCTCTTTTTGACTTAGTGGGACAGGTGTTGTATTTTACTTAGCTCTACGATTTTGACTGTTTAGGAATGTACTAATTTTCCCTTTGAGTCTTCAGTGCTGAGATGTCCTCAGGATGACTACGATCGTAGAGATAGTCTTCTGATTGTTGAGTCGGTTCTCCATTCGTAGAGTCTGTCCTACGATCGTCTTGTTTGTCTGGCAGTTGTTGAGTCTGATCAACATTCGTAGAGTCTGTCTGTCGAGTCTATCCGGCAGTGGTTGAGTCTGATCAGCATTTGTAGAGTCTGTCCTGCGATTGTCGAGTCTGTCCTACGATCGTCGAGTCTGTCCTACGATCGTCGAGTCTGTCCGGATCCTAGTGATGAGTTTTTTTTTTTGACTAAGCATTCTTTTTAAGGTAACTCAGGAAGGGTCAACCTCTTGGTGTGTTTCAAGAGTTAGGTTTGTCCATGAGGCACCTCTTGGAGAGATTAATTTGTTATAAAGCTTGTCATCACAGGATTCACTTTTTTGTTGAAAGAGCTTTTGGTCATAGTCGAGTCTGCACTTATGAAAGTTGAGTCTTTCCTGCGATCGTTAGGTATAAAAGAGAACCTATCATACCTCTGTATTGAGTTATATCAACACGTTTACCATTCTCATCCTTGTCAAGCTTGGTTGCAGGAGCAATTGGTGTTTTCATGGGAGAGGCTGATTCCATGCCATACTTCTTTAATAAGTCTTTGATGTATTTGACTTGGTTGATGAATATTCCTTCATCAGTCTGCTTCACTTGCAGTCCAAGGAAGAAATTCAGCTCACCCATCATGCTTATTTCAAACTTGCTCTGCATTAGCTTAGAGAATCTCTTACATAACTTTTCGTCAGTAGAACCAAAAATGATATCATCAACATATATTTGAACTAATAAGACTTTGTCCTTGTGCTTTCTAAGAAATAATGTGGTATCTACTCTACCTCTAGTGAACCCATTTTCTATTAAGAAGTTAGTCAGTGTTTCATACCATGCTCTAGGTGCTTGTTTAAGACCATATAAAGCTTTATCTAATCTATAGACATAATTGGAAAGAGATGGATTGATGAAACCTGGAGGTTGTTCTACGTAGACTTCTTCTTGAAGCTCTCCATTTAGGAATGCACTCTTGACATCCATCTGAAAGACTTTGAACTTCATGTGAGCAGTAAAGGCAAGAAAGATTCTGATAGCTTCTAGCTTGGCAACAGGTGCAAATGTCTCATCATAGTCAATGCCTTCTTCTTGAGAATAGCCCTTTGCCACTAATCTTGCCTTATTTCTTGTAATGACCCCATCTTTATACATTTTGTTCCTGAAGACCCACTTGGTTCCTATGACAGGATGACTCTTTGGTCTTGGTACCAATCTCCACACTTTGCTTCGTTCAAATTGGTTGAGTTCTTCCTGCATGGATTCTATCCAACTGGAGTCTTCCATAGAATCTTCTATCTTCTTTGGCTCTATCTGTGACATGAAGCTTAGGTAGAAGCATTAATTCTGAGTAGCAGCTCTTGTTTTGACTCTTGCACTCGGATCTCCAATGATTAGATCCTGAGTGTGATCTCTTGCCCATCTATTCCCGGTTGGGACATCTGTTCTGATGCCTTCCTGTCTTAAGTCTTCAAGGTCTATCTCTTTTTCTAGGAGTGGAGGCTCGCTGTCTTGAATGGATCTCTCTACGATCTCATTATCACGCTTTACGATTTCACTATCTGGCACTACGATCGTAGTGTTTAGCTCGATGACTTCATTTGTAGTGTCTGCACTATCGGTCGTAGTGTCTTGAGGCACTGTTTTGTCTAAGTCAGTTTCATCAAATATGATATGTATTGAGACTTCGACACTCAGTGTCTTCTTGTTGAACACTCTGTAAGCTTTGCTGTTTGTGGCATATCCAAGAAAGATCCCTTCATCTGAATTGGGCTGGAATTTTGTCAGATACTGCTTTCCGTTGTTGAGAATATAGCATGCACAGCCAAAGACATGGAAATAGCTGACACTTGGCTTTCTTCCTTTCCACAGTTCGTAGGGTGTCTTCTTGATCGTAGAATGAATTAATGATCTGTTCTGTGTGTAGCATGCAGTGTTGACATCTTCTGCCCAGAAGTATTCAGGCAGATGGGCTGCAGCTAGTAGAGTCTTTCCAGCCTCTATCAGGGTTCTGTTCTTTTTTTTAGCAACTCCATTTTGTTGAGGAGTTCGTGGAGCTGAGAAGTTATGACTGATGCCATTGTCTTTGCAGAACTGATCCATTCTCTGTCATGATCACTCCTTATGCCCTTGATTTTCTCTCTTTTTTCGTTCATCACCAGTCTGAACATCTTGATTAATTCTGAGCTTGTCTCATCCTTTGAAGTTAGGAAGAATACCTATGTGAATCTGGTGTAGTCGTCGACTATGACTAGAGAATATCTTTTTCCTCCAAGGCTGGTTGTTGGGATTGGCCCAAAGAGATCCATGTGGAGCAACTGCATGGGTTTGTTAATGGAGTTGGCAGTCTTGCTCTTAAATGAGCTTTTGGTTTGCTTTCCAAGCTGGCAGGCATTGCATGGCCTTTCCTTCACAAAGTTGAACTTGGGTAGACCAGCTACGAGATCCTTTGATGCCAGTTTGGACATGCTTTTGAAGTTTAAGTGGGACAGTCTTCTATGTCATAGCCAGCTCATTTCCTCGGATGCTTTTTCCAGAAAACATATTGTTTCATCAGAGCTTAGTTGACCAAGGTCTATAGTATAAACATTTCCTTCTCTTGTTCCGGTTAGCTTTATGGCAGATGTCTTCAAATCTATGACTTGACATTGATTGTTGAGAAATGTTACTTGATGACCCTTGTCGCAGAGTTGGCTGATGCTTAGAAGGTTGTGTTGAAGTCCTTCCACATAGGCTACTTTGCTGAAAGATATTGCACCATTACCAGCAGAGCCATATCCTCTTGTCTTGCCCGAGCCGTAATCTCCAAAGATGACTGAGGGGCCCTCCTTTTCTACATAGTTAGATAGCAGAGCTTTGTTCCCTGTCATATGCCTTGAGCATCCACTGTCTAGATACCATGTTGAGGTCGTGGAGCTCTTTTCCTGTAAAAACATTTTAACCTTCATTCAAATCTGACATATTTTTGTTCAAGTCCATAACATGGCTAAGAAAGTTTGACATCCGTTTTTCAATAAACGAATGAATTTACGGCTTGATATAAAAGAGTTTGACTTCAATGGTTTGGTTGCTTAAATTCGAATAACAGGTTGCTTAGGAATATGAAAACTAACAACCTTACAAAAGCAATCAATTTTAGCATGATGAGTGGTTGACCAATCAATCCCTAAGGTCACATCAAATGCAAGAATTTTTAAAGAAATAAGGTCAACAGGTAATGTGATGGTGCCAACTTGGATCAAACAAGATTTATAAACAGCGGATGTAACGAAAGTTTCTCATAACGGAGTTTTAACAGATAAGTCAAAGTCTAATTTTCTCCGGAGTCAAGTTTAAACGTTGAGTATAAGCAAAAGAGATAAAAGAATGGGCAGAACCGGTATCTAATAAGGTATAAACTTCGCAATAATTTATAATTAACTAACCCGTGATAACTTCATTCGGGTTCCTCGTATTCTGACCGGTCACGGCAAACGCTCTTCCAGGAACCATTGACTTTGTCTTTTTCGTATCCGCATTTGGTGCCATCGTTCCGTTGGACTTGATTTCGCTACAGGATAAAATCGAGCTATGTGACCATCTTTTCAGCAACTAAAACATATCTTGGAAGGCTGTGAACAGTTTGGACTTATATGTCCCTCCTCTCCGCATTTGTAGCATCTAACTGACGAACGTTCTTTTCCCCTAGAATTTGTTGCTGGTGCTGGTGCCGACGTCTTCCCATCATCGTTAAATCTTCTCTTCTTAGATCGGACATCTCTTTCCACAATATCAACGCGTCGTGCGGCTTTAACCCATGCATCACTCATTCTCACTCGTTCAGTTATTTCTTCTTTCAGCTCAGATTCCAGCTTTATCATCTTATACTCTGCCAAACAATGCTTCTGTTCAAGCATCACATATCGGGTAACACAAGCTTGAATCGTTGCATCCTTTTGCTCCACGACCGCCTTTCGTTCTTCAGCCTGCTCTTCTAACTTATGAAAACGATTTTGCAATTCTACATTTTGATCATAAAATACCTCTAATAAATTTTCCTCAGGTACCTCTTCTTCCCCTTCTTCCTCACTCTTAGCTGTTACCTCTGCGACTATCTCGAGTTCAACTATCAATTCTTCACTCACCATATGGATATCTTTAATTCCTTCTTCGCCTGACATCACATTAGTCTGGTTGGTGACTAAAGGTGTCTCCACAATCTCATTCACATTACTGTCACTAGCCGGCTCCTCGCCCAAGAAGGACAGGCCATACTCAGGCACGACCATCTCCTTCTCAGATGACGACTACACTACCGATCACATTGAACCGCATGACGGGGCACTGGTTATAACAGCTCAGGTCGGTCCGGTTGACATGAAGCGAATGATGATTGATAACGGGTCCTCAGTCGACATACTCTATACACATGCCTACCAGAGGATGGAGTTGGGAGGAAAGAAGATGGAATTGGGAGGCGAAGGCCCATTATACGGCTTCAGTGGGGACCCGGTTCATGTGTCGGGCACGATAGAACTGCCAGTCCGATTCGGTACGCCCCTGATGAGTGTGTTTTATATACACAAATTAGGCACTTTTGAGTTTGATAATTTGTAAATCCTAAGCTAGTTTGTTTGGTTTTTATGTGTTTTCATTGTATTATTGTGTAATATAGTTTTATATTGCTTTTATGTATATTTGTATTAGTTTTATGTGTTTTTACTTTGTTTTGTAGGAATTGGATGGAATGTCATTTGCGTCGATGGTTGGAATCGCCAAATTCGCATTTTCGGTTTACCATTGACATAGCAGTCCCGTAAAGCCCAATTTTTTCCATGATCCGGCCATTATCTGTCCAAACATCAAGAACGGAAGTTGTAGATCAACGTCTCCTCTTTCCGTATCATCTTGAATCGCCTCAATCGGAGTTCGGATACGAGAGTTATGGCCATTTTCCCAACGGGTGTCAAATCTGGAAACTACCAACTGCTATTTGCATAACAGTCACTTCAAGGCCAATTTGAGCATTGATCTAGCCATTATTTCGAAGAACTCAAAGAATGAAAGTTGTAGATCTACTTCTCCTCTTTCCGGATCATCTTGAATCGCCTCAATCGGAGTTCGTATGAAGAAGTTATGGCCATTTTCCCAACAGATGTCCGAGCAGAAAATGGCCCGGCGCCGCAGCGCGAGTTGCTAGTGTATTTGCGGCGCCGCGGCGCCACTTAGCAGTACCCAGCCCCTTCTTCCGCGCCGCAGCGCCCCGTTCAAGCCAAATCATGGCGCCGCAGCGCCAGACACGAATTTTGGGCAGATTTCAACTATTAAATGCTCAACCTAATGACCTAAAACATCAATCCTTCACTTCTACTTGCAACCTAGAGGAGAAAAAGAGAGAGATGATGGCTTGGAGAAGAGGGAGGCCATGGCTCTTGGTCATGGTTCTTCAAGAGCTTCAAGGAGCATCAATGGTGGGAGCTTCAACAACAACAATGGAGGAGCTTCAACCAACAACTAAGGGAAGCCATCCTTTCTTTCTTCCTTTTTCCTCTAGTGGCTAGAACTCATTCTTGGGGATCTAGTGCAAACATTTGTAACACCTTTGGAGGCAAGGAATTGAATTAAACTTCTAGCTTTTCTTTGATACTTGTATGATCCATTGGATGATTACCTAATATTTGGAATAGTTTGATTTATTTGTTATGAATTAAACTTATAATTTGCTTTCTTTATGATTGGTGTCATGCGAATTGGTTCTTTATGTGATTATGTATATGCATAATTTATGTATTGCCAATTCATAGTGGTCGCCATGATCATAAAGAGAGTTAAGAGATTTGAACAAAGTGATGCACGCCAAGTGTTTGACAAAATGCTTGTGTGTGGATATTGTGTTCTTAGCTCTTTATCTATCTATCTATGTTATTTTTTTCTGCTATTTTGATTAATTGTAATCATAATTTATCGTTTTAATTAACTGTTTAAATAAGACTAAGACGATATAAAGTCAGTACTTGATAGATATTAGTGATAATTCCTCGTGGGTTCGACAACTCTCTTATCATTATATTACTTGTTGACCGCGTATACTTGCGCGTGTTTATTGGTTGCGAAATCGACCAACAAGTTTTTGGCGCCGTTGCCGGGGAATTACTATTCTAATATTGTCCAATATTGATTTCAATCAATGTAGTCTTAATTTGAACGTGTATTTATCTGTTATTTGTTTGATCTTTATTTGCGCGTGTTTTTCGATTGCGATAAATAGGCTGACAAGACTGTATGTAAATGCAGCTCTTGTGCAAGACTTGGCGTAAGCTGGGGCCTTATAGTTCTATTTATTGTTATCGTTTGTGAGATTGGATTGACAAGACTGTATGTAAATACAGCTCTTGTGCAAGACTTGGCGTAAGTTGGGGCCTTACAGTCCGATTTTGCATGACACATTTTTATTAAACTTATTCTTTTTATTTAAATAAAGTCGGGCCGAAGACTATAAACCAAGCGCTTGTTGGGAGGCAACCCAAAGTGTAAAGTTTTGTGTTTCTTTCAGGTACCGAGTATCGCGCAACAAGTTTGGCACTCCCGACTTGGAGGACTTGGAGGAAGATGTCGATGACGATTAACATATATTCTCAGGGAAGTCCTCTAGTTTTAATTTTATCTATCTTTACATTGAGGACAATGTTCTTCTTAAGTTTGGGGGTACTTGTGATATTCTTGGTACTTGAGTTGGTATTATATTATTATGTCAGTTATTTGGATGTTTTTATGTTTAGTAGTGCATATTAGTTAAAATTTTGAAAATTTTCCATTTTATGTTATATCTTAGCAAATAGTAGACGTCGGTTGCGGAAGGCGACAACTGATAAATGATAACGGAAGTTCTTTGCATTGAATTCTTTTATTGCGTTTAGTAAGGACATTGTCAGTTTCAAGTTTGGGGGTCTTCTACGTTTTGTTTTGATATGTTTTATTTTATTTTATTTTGTGGGCTTAATTGCATTTCTAGTATAGGTTATCTCTTGAGCATTGATTTAATTTGAATTGAGCAATAATATATGATCAGGCAAATGATTGTTAAGGTTATAACTCATGAAAAATGGATAAATATTGCTTAGTTTGGGTGATTGACTTACTGTTGGTTATTGCTTTGCTTATGACTCCTACTTTTGAGCACTCATCCATTTGTAATGAACTAGTTGTATACTTAGAGAAGGCTTATATGACCGAATGCTTATGAGAGATATCAATAAACTCTAGAACTCGTTTAAACATCACTCGAAGCAATATACTTAGGTTTGATTAATTGGTCATGTGGTGGGTTGAGATGGAGCATAAAACGCACTCACTCATAAACACATACTTAAGGGAGATAGAGCGTAAAACGCACTCACCTATGAAAAAAAATAAAAATAAATCGAGAATCTTGAGGTGGGTTGAGATGGAGCGTAAAACGCACTCGCCCATAAAAGCAGACTTAGGGTGAGATGGAGCGTAAAACGCACTCGCCCATAAAAGCGGACTTAGGGTAAGATGGAGCATAAAATGCACTCATCTAAGAGTCCTTTGATATCAAATTTTTGGAATGTTTGATTTGTCTGCAATTGCGATGAGTGATGTGTTAAGCATGTAGTTTTTGAAGTTTATTTCTTTCATAAGGTAATATGGTTGCATAAACTAATCCGAGCTATAATTGGTTTAGTGTAAATGGATACAAACACACACAGAGAAAGGATCTAAAGCAAGGTATGACTAACAAGCAAGTTGAAATCCTAGACGTTGTGACATTTTGAAAGTTTTCTAGAGTTATCATGTTTTGATATCTTTAAGGCCATTGTTCAAAGTTATTGATTCATTGCTCAAGTAGTTGATTGTTAGAATTTATTTTTATAGTTTTTGTTCTTAGTGTTTTGCTTGAGGACAAGCAAAGATTCAAGTTTGGGGGTATTTGATGAGTGTGTTTTATATACACAAATTAGGCACTTTTGAGTTTGATAATTTGTAAATCCTAAGCTAGTTTGTTTGGTTTTTATGTGTTTTCATTGTATTATTGTGTAATATAGTTTTATATTGTTTTTATGTATATTTGTATTAGTTTTATGTGTTTTTACTTTGTTTTGTAGGAATTGGATGGAATGTCATTTGCGTCGATGGTTGGAATCGCCAAATTCGCATTTTCGGTTTGCCATTGACATAGCAGTCCCGTAAAGCCCAATTTTTGCCATGATCCGGCCATTATCTGTCCAAACATCAAGAACGGAAGTTGTAGATCAACGTCTCCTCTTTCCGTATCATCTTGAATCGCCTCAATCGGAGTTCGGATACGAGAGTTATGGCCATTTTCCCAACGGGTGTCAAATCTGGAAACTACCAACTGCTATTTGCATAACAGTCACTTCAAGGCCAATTTGAGCATTGATCTAGCCATTATTTCGAAGAACTCAAAGAATGAAAGTTGTAGATCTACTTATCCTCTTTCCGGATCATCTTGAATCGCCTCAATCGGAGTTCGTATGAAGAAGTTATGGCCATTTTCCCAACAGATGTCCGAGCAGAAAATGGCCCGGCGCCGCAGCGCGAGTTGCTAGTGTATTTGCGGCGCCGCGGCGCCACTTAGCAGTACCCAGCCCCTTCTTCCGCGCCGCAGCGCCCCGTTCAAGCCAAATCATGGCGCCGCAGCACCAGACACGAATTTTGGGCAGATTTCAACTATTAAATGCTCAACCTAATGACCTAAAACATCAATCCTTCACTTCTACTTGCAACCTAGAGGAGAAAAAGAGAGAGATGGTGGCTTGGAGAAGAGGGAGGCCATGGCTCTTGGTCATGGTTCTTCAAGAGCTTCAAGGAGCATCAATGGTGGGAGCTTCAACAACAACAATGGAGGAGCTTCAACCAACAACTAAGGGAAGCCATCCTTTCTTTCTTCCTTTTTCCTCTAGTGGCTAGAACTCATTCTTGGGGATCTAGTGCAAACATTTGTAACACCTTTGGAGGCAAGGAATTGAATTAAACTTCTAGCTTTTCTTTGATACTTGTATGATCCATTGGATGATTACCTAATATTTGGAATAGTTTGAATTATTTGTTATGAATTAAACTTATAATTTGCTTTCTTTATGATTGGTGTCATGCGAATTGGTTCTTTATGTGATTATGTATATGCATAATTTATGTATTGCCAATTCATAGTGGTCGCCATGATCATAAAGAGAGTTAAGAGATTTGAACAAAGTGATGCACGCCAAGTGTTTGACAAAATGTTTGTGTGTGGATATTGTGTTCTTAGCTCTTTATCTATCTATCTATGTTATTTTTTTCTGCTATTTGATTAATTGTAATCATAATTTATCGTTTTAATTAACTGTTTAAATAAGACTAAGACGATATAAAGTCAGTACTTTATAGATATTAGTAATAATTCCTCGTGGGTTCGACAACTCTCTTATCATTATATTACTTGTTGACCGCGTATACTTGCGCGTGTTTATTGGTTGCGAAATCGACCAACCCCCTCAGCAGACAGAAATTATGGTAAAGTTTTTTGTGGTACAAGTGGATTCGGCTTACAACGCCATCTTGGGGAGACCTACTCTAGCAGCACTGCAGGCAGCAACATCTATACCCCACTTCAAAATAAAGTTTCCGACACCGAACGGGATAGGGGAGGTAAAAGGAGATCTTGATATTGCCCGAAGGTGTTATCGGAACACTTTAATATCTTCAGGAGTCGGGGTCAGTAAACAGAAACAGACAATGACCATCGAGTTAGAGCCGTTCACAGAGGGAAGTACCGAACCCATGGCTCTATCGGCCGAAGAAACGGAAGATGTCGAGTTAATACCAGGGAATCCAGACAAACTGATCAAGATTGGGACAAGATTAACCGAACAGCTGCGAACAGGTCTGGTGGAATTGCTTAGGGTATACACCGACATCTTTTCTTGGGAACCCAGTGACATACCCGGGGTAAGCAGATCAGTAGCACTGCATAGGCTTCATACCGACCTGAAGAAGAAGCCAGTGATACAGAAAAGAAGAATCTTTGCCCCGGAAAGACAGAGGATTATAGACGAAGAGGTTGCTAAACTGTTAGAGGCAGGGTTCATCTTCGAGATCGATTATCCCGAATGACTGGCGAATGTGGTACTGGTTCAGAAGCAAAATGGGAAGTGAAAGATGTGCATCGACTACACGGACCTGAACAAGGCATGCCCTAAGGACTTCTATCCCTTAACCAACATAGACCAGCTGATTGATGCCACTTCAGGGTACGGAATGCTAAGTTTCATGGACGCTTTCTCGGGATATCACCAAATCTCGATGCATAAGGAGGATATCCCGAAGACTAGTTTCATCACTCATCGGGCTATATACGCGTATCGGAAGATGACCTTCGGACTACTGAACGCAGGGGCAACTTACCAACGGATGATGAACTTCGTGTTCAGGAAACAGATGGGGCGTAGTATGGAAGTATATGTGGACGATATGATCGTCAAGAGCATGTCAGTCCAGGATCATCTGGAGGATTTAGTAGACTGCTTCGAAACGATAAGGCAACACAATCTGAGACTGAACCCGACCAAATGTACCTTCGGATTGGGTTCAGGGAAATTTTCTGGGATATCTGGTCAGTAAAAGGGGAATCGAAGCCAATCCAAAAAAAATCTCGGCGATCTTAGACATGAAATCTCCGCAGACATACAAAGATGTCCAGAGGTTGACGGGCCGAATCGCAGCCCTTCGGAGATTCATGTCAAGGTCAGCTGAAAGATGCCTACCCTTCTTCAACACCCTCAAAGGACCGAAAAATGACAAAAGTTTCACATGGAATTCGGAATGCGAAGATGCGTTCCAAGAGATCAAAAGGTATTTGGGCTCGGCACCGTTATTGATGAAACATGTTCCCTCTGAACCTTTATACTTATACTTAGCCGTCAGCCCAATGGCAGTAGGGGCGGCACTGGTAAGGGATAAGGGAGGCAAACAGTTCCCAGTGTACTACGTCAGCCATGTTCTCAAGGACGCAGAGACGAGATATCCGAACCTGGAAAAGTTTGCATATGCCCTCATCATTGCTAGCAGGAAACTCAGGCACTATTTCCAAGGTCGGTTGATAGTGGTCTACACCAATCAGCCTTTAAAGAAAATCCTGCACAAACCCGAGGTGTCAGGTCGGCTGGTAGCATGGGCAATGGAATTAACACAGTTTGCTATAGAGTATCACCCCCGATCGGCAATCAAAGGGCAGGCTTTGGCAGATTTTGTGGTAGAGTGCTCTTTCACAGAGCCGGAGATGAAAATAGTGGCTGAAGCACAACCGGATCAAACCTCGTGGACTTTATACTTGGATGGGTCGTCAACTTCAGATGTCAGCGGAGCAGGGGTCATTCTGACAAGTCCAGAAGGGTTCAAGGTCCAACATGCTATTCGGTTCGGCTTCAAGGCCATGAACAATGAAGCAGAGTACGAGGCCATCTTAGCGGGGATACGATTGGCCCGAAGCCTAGAGGTACAGAGGTTGATCATCTACAGTGACTCACAGCTAGTGGTCAAGTAGTTATCAGGTGAGTACGAAGCTCGGGGGTCAAGTATGACCAAATATCTGGCCGAGTTAAAAGATAAGCTCACATACTTCGCATCGCACAGTTGCTTGGGGGTGGATCGATTAGACAATACCCTAGCAGATGCCCTGGCATGATTGGCAACTACCGAAGCGAGCTTTTTCGATGGATCGGTATACTTAGAGGTTTTGGAAAAACCCAGTATCCTAAAGACAGAAGTCCTAACTCTGGACCGACTCAATTGCTGGCTCACTCCCTATATCTCATATTTGGCCGATGGGACCCTCCCTTCGGACCGAATCCTATCCAGGAAAGTCAAACATCGAAGCTCGAACTTCGTCCTCATAGATGGAGACCTATACCGAAGGGCCTTTAGCTCTCCACTGCTCAAATGCTTGACTCCTTCAGAGGCAGACTACACACTCCGAGAGGTGCATGAGGGGACCTGTGGGGATCACATGGGAGCAAAATCACTGGCACATAAAATTCTGAGGCAGGGGTATTACTGGCCGACTATCTACACGGAAGCAAAGGAATTTGTCAGGAGGTGCCCCAAGTGTCAGCTGAACAGCAACATTCCACATCAACCTCCAAAAGAGCTGTACTCGGTCCTATTTCCAATTCCCTTTGCTGTATGGGGAATTGACATCCTGGGCCCTAGCTCTACCAAAAGCTAAGGGTCAGGTCAGCTTTGTGATCGTGGCTATTGATTACATGACGAAGTGGGTCGAGGCCAAGCCATTGCAAAAGATAACTGAGCAGGAGTGTTTAAAGTTTGTCAAAGAAGGAATAGTCTACCGGTTCGGCATCCCGATGGCAATAGTCTCAGACAATGGCAGACAGTTCGTCGGGTCAAAATTCGAGGGTTTTCTGAAGGAGTTAGGGATCCAACACCGAAAGACTTAGATTGCCCACCCTCAGTCGAACGGTCAAGTGGAAGTAACCAATCGAACCCTACTCAATGGGATAAAACGTAGGCTGGATGAATTAAAGGGTCGGTGGCCCGAAGAGCTGTTATCTGTTTTATGGTAGTACCGAACTACCCCAAGAACTACAACGGGGGACTCTCCATTCAGACTGGCATCTAGGACCGATGCTCTAATTCCTGTTGAGATCGGGTCACCCACCCTTCGGGTCAGCCAATACAAAGAGTTATACAATGATGAGGGCTTGAGAACAAATCTGGATTTGCTAGATGAAGTTCGGGATTCGGCTATGATGAGGTTGGCAATCTATCAGCAACGAACCACCAAACACTATAATCAGAAAGTGAAGTCTAGGAGGTTTGCAGTAGGAGATCTAGTCCTCCGGGAGTCAGAGGCTTCAACCCCCCAGAACACCGGCAAGTTAATGCCTAATTGGGAGGGGCCTTACGAAGTGATAGGAGTGCCGAAGCCAGGAACATACCGGCTTCGATCAATGAACGGTTCGGAGGTAAAGAATACATGGCATGTTGGAAGACTTAGAAAATTTTACCAGTAATAGTCGTGTTATTCTTACTTTCATCTATGTAACCGATTCAATTTAAATGATATAAATGAAAGTTCTTATTTCTGTCAATGTTTAACTTCATCTATATTCATGTGTTTCATTACTACTCGAACAGACACGCTTCGGGCACTATCCGATCAAGAGGTTCGGAAAGACACCACTGATCGATATAAGTCCCGAGCATAACTAACCGAGAGTTCAATACATTCTTAAAGAACAGATCTCGGGTACTATCCGATCAAGAGGTTTGAAAAGATACCACTGATCGAGCTAAGTCCCGGGTATAACTGTCGGACCTTTCAATATCAGAAAACTCTAAGGGTAATCCGATTAGAAAGTTCGAATGAACATAACTGATCGAGATTAGTTCTAAGTAAAACTGACAACAAACATTCATGGGCCAAAAAGTGTATCTCATTTATACTTATAAAATTT
This sequence comes from Panax japonicus, assembly GCA_020205505.1. Taxonomy (NCBI): domain Eukaryota; kingdom Viridiplantae; phylum Streptophyta; class Magnoliopsida; order Apiales; family Araliaceae; genus Panax; species Panax japonicus. The sequence continues at coordinate 55,646,991 of CM035100.1, forward strand.
TTACAACCCGATCGCTTACGATTCGGGCAAAAGTACATAAAAAAAAATCCTAAGTATCTATTCGGCAGGAGGATCGTCTTCAGACTCGTCGTCCGAAGAGTCAAGGATAGAGGAATCGAGCCCAGCAGCCATCAGCTTGGCCTTAGCCTTTTCCCGATAAGTCTCATACCATTCTCCAAATTAGGCTAGGACTTTATCGTTCAAAGCTTTAGACTCTTCATATTCGGCGATGGCCTGCTGTCAGGCCTCGACAACTTTTTCAGGGAATGCATCGACTGTAGCAGTCAAAGTGTTGTTATCCTTAATCAGGTACATCAACTTGTCGTGCATCCCGGAGAATTAGAGTGTAATACTGTCAATAGCATTCTCCCGATCCTTGACCTCCTGAAGCAGATGAGCCCTCTCTGCCAGAAGCGAGCGGTGCTCTCGCTCTAGCTCCTCGACCCGGTCCTCGGCTAGGACCGCCCGGACTTGTGTTTCCACAAGGGAATCTTGTTCCTTCTTCAGCTCGGACCGCAGCCCCCAAACATCGGCCTCAAGCAGCTCTATTTCCGTCCCCAGCTGAATTTCTTTCTTTGTAGTTCTGGCAAGGGGAGGGATGGCTCGGGCTAGGATGGCGTTGGCCTGCAGCGAACATATACATCAGTACAAGAAGTAAGAGTTATACTTATTAGTAGCAATCAGATCAACAAAGAAGAGAATTACCTGGGTCTGAGCTCGAATGTAGGCCACCAAGAACTGATCCGATGAATACCCATTAAACCGCTCGTCGTCACCGGGGAGTTTGAAGTGATCGAAGAGGGTGAAAGGGAAGACATCTGACGGGCTCTTTGGCCAACAAGTAGTCGGCGATCCTTGGGAGGAGCTGGGCCCGGAAGGAGGGGTGGTAGCATGATCCGGACCAGGGGCCACCATCTGACCGACCGGATGATCGAGATCCTCCGACAATCGAGGCCTTTTAGATCGGGGTTCGGGAGGAACATCTTCAGTTTCCTCCGAATCCTCGATCACCTCGGTCGGAGGAGGAGGTGGAGGAACTTTTACAGGCGCTTTGATGGCCGGTTTGGAGGGCTTCTTGGATTTCTTCATTAAAGTCGCCTTCTCCGCGCGGCTCATCTTCAGCGCCCCTTTTTGTGTCTTTGGGGGCTCCGGCCCCGAGGTGGATCCCAGTGACAGCTCACTGATCGGGACCGTATCCTCCTCAGCAGCATCGTCGGTCACGGGGGGTCGGATGAACCCAGAAGTAATGGTAGTAGGGATGAAGGAGTCGGCGACGCCCTCGGGCTTGAAAATGGTTACTGCACGGAGATAAAAGAATTAAGGCATGTAATGCTTAACAAAAAAGGAGATAAAATATAGAAAAACAGAAGGTACTCACAGCCGTGTTTGTACAACCAAGATTCGTCCATTAAAAGCCCCACGTTCCACTGGGTTTTCTTCCATTGGGCGTAGAATGTCTTGAAGGCCTCGGCCCGACCCTTCGGGAATTTAGAAATTTTGGCCGCCTGGTCGGCTGGATGGGCCCAGGAGGGAAGAAGTTGGAGGTCGGATCCTTTGGCATAGAACCACTGTTCATGCCATCCCTTGTTGCTGGAAGGGGTCTTGATCGGGACTGTGCGGTTGGGGCGTTTGGTGAGTTGCCGAAGCCCGGGCTCTTTCGACCCTCCAAGGGTGAACAGAGCAAAGAAAAGGTCGAGCCCGGGAGTGATGCCTACCTCTTGACAGATGGCAATGAAAGAGACCAGCTGGATATACGAGTTCGGCACGAGTTGTGCGAACCCGATTCCCACGAAGGGCAAAAAGGAAGAGATGAAGTCGTGCAACGAGAACCGAACCCCGTACCTCAAGACGTACAGGGGAACGGCCATCCATTCACCCTCGGGCCTCCAGAACATCTTCTCAGGGCTGAGGGATCCTGAGTTTGTATTCTTTGGGTATTTTGAAAAGAGTTCGGGTATCAGAGATCTGGGATGGTGTTAGGGTAGAACGAGTATGGAGGTGAGAGAACTTCTCGGAGGAGCGGTAGGCATCTCGAATCCTAGACTCAGCTTCTATCGAACTAGGAAGGGTCAAAGGAGTGGTGTCAGTGGGGGCATCCGGCAGTATGACCACCAGGAGGTCGCCGATGGTTACGGTGGTAGGCTTAGTGGCTGGAATAATGCTGGAATCGGCCATTTTTTGACCAAAGTGATGAAAACGAGAAGTCTAAAGGAAGGAAATGAGCAACAATAGCACTCAAACGATGAATGAGTAGAGGAAAATGGTGAATACGGAGGAGCAATATCTCGCCGGAAATCGCCTTGCCGGAAAATTTGAAATCAGAGGGTTGAGAAAGAAGAGTCAATAAAGGTGATAAGGAGGGGGAAGTGGGGTTTTTATAAGGTGTACGGCACGGAACCCCAGGGTGGCTAATAAATGCTTAAGGTGGGTCCAGGCGTTAAAAGGCGTGCAACGTTTCAAACATCTATAACAGACCGTTGAACTTCCCTAGACATCTCATCATTAGCTGTCGCGACCTTCCAAGTCTCTAATCATAAATATGTTATAACCAGAGACTGGGGGGGGCAATGTTCGGGAGCGTTTTACCGACCTTCATTTGGGCCAAAGGCTTTCTGTCGGAAGGGTTTGAGAGACCGATGGGTTGAAGCCCATGAAGATGTTGGAGGTGTTCAGGTCACATCTGAGTCCTTCTGGGCCAGAGCCGAACCCAGTCTTGTGATGTTCGGGGTCGGGTCTTCGAGTCCTTTGGGCCGAAGCCCAGACCAGATTATAGGACCGGTTGGGCCTGCACAGTGGGCTTTCCTGCGTGCAGAGTTCAGGTACCTATTCATACGCATATAAGGTAACTCCAAAGGTAGTGGTAAGATTGGATTCTACTTGCACCTTTTAAGGAGATTGTGTTGGACCCAAGTTATGGTAACTACCATACACTAGGAGTCCTAATCCGGCTGAGAGAAGATTCTAAGGTGGTGAGCTCTATAAATACAAGGCCTAGGTTAACATTATGAGGTAATACCTACTTTTAAGCACTAAACACTTAGCCTCCATTGTTTATCCTTGTAACTGCCTGTACTCATTCTCACACCGGAGCTATCCCCCGATGGCACAAGCCGTCATGCTTCTGTGTGATCTGTTACTGTGCAGGTTCTAGCGCGTGGATTCTGTGATTGGACGCATCGGCGAAACTTGGCGTTAACATATATATTTATATTAACCAATATTAAATAATCTTATCCCAACAGTTTTTTTGTATTTGTTTACTTTTCTAATTTTCTTTTTTTAGTACGCAGATAAAATATATTTTTAATTTTAGTAAAATAATTTTTATGTTACATAATGTCTATTTAGATTGATTGTCTTAAATATATTTTGTTTTATTCAAAATTACGTTTTTTGAGATACATTTAAGATAGAAATAATAATTAAAATCCTTTAACATTAATCAATTTGTATATATTATTATAATATATACTCCATCTCCACGTGTTCTTGAATAAGTAATTTTATTATTCACTCGTTTTTTCTTTTATTAAAATTTCAAATAGTATATGACAATGAAATTGTGATGATAAATTTAAAAATATCATTTATTTTACATTGTCATAAGAAGATATATCAATAATTTTTATAGATTTTTTTTTTTGCAAATGCAACATTTTGTTGAACAAAATATTAATATTTAAATAAATTTTATTGTTGAACAAAATATTAATATTTAAATAAATTCAATTTATTTCGGATCAAAAAATGCGGCATTTTGGTGGACTATTTATAAGGTTTTCGTGGATATGGGACGATCTAGTAATAAAGACAAAGTTGTAGGCCTTTTTTCGGAAATTTTAAACTTTATGGGTAGTAATTACTCCCTCCGTCCCAAATTAACTGCTCAATTTTGACTTTTTTTAGTCAAATTGACTATTTTTAGAATTAATAATTAAACATATATAAATATATTTCTGAAATTATAAAAAATAGGATTAGTAATAAATTGTATATACTTTCTTTTGGTTATAATCTCTTCACCTATATTTTAGCAAAAATAGTAAAAAGATTAGTTTTAAAAATGGTCAATTTGACTTTAAAAAGTCAAAACTGAGCAATTAATTTGGGACGGAGGGAGTATAAGCAAAAAAGAGAGAGAAAATTATTGATAAATAAAATAAAGGAGTCAAATATTATTTTGTATATTAAAAAACATAAAAATGTGGCTGTCAACAGAGGTCCTTATAAAGCAATCGCATGGATAAATTTATTTTATGTCTAATACAATACTGATATATAAATAAAAGGATCCAAATTTCATGGATAAATTTATTTTATGTCTAATACAATACTGATATATAGATAAAAGGATAATCTTTTTACTTACGTATAAGTATTATACTCCCTCTGTTCTTAAAAGATTGTCATTTAAGGTTTTGGCACATGGATTAAGAAAGTAGCATTTATCAAGTAAAATTTGTAAATTTCATCATTACCCCTTTATAGGAAGTCGAAAACTATTAATACAAGAGAGATAATTTATTGGGACAATGAGAGAAGGTAGGGGTAATATAAGAAAGTAAATAATTTATTCTCCTCGAAAGTTGTAAACGACAAACTTTTTTGAACAAATTTTTTCTTCTAAAACGACAATCTTTTAAAAACGGAGGGAGTATTAAACATGAAGTTCATTTTATACTAACCACTCCACGTCCTTTAATATTCTTTTTCCTTTTTTGGACATTATGTCTATATTTGTTCGTAATGATTATATTTAGAATATGACTATTAATCTCAAGTTTTTTGTTTGTTTTTAAAAATAGACTTGTAACTATTAGTTACAGATGGACACAAGGGGACAGAAAATTTGGGGACAGATGATCTGTTCTCATCAGTCTCGGGATAATAAAATGACTTGAAACGGGGACTATTTAATACCATGTCCAAATTATAATCCCAATCATTTGGTATTAAAAATTTGTGAACAAAATTAACCTTTAACTTTGTTTAAAAAGACCAATGTATCTCATCCAATCTATCTATACTCAAACTAATGAGAATATTATATTTTTTGTTATTAGTAGTAAGAGTATGATAGTTCAAACGACAAATTTTTATTTAATTCTTTAAATAATCCTAGACAAAACAAACATAATATTAGATTATTTTAAGTTATCTCATGAATAATTTAACAATAAATAAATACGTGACTATAACTATTTAATCTCGATATAGTGTTGAGATTATAATTTATGAGAATATAATCTTGAGATTATAATCATTACAAACAAATATGATCAAGTGTGTATACCACATATACTACTCCTTCTGTCCCATAATATATGACGTTTTAGATAATTTTATTTTTTTCTAAATTATTCGACGTTTTATATAATTTAAGAGTATTAGTCACAATCTTTCCAAAATTATTCCTTATGGAAAAATATTACAGATGAGAGAGAATATGAGATAAATATATGATAAATAGTATTATAAACGATTAATACTATATTAATATTATATAATTATTTTCTTAATTTTTGTGCACAATTCTAAAATTTCATATATTATGAGACGGAGATGTACACTGTAAGACCCCAAATTATTAATAAATAAAATTTATTTTTTCTCTATTTATTATTTTGAAATAGTAAGGGTTGATTTGATTAATGTGGATAGTTATAGGTAAAATACGCAAATATTTCAAAATAAGCAAGTGGTTATAAAATATTCATTGTTGTGGGGGAATATTCGTTTGGTCGTGGAATATTCTTGATGTCGGGGAATATTCGTACGACGACGCAGTCTTTTGTGGGCCCCATAACGGAAAGCGATTGGATGAAGAAAACGACAAATATAAGTTATTTATAAATAACGACATAGTTGTTACCGTTAATACTGTTAAAATACTCGGTGGTTAAAACACAGTAGCACACGATATTGCACCAATTATTGATTCTTACGTAAGAAGGCACTACTCAATAATGGTTACAGTAATTACTGTTCAGTATTTTATTTTATTGATTTAATAATTACTGCGTTGATATTTTATATTTCTGTTGTTTCAATAATTATCATTACACAGTATTTTTCATTATCGAAGCAATAATTCATATTATCTGAATAATATTATTAGATAACATTATTGACAATGTCTAGAAAGTTCTGTCTAAGGAGAGGTTTGGTCACCTAATTGCGCGGAGAAATTCTTATTGGAAAGCCCCCTCTTTCCTGGGAACTGTCTGGTTGTCAATATTGTGATTCTGTAATATTATTTGTGAATAATTATTTATTGATTTATATGATGAGGAAAATATTTATTTTATGTGGATATAGATGGATAATTTTTTTTAATGTGACAATTGTTGAAAATTGAAATTTTATCTTTTTTTGATAAAATAATTCATTTAAATATATTATTATATTTTAATAATATAATAATGATGATATTTTTACGATAAATATGGGATATATGAGTATATGTGGACGAGGAGTATTTTTGTTACCAAAAATATTTAAAACATGTTTTATGTGTCGGTGAACCTAATTTTTGACAGAAATTTGATTATAGCCTGTAAAATCACCCGTTTGTGGATTTCGGTCAATTTCTGTTTGGAATTTGGAAAAACTTTCTTCTGCAAAGTTGTAGAGAATTGAATTTCATATAAAAATTGGCGAGATTCGAATTTTCTGATAAAAGAGTTATTTATTATGAATTATTGAAATTCTGAAGCTCCGAAATAATTGATTTTTGGAAGTTTAAAATATTTAAAATAGGAAAAACATTTCTGGAGTGTTTAGGTGGCCTCATTTAACATGTGTAGGAGCTGAATTCAGTTGGCAAGTGTGCGTATGAGGTTCTGAAAAATATATATTAATATTATATTAAATTTTCTACTTTGGTGTTCTAAGCATTTTCCTATAAATAGGGTGCTTAGGTTAGAATTGAAAATCACACCAAAAACTGAAGTTTTCTCTCTCTATATTATCGAGCGTATTCTTGTGAGTATTTTGAGTATACTTTGAGTATTGCTATACGGTGCAAGTTCAAGTCATAGCCTATATCCTGTGTTTCAACTAGAAGTACTGTCTTTCGAGGTAAGGGATGTTATTTTATTCGAAAATGATATTATTTCTTCAATATCATTATGCTGAATTATTAGTTGGAAATTTTTATCAAATTTGGAACTTTTTCATGTTGGGGTTACTATTCATGAGTTACTATTCACGAGTTACTATTCATGAATTACTATTTACGAGTTACTATTCACGAGTACTATTCACGAAGCAGGATGATATTTTTTGTGAAATTTCTATCTTTTGGTGTCGGAGTTACTATTTACGTATACGGCACTATTCACGTATACAGCATTATTCACGAATACGGCACTATTCACCAAAAAATGAAATTTCTTCTTTTTGTCCAAAATATCTATTATGGATACTAGCTTTGATTGTATTCATATTTTGATCATTCTTGAATTTTACTCTACTCTGATTACTTATGAAGTATTTTTGAACTTGGATTGTGTAAAGTACGAATCCTTAATATTTGTTCTTTTGTTTCACTGGATTCGTTTTCTTTAAAATATTTTTCATCATCCTCAGTCCTAAATGATGAAATTACTGAATATCTTTGGCCTGTAGTGCAAAGATGAATGATTTCTTGATGAATATCTTTGGCCCGTAGTGCAAAGATGAACAGGTGTTGAGATGAACATGACCGACTGATTAATATCTTTGGCCCGTAGTGCAAAGATGAACAGGTGTTTAGATGAACATGACAAACTGATGAATATCTTTGGCCTGTAGTGCAAAGATGAATATTTGATTCCAGATATATATTGATTGATGTTACAGGGATAAAATATCGATGATAAACTTTTAAATTCATATATAGAAGATAGTAGTTTGCATTCTCTACTTAACTCTTCTAATGAATTGTTGTTTTCGCTGCAGTTGTTGATTTAAAACTGGTTGTCTATTGTATTCTATTAGATTTTTTCCTGTTGAAGACTAACGATAATTTGTTGTATATTATCTTAGTCATAATATTTTTTACTGGGCTAGTTGAGCTCACCCTTTTCCTTTTTGTTCCATTTTTCTTCTCAGGAAGCGAAAATGTAGCGAGTACTAGTCGGGGTGTGGAATGAAGGTTCTAGAGAGAGTTGTTTAGTAGTCCTCACTATTTTTGTAAAATAATGTATCAATAATTATGATGGGGATTTATTTGCGTGTGGATATTGTCTAGACGGCAATATCTGTATTTAAACTCACAGTTTATATGTTGTAATAATAAAGTTGTAGTTATTTCTGTACCATGTATTTGGCGACTCAGAATGGGTTAGATGGAATGGACCTATTTTGGGGGCGTCACAGTTAGTATCAGAGCTTAGGGATATGATCTCTGGCGGAGATCGGGGAATAGAACTAGGAGGGGAGAGACGAGTAAATCCTTCGCTAGTGTGTCCTACCTAAGCTTATTTGTTAGTTGGTTCGTATATAGAGATATTATGTGATATTTTGATTTCCTTAATTAACCCTTGTTTTATGACAGTATTTGAGAATGTCGACTAAAAATATTAACAGTGGAGTAAATGAGACCGTGGAGATGCCTGTACTTACCAACGAGGAGAACGTGCAACAAGCTGGTAATGTACCTCCTGTGAACAACACCACTGAACAGATGATGAACGAGGGGATGTTTAGAAGTTTTTTGCAGTTCATGGAAAATCAGACGAGGGAGACTCGTGTTCAAAATATAGGAGGAAATGATAACAATTCACGGGTGGTCACAACCAAGCAGTTCAAAGAGTTGGGACCACCAGAATTATGGGGAAAGTCGGATCCGATTAAGGCGGAGATGTGGGTCAAACAAATTACCAAGATATTCGATGTCTTGGGATGCACGGAGGAACAGAAAGTTCCATTCGCTACTTTTATGTTCCGTAACGAGGCAGATTACTGGTGGGAATCTGTGAAGCGTACCCATCCAGTTGCACTCAGCATGTCATGGGAGACGTTTCAGAAACAGTTCAATGACAAGTACTTCCCTGAAAAGTATTCGCCATATGAAGGAGGTAGAGTTTATTAGACTAGAACAAAATAACATGACGGTGTCCCAATATGAGGCGAAGTTCGCGGAGTTATCCAGGTTTGCACCTCATTTGGTGGAGAATGAGGAACGTATGACGCGGATGTTTCTGAGAGGTTTGAAACCCGGCATACGTCAGTATCTCATTTCTCATAAATTTTCTCTCTATTCAGATGTTGTAAACAGGGATTAATTATTAGAGCGAGATAACGAGTACGTTCAACCGATGGACCATAACCAGGATCATACCGAAGATAGCAGTCATCAGAATAACGATAACCAGCGCAGAAAGAAGAATACGAACAAAGGCGGTAACCACTCTGGTGGTAATCGTGGCCATGAAAATAGAAGAAGCGAGTCGGGAGGAGATTTTAAAAAGAGGAGATTCAACAACGACCATGTGAAGACGTCAGTGCCAGCAACAACTGGTTCCAATGGAGGAGAACGACCACCGGTCGTATGTTACAAATGCGGGAAAGAGGGACATATCAGCCCAAACTGCCCACAACAATTTAAGGTATGCTATAATTATGGAAAAGGACATATCGCTCGAGATTGTACAGTATCGAAACCCAGTCCAGCGGGAATGGTGACTCAAAAGGATGTCCCAGAAAAGTCAAAGTCAACGGTTCCTGGAAGAGCGTTTGTCGTGACCGGTCAAAATGCGAGGAACTCGAACAAAATTAGCACGGGTTAGTTAATTATAAATTCTTGCGAAGTTTATACCTTACTAGATACCAGTTCTACCCATTCTTTTATCTCTCTTGCTTGCGCTCAACGTTTGAACTTGACTACGGAGAAATTAGACTTTGACCTATTTATGGAGACTCCGTTAGGAGAAACTTTTATTACATCCGTTGTTTAGAAATCTTGCTTGATTCAGGTTGGCACTATCACATTACCTGTTAACCTTATTTCTATAGAGATATTTGATTTTGATGTGATTTTAAGGTTAACTACTCATCATGCCGAAATTGATTACTTTCGTAAGGTTGTTAGTTTTCATATTCCTAAGCAACCTGTTATTCGAATTCAAGCAATCAAACCATTGTAGTCAAACATTTTCATATCAAGCCATGATGTCATTCGTTTATTACGGATGTCAAGTTTTCATAGTCCATGTTATGGATTTGAATAAAGACACATCAGATTTGAATAATATTCCTGTTGTTATGGATTTTTCCTGACGTATTTCCTGAAGAATTTCTTGGCTTACTCCCAAAGCCTAATAATAAATTTTGTATCGACTTTGAACCCGGTACAAAACTCATTTCTAAAATCTCATATCGAATGACTCCTATTGAACTTCATGAGTTAAAAATTTAACTATAGAATTTGGTACCTGAGCCTTTATCTGGAGACTTCCTTTGTGGAATGCACCGAAGCCAGACTCTCTGTAGGGGACAATATTCGTGCGATAGTAAACAGATAGGTGTCTTTGTAACGTGCTATCCAAGGTTGGGATATGAGTCATAGTTGAGAAAAACCTAAGTCAGTAATCGAAATATGTAGTTTTTAGGCTTAGTTGGTTAATATCGGAGATTCGTTGAAGGATATTCTTGAATCGCTATTCTATTAACGCGGCTGACTCGTAGAGATACAAAATTTGAATGGAGCAAGGAATCTGGGAAGATCTTCGAAGAACTCAAGAGGAGACTCATTTCAGCACATGTTCTGACCATGCCATCCTGGAAAAGCGAACGTGGTAACTGACGTGTTGAGTAGAAGATCGTATACAAGTACGAGTATGATATTGTCAAAGACTCATTTCGTATAATTTACAAATAATAGAGATGGAGATGAAAACTCTAGGTACCCACGTGATGATATACAAGTATAATCGACTTTAATCGATAAAGTTAAAGATGTTCAAGCTACATACTGGAGCTGATGAAATTGAAGAAGGAGGTGCAAGAAGTTGTTATTTCAAAAGCGAGAATCGGTGAGGTGAGGAAAGCTCAAACCTTTGATTTATTAATCCGTTTGAAATTCTCGATCGAATAGGAACTGTGGCCTATAGACTCATTTTACTGCCAAGTATGATGCGTGTTCATAACATTTTTCTCGTATCGATGTTACGTAAATAAATGGACGACCCGAACCACGTCATTGAGTTAGAACCGGATGAGATAGCCGAAGACTTAACGTACGAGGAGGTACCTGTCAAGATCTTGGATAGGAAAGAACATGTCCTATGTACCGAGGTTATACCACAAGTTAAAGTTTTGTGGAGAAACCATGCTATGGAGGAAATGACCTGGGAGTTGGAAATGGAAATGAAAGCGAGGTATTCTCATCTTTTCGAAACACCAGGTACGTACGTCAATTTTGAGGACGAAATTTCATAAGGAGGGGAGGTTGTAAGACCCCAAATTATTAATAAATGAAATTTATTTTTCCTCTATTTATTATTTTGAAATAGTAATGGTTGATTTGATTAATGTGGATAGTTATGGGTAAAATACGCAAATATTTCAAAATAAGCAAGTGGTTATAAAATATTCATTGTTGTGGGGGAATATTCGTTTGGTCGTGGAATATTCTTGCTGTCGGGGAATATTCGTACGACGACGCAGTCTTTTGTGGGCCCCATAACGGAAAGCGATTAGATGAAAAAAACGACAAATATAAGTTATTTAAAAATAACGGCGCAGTTGTTACCGTTAATACTGTTAAAATACTCGGTGGTTAAAACACAGTAGCACACGATATTGCACCAATTATTGATTCTTACGTAAGAAGGCACTACTCAATAATGGTTACAGTAATTACTGTTCAGTATTTTATTTTATTGATTTAATAATTACTGCGTTGATATTTTATATTGCTGTTATTTCAATAATTGTCATTACACAGTATTTTTTATTATTGAAGCAATAATTCATATTATCTGAATAATATTATTAGATAACATTATTGACAATGTCTAGAAAGTTCTGTCTAAGGAGAGGTTTGGTCACCTAATTGCGCGTCAGTAAGGAGAAATTCTTATTGGAAAGCCCCCTCTTTCCTGGGAACTGCCTAGTTGTCAATATTGTGATTCTGTAATATTATTTGTGAATAATTAATTATTGATTCATATGATGAGGAAAATATTTATTTTATATGGATATAGATTAAGAAATTTTTTTAATGTGACAATTGTTGAAAATTGAAATTTTATCTTTTTCTGATAAAATAATTCATTTAAATATATTATTATATTTTAATAATATGACGAGGAGTATTTTTGTTACCAAAAATATTTAAAACATGTTTTATGTGTCGGTGGACCCAATTTTTGACTCAAATTTGATTATAGCCTGTAAAATCACCCATTTGTCGATTTCGGTCAATTTCTGTTTGGAATTTGGAAAAACTTTCTTCTGCAAAGTTGTAGAGAATTGAATTTCCTATAAAAAGGCGCGAGATTCGAATTTTTTGATAAAAGGACTATTTATTATGAATTATTGAAGTTCCGAAGCTCCGAAATAATTGATTTTTAGAAGTTTAAAATATTTAAAATAGGAAAAATGTTTTTGGAGTGTTTAGGTGGCCTCATTTAACATGTGTAGGAGTTGAATTCAGTTGGCAAGTGTGCGTATGAGGTTTTGAAAAATATATATTAATATTATATTAAATTTTCTACTTTGGTGTTCTAAGCATTTTCCTATAAATAGGGTGCTTAGGTTAGAATTGAAAATCACACCAGAAACTGAAGTTTTCTCTCTCTATATTATCGAGCGTATTCTTGTGAGTATTTTGAGTATACTTTGAGTATTGTTATACGGTGCAAGTTCAAGTCATAGCCTATATCCTGTGTTTCAACTAGAAGTACTGTCTTTCGAGGTAAGAGATGTTATTTTATTCGAAAATGATATTATTTCTTCAATATCATTATGCCGAATTATTGGTTGGAAATTTTTATCAAATTTAGAACTTTTTTATGTCGGGGTTACTATTCATGAGTTACTATTCACGAGTACTATTCACGAAGCAGGATGATGTTTTTTGTAAAATTTCTATGTTTTGGTGTCGGAGTTACTATTCACGTATACGGCACTATTCACGAATACGGCACTATTCACCAAAAAATAAAATTTTTTTTTGTCCAAAATATCTATTATGGATACTAGCTTTGATTGTGTTCATATTTTGATCATTCTTGAATTTTACTCCACTCTGATTACTTATGAAGTATTTTTGAACTTGGATTGTGTAAAGTACGAATCCTTAATATTTGTTCTTTTGTTTCATTGGATTCGTTTTCTTTAAAATATTTTTCATCATCCTCAGTCTTAAATGATTAAATTACTGAATATATTTGGCCTGTAGTGCAAAGATGAATGATTTCTTGATGAATATCTTTGGCCCGTAGTGCAAAGATGAACAGGTGTTGAGATGAACATGACCGACTGATTAATATCTTTGGCCCGTAGTGCAAAGATGAACAGGTGTTTAGATGAACATGACCAACTGATGAATATCTTTGGCCTGTAGTGCAAAGATGAATATTTGATTCCAGATATATATTGATTGATGTTACAAGGATAAAATATCGATGATAAACTTTTAAATTCATATATAGAAGATAGTAGTTTGCATTCTCTACTTAACTCTTCTAAAGAATTGTTGTTTCCGCTGCAGTTGTTGATTTAAAACTGGTTGTCTATTGTATTCTATTAGATTTTTTCCTGTTGAAGACTAACGATAATTTGTTATATATTATCTTAGTCATAATATTTTTACTGGGCTAGTTGAGCTCACCCTTTTCCTTTTTGTTCCATTTTTCTTCTCAGGAGGCGAGAATGTAGCGAGTACTAGTCACGGTTTGGAATGAAGGTTCTAGAGAGAGTTGTTTAGTAGTCCTCACCATTTTTGTAAAATAATGTATCAATAATTATGATGGGGATTTATTTGCGTGTGGATATTGTCTAGACGGCAATATCTGTATTTAAACTCACAGTTTATATGTTGTAATAATAAAGTTATAGTTATTTCTGTACCATGTATTTGACGACTCAGAATGGGTTAGATGGAATGGATCTATTTTGAGGACGTCACATGTGACGCCCCCAAAATTAGGTATACATCACCCATCTTGGATCGTCAGATACATGGTACAAAATTCAAATACAACTTACTAATACAACTGTCGTGTATAATACGACAAAACATAACTGTGAGTTTGAATACAATTATTGTCTACTAGAGATTATACAAACTCAAAAAGAGTCCTCATTACAATTATTAATACACTATTTCACAGAATAGTGAGGACTACTAATGCTATCCTCTAGACCGTCACTCCGTTCCCCGACTAGTCCCTGCTATGTTCTCATTTCCTGAAGAGAACAGTGAAAGAAAGGGTGAGCTCAACTAGCCCAGTAAGAAATATTATGACTAAGATAATGCAGAATAAATTATCATTAGCCTCCAACAATGTTAAACTGATAAAATACAATAGACATCAAGTTTAACTGCAGCGGAACAAGCAATCCATTAAAAGAGTCAAGTAGAGAATTGAATCTACTATCTTTTATGATTTAAAAAGTTTTTCATCACTTTTATCGCTGAGACTCAGCTCAATAAATAATCCACATCATTAAATCATCCCTGCACTATAGGCCAAGGATATTCTTTAGTATCACGACCACGAATTATCCATTCACTACGGGTCAAAGATAATCATGTTTTCATCAACGGTCCTGATCCTGCCATAAAATAATTCATCTTTGCTCCTTGGCCGAAGAGAATCCATAGCCATAATCATACCAAAAACTGTCCATCAATGCACTACGGGCCAATGAGGACTTTTACCACATCATTTGTAACATTACGGTCATGATTATACCGAATAATCCCTGGTCATAATCATACCAAGTCCATCTATGCACTACAGGCCACAGATGACTTTCAACATAACATAAACATGAGGATGATGACAATGATATAAGAATTCAATAAAACAAGTTCAAGAATTAATTTGTCCAAGAACTACTAACGTCCAAATTGTCAACATGATACTGCTTTGTAGAGTAAAATTCAAGAATGATCAGAAGAATATTTCCATGAAAAGATACTGGATGAAGCGCAAATATCAAGGATATTCTACTAATTTCATGGAGTATAGAAGTCAAAACTTTAACCAACTGAGTATAATAAAGAATGGAATAACAACAGAAATCACCATGCATGCGGTACTTCGCATAGACAGGTTATTCCAACAGAATACTAATAACGGAACCAGGTCAGGTGAAATTCACACCGACAAGATGTTCCAACAGAATAATAAATACGGAATAATAAATGATGGAACCAGGTCCGGCGTATAGCACAGACATGATATTCCGACAGAATAGTAAAGACGGAATAATAAAAATGGAACCAGGTCCGGCGTATAGTACAGACAGGATATTCCGACAGAATAATAAAGCCATAATAATAGAAGAATGTCACCAAGTATAGGGTAGCCCGCGTATACAGGTTATTCCAACAAAACAATAAAGAAATGGAATAACAGAAGTTCTTTTCTTGAATACAAAAGAATAATATCCCTTACCGTAACAGAAACTGGATATAGGAAAAGAAAAGTTAAGTAGCAAAAAGCTTTTCTTCTATCTCTCTATAGTTTCTCTCTCTAGAGTTCAGTGAATTCGTAAGAAAATAATGAAGGAATAAGCTTCTATTTATAGGAAAATGGAATGCATAGTAACTAATCCATAAACGGTCCAGATTGATTTACTTTAATCTGACGGTCCATATTTAAAGAAAAATCTTTTAAATAAAATATAATATATTCTATTTATATAAAAAGATTTTTACTATGCAAACACTATGCAAAACACTATGCATAATAAAATATAATATATTCTATTTATAGAATAACTTTAATAAAGTATTATGTTTTATATAAAAAGATGTTTCTGTTTTATTACGTTAATAATACGAATAAAACAAAACGTCATCATCGCTATAATAATTCATATTATTAATAGACAATAATTAAATCAAACTGAGCGACTTCTCACATAAATATCAATAATCAATACTGTGTGCTACTATGCAACAACGCGTATTACTGTACTTTTACTACCCAGTAGTTCAACAGTATCAACGGTAAAACTTCCGCCGTTATTTTCAATAAAATATTTTTGTCATTTTCTCAATCCGACAATAATTCCGTTGTGGAGTCCACCAATAATTGTACCATCGTACGAATATTTTCCGACACAAAGAATATTCCCTGACCAATCGAATATAATATAACAACTTGCATACTTTGTAAAATTTATAAATACTACCCACAACTATAATATTATCTCAAATTCACACCATAATATTAAAAAATTATTTCGAGAAAATTAATTCTTTATTTATAAAATTTGGGGTTTCACATCACATATACTTTTGATATTTCTACGTAGATCATGTAATACATGCAGACTTGTCCTATGTATAGTTCACTTTACATACTTACCTTAAAATATAATTTCACACACTTTTTTATTAAAATAAAAGTCAATCTCGAAATCAATTTCCTTACTAACGACCCTTTGTTAAATAATTTTTTTAATTAAATTTTGATTCTTATAATTTAATTATATGAAAAAATTGAAAACTTCTATTATTTATCTCATTTGTAAGTTTTTTAAGGGATGAAATAGAAAACAAGTGGATTGAGTATTTGACTTTTTTTTGCCCAAAATTGGAATCAAGATTCTCTACAAGGATTTTTCTGTGAGGATCTTATGAGGGTTTTGTTGTGTGGTTGACAACACATTAAAAAAGAGATCCAACGACTCACAAATTTTATCAAGAAATTTAAAAAAATTATATGTAAAAATAAACGCGTTTGGTGGCTTCTAATTTTCTGTTAACTTGTAAAAAAAAATTCTTATCAAAATGTTGTGAGCCATTGGATCACCTTTTTAATATTTTGTCAATCCCACAACAAGATCCTCACAGAGAAACCTGATTCCAAAAATTGATGGATTCAACTCATTCAATCAAAAAAATTACACTTAGTCATTCAACTCAATAAATTGACCGATTCAATCATTTTTATTCAAAACAAATGCACTAAATAACTGATTGATCGAGTCATTTAGCTATTCAACACTAAATAAACACCCTACAAATCATTTTGTATTTTCTACATTACCCTTTATTCACAAACACAAGAATATTTAATACGATGATAAATCGGAAATTATGTTTCATTTTTTTTTCTTGATGTGAATATCCAAAACCTCACAAAAATAGTATGATTAAAGTTTATTCTAATACAAATGTTGGTCCACATAATTAAAATTAAACAGTCAATATCATCCCAACTCGTTGACTATAATCTGTACCCCAACACGTTATAGTGGTCGGTCTCGCATCCAACCTTAACCTCATTAAAACAATCTCAAAAGTCAAAAAGTCGAAAATGTCCTCCTTTACGAGTCACGCTTCTTATCCAGGACAAGTACAGTGACGTACCAGCGCAAGATAGCACCGTAACAGCCTTTTGACCCTTTTTTGAGAGAGAGAAACAAAAATCCTAAACAGATGGAAGCTTTGGAAGGAAACACTTGTTGCCATTTTTGGCAATAGGCCAAGAAGCTCTACCTTAGGGCTTTTTAATGGCGGTTCTTCTGTAGCTTAATCCATTATATACTCACAGTAATACACACATTACAACATACAGTTTTTAGAGAGAAATTTAGAGAAAAATGGATTAGGCTCTATTGTTTATTTTTGTTGATTAATCAAATTTTTACAGAAACTAACACAAATATACGTATATATCACTCCATATATATTTTATTGAAGTAGTGATTCTGCCATTGTTGCGAAGACGAGATATAAGGCATTTTAACAAGTAACAACCATTGATTGCAGAAATTTAGTGACAGTCGGTCGGGTAAGCTCAGCCAATTGTTCAGTGTTTCTAAATGTTGCTATTATTTGTTTCTGATTATGCATCCTTGGGATGCTTTTAGTAAATTTATGTATGAAATCATGCCATTCGTATTTCATATCAATCTATAACTGTTTTATTGGGTTGTCAAAATATATATATATATATATATATATATATATATATATAATATACAAACAGAGCGGAGAGAGAAAATACATAAATGTCACATCAAAATACACGTCAGCTCTCTCTCTCTCTTGTCCTCCTTATTCAAATTTCGAACCCACACACAGATAAGTATTGATGATTGTAAGTTTTGTAGATAAGTTTAGAATTTTCCGGATATCTATTTTTAAAGGAAATTCTGCCGAAATTTAGTGAAATTAGTACCGACTAGCTCGATGTTTTGGTGGTTGAATATGTATTGTTGATTGAGTATGTATGTCTTTAGATAATGTAATATTTTTTAAATTTTAATTTAATTTTTCGTTACACCGTGCCTTCAGGCACGGGTTATCGCTAGTATATATATACAGAACGGATCAGGTAAGGGCTCCCTTACTTTGTTAAAATGCGGATTTTTTTTTTGTTTTTTTTTTTTTGGTTTTTTTTTTAAACAACAAAAAAAAAATTTAATATTTTATGGAACTGAAATTTTTTCATAATATAATGTTTTGGGCGTGTTTTGAATACCTATACCAAAAAGTGGTGGTACAGTCTGCCCAGACTGTACATACATATTTTGTTATACGTACCCAAATCTCATCCAAAACACTGTATTATGAAAAAATTTCAGTTGCATAAAATATTAAATATTTTTTTAGTTGTTTAAAAAAAAAACCAAAAAAAAAAAAAAAAAATTCGCATTTTAACAAAGTAAGGGAGCCCTCACCTGATCCTGACCCTATATATATATATATATATATTGCTTTGCTAAATTGTGTAAATATATTTGACATATTGAGTAACGTATTGCTACAATGTTATAGAAACACTACAAATAACATACACAACGAACCAAATCAAAATGTTTTGAACTCTCTCAAATATGTATATGGCTTATGAAATGATGAATTGAATGAATGAATAAAATGACTGCCTCCATATGATATTTATAGGAGGATTTAGTGACCCTTTAGATGGGACACAATCTTTGCGAACCGAATGGACACATATGAATGGGCATGGCTGAACAGGTGTCAATCAGGCCAGGCGAAACCAAGCAAGTCAGGCGCACGCCTTGGAGCGCTGACACTAGTGCTGCGGCGCTGGTGTCAAGCGCTGGCTTCTTCTTTGTTTGCTTGCCTTATTTCAAAAATTAATAAATAAAAAAGGAGCTAAACAAAACAAAATTTAAAGAATGTTGCCCAAAAAGATACACATATACAAATGACCCACGACCTACGACCCCGAGCCTGAGCCCGGCCGGTCGGGCGGCGGCGCGCGTGTGGTCAAACCAAGCCTTGACTAGGTTCTTTGCCCTCCAGAAAAGTGGGGTGCCCCTTGGGGCCCAAACCCAAGAGCAAACTAATTGCATATATACTCAATTGATTTTTAGTCCTTAATTTATGTGAGACTTTAGCTTCCCATAAATATTTATTGTGGATTTGAGCTTTTGAATACTTGATTTTAATCTACTCATAGAGAAGAACACATTGATACGTTGATTCATCTCAAATAATTAATGAAAACCCATTTTAATTTAAGCTCAAATTCTAACAATCTCCCACATGAATAAAATTAAATGTCAACCTTATACAAATGTTATGCACTCTGAGAGAGTCAAAATTGAAAATCATTTGTATAGAGAGAGATTGTTTTTGGCTTTGAACCTTCCCTTGTGAAAGATTATCGGGTTTATTGGTTGTTCAATGATCATGATGTCTTGAATTGTCCAACCGTTTGTGTAAATTGAGACGATAGAAATTCACACAGAATCTTTCCAGACATTGTTTGGTTTTCATGATTTTGTTCATTTCGGCCCTGAACATTCTCGGATTTATGAGTGCTCTAGAAAAGTATAGCCTTATCATTCTCATAGAATTGGCCCACATAGGTGATTTTTAAGAAGAGTATCCTGCCATATTCCATTTGTTTATCAAGATATAAGAATCATTAAAAGCATAACTTATATCATAGGAATGAACAGAAGAAATTTATTTCTTCATTGGTTGAATCGTTCATAATTTAGTTGTCCCTTTGAACCTAGATCTTGGGATCTCCCAGTCAACTAAGTTGGGTTTCCACCATTACGATCCTTATTTATAGGCTTTTAAACCCATTCCATTCGATGTTATTTTTACTTGCTATCTAGTCAAACCTTTAGTTAATGGATCCGCTATATTCTCTTTCGACTTTATGTATTCAATAGGCACAATGTCATTAGAGAGCAATTGTTTTATGGTATTGTATCTACGAAGAATATGTCTAGATTTACCATTATACATGTGACTTTGTGTCCTTCTAATTGCTGATTGACTATCACAATAGATACAAACACCCGACACAGTTTTAGGCCACATAGAAATATCTTCTAAAAAGTGACCACTCAGCTTCTTCTCCAGCCTTATCCAATGCAATAAACTCAAATTCCATTGTTGATCTAGCAATGCACGTTTGTTTAGAAGATTTCCATGATACTGCTCATCCACCTAGTGTAAACACAAAGTCACCGGTGGATTTAGAGTCTTTTGTATCTGATATCCAGTTCACATTACAATATCCTTTAAGTACTGCTGGATATCTTGAGTAGTGCAATCCAAAGTTTTGAGTATATTTTAAATACCTTAAAACTCTTATTATCTCTTTATCTGTCCTGGATTGCTTGTAATTCTACTCTATTTATTAACAACATATGTTATGTCAGGACGTGTACAATTCATTGCATACATATGGCTTTCAATTATTTGTGCATACTCAGGTTGTGATATGCTCTCTCCTTTATTTTCGACAAGTGTATATTTACATCTACCGGTGTTCCCACAGGATAGCAATCATATTGATTAAATTTCCTTAGTATTTTCTCAATATAGTGTGATTGTGATAACACTAACCCATCCGATGTTTTAGAAATTTTAATTCCTAATATTAACAGCTGCATGAAAACACCTTTACCATTCCGTTGTTGTCGTAATATTTTGTTGTCAATGTTGTCGTGTTGATGTTTCCTTGTTCTTGTCGGCATCGTGTTGTCGTTATCTTGTGTTGAGTTGTTATTTGTAGTTTTCTTTTTCGGTATTTTTATATCCTTGTTGTCTTTGATAGTTTATTCTGAATTTTAGCATGATCACCTGTATAGATAGCACTATTGCGGATATTTTCTTTTGAACATTAGTGGGATCACCTGTCAATGCAAAACCTTTAATGACATTTGTAAGTCTATAACTGGTCAATGGTTACAGATATTGTTTATGTGAAGCATAAGGTTTGCAAGTTCTTAATACTAGTCTTTTAAAAAAAATGAAATTAGTATTTGGAGGCCGTGTACGTGATATTAAATATCTTACTCCTAGAGTGGAACTAATTGAATATACCCGTGCTTAATGTGGTGCTTTGGGAGTGAAAGGAATATGAGAGATTTCAAGGGCGTCGAACAGCAGTTGCTAAGTTGAGGACTTCATTCCTGTACACGTTATATTTAGGACAGTTGACTTATATAGGAATTTGTTGATAATTTGATGACTTTGTGGATGAAGTTAGACCAGTGTTAGATGATAGGTTTTGTGCTTTTTGAGGCCTACTTTTGGCTTTTGGGGCGAGATGTGAATATTCTTTTAGGTCTCCTTGCCGAGTGTTTTTGTAGGTTGGGGTGGCATTACTCTGCTTTTATGGAATATGCATACAAGGGTTGCAGCCTCCTTTGTTGCTTCTTTTAACTTATCTTCAGGGTCAAAAAACTAAAAATTGAATAATCATAATTTAGCTTCTTTGGCATAGTTTTATTGACTTTTCAGCATACTAGTGAATTTGCTGGTGGCTAATATTAAAAGCCTGACAATTTGTTTCTAAACTAGCTGGCTTAACATTAAATAGTAGTACTTCCAAAAATTCATTATATTCATAATCCCTAGCTGATTGAGATGGTTTTTTGGTGTCTGGGGTTGCTGGGCTAATTTCCATAATTTTTGTATGTGCCACGAGTACTGGGACGACATTTCCTTTTGGTGCCTCTTTTTATTATATCTTTACTTAATAAAAAGAATCACAATCAATAATTTCAATTGAAAGTGGACTAAGTAGATTGCGATAATATTTCCTGCATTTAACTAGGAATCGAAAATTCTTGGACCATATATTGCCAGTTGTAACTATCCGAATGCGACCACATTGTTTATGCATCCAATGATTTTTCTTCCTGCCCCTCGTCCACTTTTTCTCTTTCTCCCCTGCAAAATCCCCGTACCCCTCACCACAACTAACATATTGGTTTTTTGCTGTTTATGTGGTGCTGATCTAGCTCCTTCACTACAAATTTTAAGAAAGTTAAAGCATTAAGTATCACTTCAAAAGCTTCAACTTCATTCATCACGAGGTAGTTAAATCCCACATGATCCACACACAAGAATCTGCTTTTAAGTATCATCTGTTAGGAATCTATATGTAGATTAGGAGGTTGCTTTATTTAGGGGGAGATTGATCAGAACATTCATAAGATTCCAAATGTATATGATTTGATGATAAAACACAAAGTATATTTGTATACATAAGTTTTGTACAGTCCTTAACTGACACATCTATGTACAAAGACTTAGAATAGAATGATCAAACTTGTTAGGTTGATCTTTAACTTGACTATATATGTAATAGATAGGATCAATTGTAAAGTTACTTTGAATGTTAGTAGTGTAAATGTTGTTAGCAGAGTAATCTGGATGTTTGTAGGTCAATATGATTAATGTATATTTGTACAAGTTTTGTAAGTCTTTACAAATGATTTGATGTACAAGGACTTAAATTAGAAAAGATCAAATAATGTTGGGTTGATCTCATTGAAGTTGATTTCAACTCATGTTCGTAAAGCATTTGGTGGATTACAGAACTCACTCTAATTCGTATGGCGAAGAACAGTTCGTAGAGTGAATCACAAAGGTGCAAAGCTATCACAGAGCTATAGGAGGAATCACAGAGCTATTACAATTATTATAAAGATCACTTTGCTAAGTAATGACCAACGTACAAAGTGATCAGTAAATCGTAAAGTCAAGTAAAGCTCGTATAGCAAAAGGCTAGTCGTGGAATACTCCAATCAGATTCTGAATGAAAGTCATATCGTACAGAAACTCCAAGATCATTCAGTAAAGTCAAGATCATAAAGTTAGCCTCATAATCATAAAGCAGCATTTATAAAACTGACCATAGAGCTAAAGGCGATTGTATAGCTTACCTACGTGCCATGGATATGAGTTGAAGGCCAAACAAGAAGTTGATAGCAGAAGGATATACTCTGAATATAGTCCTCACAAAAGGATTCTCCAGAAGGTCTCTTTAAAGGTTACATTATAAATATACTTTGACTGGTCATAAAGCTTAAGACAGTTGTTAGAGTAATCAGAAGTTTGTAAAGCAACAACTGGTAATGTTAAGCATTGGGAGATAAACAAATCATAGTTTTCAACTTCGCAGAGTAAATCAAGAGCGGTGAAGCAGACAACCTAGGAGAAGTAAAGGATCAAGAGACAACAAAATCAAGAGTTGTCTTCTGTATCGAAGAGCTGCTAAAGTGTTCGAAGAACAAAAAAGAAGTCTGCACATCAAGCCCAGTAATCAGATAGTAGAACAGAAGCCAAAGTTATAATCGTAGTGATAATACAAAGCATAACTGCATAAGTCTACGATTTCCATCACTTTACTATCAACAACCAAAAGAATAGAAAGTTGAGATTTCCATTGCAAGTTGAAGATCCCGAGGTGTTAAACTATATATCCTTGGTAGAAATCAAAGATGTATCTATTGGCTAGTTTGCTGAAAGTTACCTGTCAAGGAAGTAGGTAAAGCTGCAACTTGATGTGACAAGTCCTAAGCCAGAAAGTACACTGACACAACAACTCCATAAAGTCAACATCAGGGATATCAAAGTACCTGGGCATTAAATGCTCCAACGGACACTTTGTAACTAGAATTTCAAAAGGACTATGAAAGGAGATATCATTTAAAATGGAAAGAGAGGATGACGGGCATTGAACAACAAATACAAGTAAAGGATCTATCATCAAAAAGAACACAGAGTCGAACAAATGAAAACGTAGAGTAAGTATCACTCTAAAAGTGAAGATGTGTTCATGGCTGTCAAGAACAAATAGAAGGAGATTAAACGTCAACTTTGCAGCACATTAGAAGATCAAGAGAAGTTGTTGAGTACTTGAAGAATTCAAGCCTCAAACATTGATTGGCAGGATGGTGGACGAACATTGAAAATGTAGAGTGTAAGATCAAAGAAGGAAATGCAAGAACACACTACGATTACAAAAAGGGCTGAACATCCCAACCACATGTAAAAGGCTGTTGCATTAAAATAGAGCTGAAGCACATAATGAAGATCGAAAGTGCAGACCAGAGCTTAAAAGAAACGTGCAACAGTTTGCACTAGAGCTTGAGTTGCAATGCCAAGAAGTGCAACAATGTGCCAGAAGGTAGAAGAGCCAAAGAGCCAAGGAGTCAGAGCCTGTGTGCCAAGATGATGTAGGAAATGACTGAGCTGATGTTGGTGACGTAGGACCTTCTTCTTTCTTTCTACGGAATTATATTCCAGACCGTTAGGGGTCGGTAAATATTTAATATGTTCCCCGGAACTACCCGAAATAACGAACTTGCAAAATGGATCTAAGGAGTTCAGGCGTTAAGAGAAATGACAGTATCTTGATCCTTGAAACTAGAGTAAAGGTACCCATGGACGCTCATTGTCCTAAGCCCCTCATGCTTGGCGCCAATGCAGTTTTTATTTGAACCTCTTTCGCTTACTTGAAAGGGGGAGATCCCCCCTTCCCTTTCCGCGTTCGAGAATCCCCCCCCTTTTCCACTCCGACTGAGCGCTAACGCGCGAAAGCCGTTGCGCGTTAGTAGAGCAAAAGTCTACGACCCTTCAAGTGCTCAAAGAAAGAAGATGTGAAGCTGAATTGAACAACCTAGCAGTAAGTCAACTATGATCATATGTAGTTGCTGACAACGAAGAGATTGAACTTCAACGATAAAGTTTAACAAGCATTAAAGGGAAGATCACAACCATGCTATTATGTACCATAAGATGAAGAACTTACATGCCATCTTAGTAGCACCTCCAACACACTTCAACAATCAGAAATTACGGTCGGTGGATCCTAGTCTTGGTGACCGAATTGGGGTTGGTGGATCCTGGTCTTAGTGACCAAATTGGGGTCGGAGGACGAGGATGCTTGTCTTTGTGACTAAATATCCAAGTGTTGAGTTTGAAGAGGTCTTAATGTCCTTGACTAAATATCCAAGTCTGCGGGGCTTGAAGAGAGCAGAGTGTCCTCATACTGAATTCATAGTTGATTTCTTAATCACTAGTAGAAGAGTGGACTAGGAGTTATTCAGTCTCTGAACCACTTAAACTTCTTGTGACTTTTATTTTATGTCATTTACATTATGCACTTTATAACTGATATATTTGCAATGTGTTTGTACATCCACAAGACTTAATTTAGTTATGTGATTTTCATAATCTTTTAAGGGGATTTTATAAAAGAATATTCCGCTATGCTTAATCAATCTGATTAATTAATTACTTGGTAATACATCTTTAATTAATTGAAACGTTTTTAGAGATCTATTCAACCCCCTCTTCTAGATCTCTAGTGTGCCTCTGGGAAAACAACATCATCAATGGTTGTCAATCACCTGACTTGGAATATGAGGTTTTAAAAATCTCATGTTTCTCATGTGTTTTCTATTTGTGCATAAAAATTTAACTACTTCATTCTGAGCTTTTTAAAGCGGTTTATGTTTTTTACAAATCCTGAAATCTTGAAAAAGATTTAGATATTGCTGTAAAATTATGAGGTTGCTGAATTTATCAGTGGAACAGAGTTTCCTATAGTATGTCAACTTTTCACCAAGAACTTCAAAGGAAATTTACTGATACTTAAGGGCGCCAATCTCCTCTCAACAATCCCCCCCCCCCCCCCCCCCCGCGCAAGCAAAAAAAGAACTCTGTAGAGTAATATTTGTTTACTATATGTGACTTCATTAGCATTTTCATGTTGGCATTGGCCAGCCAGCTCCAACATCCATGCTTAATAATCATGAGGTTATATAATAACCAAGCCAACTTGCCTTGACTTTTATGGTTTGACGAAATTATGACAGTTACTCCTCTCAGCTGTAAAGTGATCTCCACACTGTAGAACTAAGTTTATACTGGCTTCAGTTAAATTAGGGTTGCTGAGAAAGCAAGAATGTGAAAGAGGAGAAAATTGATATAGCTGCAAGCAGAATAATATTGGTTTCTCTCCATCTTATAGTTATTGTACTGCAAGATTTATTAAGTATTTGCACTTTTCAATTTTTAGAAGAAAGACTTAAAACACATTTTCTATTTCAATAAATTTCTTTTCGTCACTTACCCATTGGGACCGAATGTACGCTTTACCTGGACATTTTCTGTTTTCGTGTGATAGTATTATATCTTTTCTTCACATAACTCTACCATTTCAATGGTATTATTTTGAATTGTGAGGAGGAAACCGTTAGTTAAAATGTTTTTTTTAATGGTAATTTACATAAGGCTAATGTTGAGCAACTGTTGCTTAATCACACTAGTGATAAAATGTTGACTTCCCATTGGAGCATTTACATAATTGATGGGGTACAGTATTTTACTTCTCAACATGCTTCTTTTTGTTTGTTTGTTTAGGTTCTCCACTGTCTGCCATGGATTCTGATGGAAGTGTTCGAGAGCACAAAAGTGAAACAACTCATCAAGCATGGACTATATCCCTGCATGCCTTTTCTGATCTTACCCATGTTTCACCAGTGGTGTTTCTGTACCTATTAAAAGAATGTTATATTTGCGGTACAATTTTTCCCACTGTAGATTTTATTATACACAAATTTAATTCGTTTGCTCTCTTAATTATCAACAAAGATAATAAATGAAAAGTCAAATAGCGAAGCAGTTGTCTATGCTGGTTGTTTTGTTAGTTTTATTGACAATTGAGCAAAAGTCCATATCATTTTGATTCTATTGGAAGTGTCTAGAAAGTTTTCAGTTTTTGATTTCATGCTTAGTTGGATTAACATGATATTTTAATTTTTACATTTTTGTAGTTGGCAATTTATTTACCGTTTGAGGGTTAAATGTAGAACAAATCTCTAGGCCTCTAGACTTCTAAGATTTCCTTTATATTCCAAGTTATTTATGCAGTTTTTGGTAAATTGATTTTTATGTACTTGTGATTTTTTGTTTGTTTGTTTGTTTTATATGTTTACTTATTTTCTTGTACTGTTTTCTATATTAGTGAAAGTGAAACACCTCTTTTTTATATTTCTCTACTCTGTCCAGAAAAAAATGTAAAAGATTTGTGTGTAGTTTTGACATGGAGCTGGCTGCATCTAGGCATATTAGGCCAGGGGCAGAGCCAGCCTCGCAATTCAGTGGGGCAAATTCAAATTTTTTTTCTTCTAAAGAATAAAATTTTAATAAAATAATTACAAAACTAAATAATCCTATAATTACATTCTCTCTTTGTGAGGTATTAGTTGAGTCGGGCTCCCGAGTAAATAACTTCTTTTAAAATTCTCTCTTTCACTAGCGGGATAAGAACTCATTGGTTGTCTTTTATCGAGATCTCTCTCAATATTAATTAAGGGAAGGAGATATCGGTGTATGGATTTGGGTTTGGGTT
This sequence comes from Panax japonicus, assembly GCA_020205505.1. Classification (NCBI taxonomy): domain Eukaryota; kingdom Viridiplantae; phylum Streptophyta; class Magnoliopsida; order Apiales; family Araliaceae; genus Panax; species Panax japonicus. The sequence continues at coordinate 55,674,818 of CM035100.1, forward strand.
TGGGGGTTAACCATTAACATTTTGCGAGTGAGTTTCTTGCCTTCTTGGTAAATATTAGCAGTGATACGTTCGTCACTACTCACTAGTCCTTTCGGCTTGAACATTTTCAGGAATAAATTCAAATTTTGTACGTTTAGTGCCTAACAATCAATAAATATTTAAAAATTAATTCAACTTCAAAACAAAACCAATAAATAATATGAATAGTCAAGTGTAATTATCAACAACAATAACAATCTCAATTAAACCACTAACAAGTAACATTACAAAATAAATTACAAAATTTAAAGAAAGTAAAAATAGAATAGAATACATACTCAAATAACTTTTATTTGATGGAGTTCTCTTCATAAATAATTACAAAAATTCCTAAAACAATTGTTAAATACTCTGCAGTTTTTGAAATTGGGATATTCCGTAATCCGCAGTTTTTGAATGAAAAAGGAGAGACTGAATCAATTTTTGCTCCATTGAATTTAGACAATATTATATAAATTTGACCAAGGTAGTGGAAATGTGAGACTTGTAAGACTATATTAAATAAATAATAGTAGCAGGAATGTGAGATTAATAGAAATAATTTTTTAAGCTCTTCAAATAATTTTTTTTAACTTCGGTGCTTGATTTCCTAGCATTTTCTAACTTGAGTGCTTAACTCTGCTCCATGAAAATCCAGTGGGGCAGGTGCCCCCCTGCCCCATGCCTGGATCCACCACTGTATTAGGGTATCTGTTGGTATTATATGATTGTTGGACGTGCTGCATGCTGGGTTGTGTGTGCACCATGCTAGTCTTGTGCCATTTTATTAGTCTGTTATGTGAAGCATCGAAGTAGTTATTAAATGTTTTAGCATGTAAGCTGTTGTAATATTTCAGTGGTGTGGGATGCCTATGAGATTTCAATGCAAATTTAAAATCTGTGCAGTGGGAAAACTAAGGACTGTAGGGGCTTGTTTACTGGGATTTGGGGGTTTAAATAGCAAGAAAGATATTGGGATTCATGGTTTGTTGATTGTATAATAAAAGGGTAAACGTATCGGGATTGAACTAGGGGACAAGATGGTATGCTTAGGTGTTGTACTGTTGTTGACGGCGTGGGAACAGTTTTTGATTCTAGGATGTGTTATGATCTTGAATGGGGATCTGAGATTCAAGTTTAAGAAACTTTGACCTGACTTGTTCAATTAGCTTTTGACATACAGATGAATGTCCCTGACATGCGGTATTAGAGAAATTACCATGTTCACAGTTCAAGTTTTGTATGCTGTGACATGTGGAAAGGGCTATATTTGCTAAAGAAAGCCTCCGGAGTGAGAAGTCATCATCGCTGGAAACCTGAGCTTGTGTGGAAGCATAGTAAATTGTTATGATCATGGTGGGCTGGCTTGGGGTTTTTGTAGATTATGATATTTAGGTTTGAAAACAAATAGTTTCTGCTCTGAGCACAAAGTTAACCTAGCATAAGCATCAAACCTGGGAGTTCTAGCAATCTCAAGTGTAGAAGATCCTAAATTCTTGTTAGTAAACTAATTGACTCTTACTAGGAATCCTCCAAGACACTTGCTAAAGATCTAATTAAAGACCTAATAACATATAAACCAATAAAAGACGCATGGGTCAACACCATGGTTAACAGGAACGCTTAACTACTGGGTACGCAGAACGTAAACGGGTACGTGGAACCTACCTATGGTGGAATGCACAAGGAATATAGTTCCTGTACCATCTTATGTGTTTTTTTGGGTATAGTCAATATATTCGGTAATGTCTTCTATTTGAATCGTGGATATGGGCTATATGGCAAGTCATTTAGGGTACTAATGAGGGAAAAGAGTTGAGATGCATTGTCAGTCTGAGAGGAATGAGAAGAGATACCTTGAACCAATTACTTTCTACAGAAATGTAACTAGGTATTTACATAGGATCATATATATCTGTATAAGTGTTATTATATTATTTGGATTGTATCAGCCATATATTTTTCATGCATGATATATATTTTCACAAGTATGTTTGCGTGGATGTCAGCAATGGCTTGTTTGACATTGTGGTATTTTGACTGCTTGTTGAATTTAAATGGTCTATACTGGATAAATTGTTTATTAATATACTATTTTAGATTCTGCAGCAGAATAGAGCAAACCTTTTTAATGTCAAATTCCGGCACATACAAGGTGAAAACTTGAATGCAATAAAGTATAAATGAAGAAACAATCAAACAACTATTATAGATTCGTTAAATAACTGTTTTTTGTTTCACTCTGGTCATAATTTTCTAATTATTCCTTTTATACTCGTACATAGTACTTACAGGAGTACACATGCACACATTTATATATACATGTGATTTTCTGATAGGTATGCGCAAGGCAACAGCAAAATTTCGTTCTCTTCAGCAAACAGTCCATCAAGTTCTATATAATGCTCCAAGACCTGGACCAGCTCTTTTTGTTGCTCGCTGCCTCTATGTCTTGCCTATATTCGAATTATATTGTGAAGGATTCAGTCATTTGATAATATCTGCTCTTCGTCGTTTTCTAAAAACAGAAACTACCCACGAAGATATAGTAGAAGCAAAGTCCGTTGCTGCACAACTATTTCTTAACACTGTTGGGGGAAATGGCCATGATGAAAGGATTCTTATAAAGATAGTTGAAATATTTGATATCAGGTTGGAAAATATTGAGAATGTTATGCGCAACTTACGTGTGAAGAATGGTAATGATTTGGACACAGCAAAAGTATTTGTTGAGCAATATATTTTTGAGTTGATAGAGTCCCAGTCATATATGACAGCAGTCACTCTGCTAGAACACTTCTCTCTCCGCCAGTCTGGAGAGGCTTTTCTATTTAGAATGATGGAAATTAAAGAATATAGAGCAGCAGAAAAGTGGGCAACTTTTATGGGAAAGCCAATGTTGTGTGTCCTTGTCCAGCAATATATTGATAGGTTGCTGTTGAAATATGCTTATGATGTTATAAAGAAAAACAATCTGAAAAATGAATTTCCAGAAGTGTATCATAAGGGTAAAGAAAGGTGAACTTTGAAGTCTTATATTTATCTTTAAGTTATGTTCTGTTCCATGTTTCATTCAGACGTTCTCTATTCAAGCCCTAAGTTAAAATATTTATCCAATTGCAGCTCATTAAAGAAGCTAGCTGAAAAGGGATGCTGGGACATTGCAGAGGCAAAAGCGAACAGTGATAAACAACTTCTTGAATATTTGGTAAGTAGCTTTGAACATGAGCAACCACTACTGTTGGCATTTTTGTGGCCAGAAGTTAGAACCAGAACCACTTTGCATTACTTTTCAATTAAATCTGGAATCCTTTTTTATTTTTATTTTAACACCTAGATTAGAGGGTGTAGATGTCAAAGCACTCATCGAAATAATTCAATATGCCATTGATATAGCAGGTGTGTATCTGGTCTTAAAAACATATAATTATTTGGCATTGTCTATGCTTAAATGATTCACTGAGAACAAGTGCATAGTAGTTTGAAAAGACTAAAATCAACTTAAATTCGTTCCAGAATTTCCATCAGATTTGTGTTTGTGTTTATCATTACAAGGTCATATATAAATATTATTAAAAACATCTGGTGATTTTGGTAGTTATTTGTGAAAATACTGCAATATAAGCTACAATGGGATTGACGACGTGTTGTATCAGTTTCAATGTGTTACAGTGATGCCATAATATTGAATTGGCCACAAGACATCATAAGTTTAAATAGAGAAAGTAAATTATCAATACTCAGAATATAATTAGTCTGGCGATATTTTCTGCTTGGTCACCTGGCCTGGATGATGGGTTTTATTACTTTTTGTCGGAGTCAATTTTGTTGAACATGTCAAAATTCAGGCAGATTAGTCTGAGGCTGCCCAATCTGTTAACTTGCCCTGTTGCCATCTTTAAGCTTTGGTCAATAGTCAATTCATCTGCTTGTTATAAGGTGGGTGAACTCCTTGTAATCTCTCTATTCTACTAAGGTACTAAAATATAATTTTTTCTATCAATTTTTTTTATCATGAGTCAATTCATCTGTTGTTATTTACATGGTTGTAATGGAATTAATGCTTCTTGGTCACTCATCCTGGATTAGTAGTTTTATTATATTTTTCTTTCTTTTTTCAGGTGTAATGCTATCGAAATAAGTTTTTTTAATTCACACTTAGTTTTACTTTTATTACTTGACCAATCATTAATGATGTAGTCAACCAATGCAATAATACACACATCTTTATGTCAAATTTGACAGAGTATTTGGAACCCTAGCATTATTCTTTTTTCAGCGTCAATTTGTTGAACATTTCAATGTTAAGACTGGTCATAAGCTGCCCAACTTAATTCCTGTTGTCAATCATCAATTTATCTTCATTCAAGCCCCAAGTGCCTTCATGAACATTGATTGATACTTGCATTATAGCATTGTTGTTTCAATTCCTAGGAGAACAAATTGGAGTGTTTAATCAAATGTGTCGGGGTTCTACACATATAAACATCAGAACCACTATTAACAGTTCTATCAGTTGGAATGGTATTTGAAATTAAGACATCAATTTTCCCTTTATAAACTAAGTGTGCTATACATGGATGAGTGACTCACTCTTTTCCATTAAAAAACTACAATTTAAGGTTTATTTAGCAATGGAAGCTGGCCACTTGGAGAAGGTTGAAGAGCTTTGTGATCGTTACTCCCTCAAAAGTTTTGTGAATGTGAAAGGTGTGTTGGATGTTCCTTTTTCATGTCTTACCTGCATCTTTAACACTTGCATTGCACATTAATTTAGTCAACATTTAATAATTAGTCAACACTTTTTTAATTCACATCAACGTTTATTTATGATTGTAATTTTAATATAATTGTGTATTTTCCAAGACTTGAATATTTAGTCAGATGAGTTTCTATCGGTATCATTATAATAATTTTTTCAGTTATCAGGAGATTCTTTAAAAGAAAATTATTAAATTAATGTTGAATCGGTTTGTCATATCCGAAAAAGGACTATAATTTCCATCGTAGTTCAGAAAAAAAGTTCTTACGGTATGATATGACAATTTTCCTGTGGACCTAGTTTGATTAGTGAATATTGGGTCCCGTGACAAAAATCTCCTCCCTCCCTTTTTGCATTATTTATTTATTTTACAAAACGGATTTGAGCTTTTACATTTTTCAAAGTAGCAGTGCATACATCATCTTAACTGGGTTTGTTCTCATCTCATGAAAGGCTTGTATTTGGAAAAAAAGAAAAGAAAAAGAAATTAGTATGTTGTACTACTAGCATGTCGGACTATGGGCCTGGCCTTCCTCAAATTTTGCGTGCTCTTATTAATTATATTTTATTTTCTACGTTTGTTAGTAGGAGGAAGGATGACGTTTTTGTTCTCAAGTACACTTAAGTTTATATATCCTGTTATTGAGCCCAAATGGTTCTCAAGATATATGTAAATTATGCACCAACTGTTCATCTCAAAAGTTATATGTAAAGTTCATTTTGTTTTACTTTTCATTTCTCATTTTAAAAGTTTTTCTGATTTAGAAATATTGGATTAATTATTGACATTAAAACAGAAACACATTTAATCATTATGTTTTGATGTTATGCAGACATTCAGGCAAGCCTTCAAGAAAATCGATTTTTAAATATTAATGAATTGGCTTTGGAAGACATAATTTGGGTTGATGAGATCAGTGGTTTGCGTGATGCAACATGCCATATTGAGGGGTGCTAAGTTGTGGGCATTGATTGTGAATGGAAACCTGTTTGTGAGAAGGGCAAGAAGCCCAAGGTAAATATTTTATTAATCAATCTCCAGTCCCTAAATATTAAAAGTTAATTTTTTTTCCTTATCTATTTTCTTTGTCCTTGCTTGATTCATTAACTGAATCTTACTAAAGGTCTTGTGCCTTCTCCATAGTTTCTTCATATCAACTACACCATAGTGACTCATAACAAAAACTATAAAAGGACTATTCAAGTAGGAAAAGAAAAGGAATTCAATAGCACATAACCGTACGCATTGTTCGCGATTTCCTAAATTTCAAGTTGACCTACCTCATTCAATGTATTTTGCGTGTAAATGATTTTTTATCTTGTCTAGATGCATTATCTTTTTTTGGCAAGGTACCTATTGTTTTCTCTTTTCACTTATTTAAAGAATAGAGATGGTTTACCTTTCTGTTAATTATAAATAGTGTCTGTCTAACTTAAATAACATCAGAGTCGATAAACTCTTTATACATGTAAAATTTTTCATTTCTTTAATTGTGTATATATAATGTGGTGATGCCCCAGTGCTCATGGTTCATGGCCTAGCTAATTTGTTATGAATTAATCTTATGTTAATAATTATCCCACTTTCTAAGCAATACCAATGACCTTAACCATATTAAACACTGTAACCTTATCGTTGCCTTACTAAAAGTTCTAGCACAAGTTGATATAATGACACAAAAAGGCCAGTCCCAAGAGCCTACATCCAGTGTATTGAGTATTATATTCGACCATTATCCAATAATCTTCAGTACATCCCGGATTTCAAAGTTGAAAATTTGTGGTGTTTTTGGTTTCTATGGAGTTTTCTTCTGCAAACACTTGTTTATAATTTCTATCAGTAGAGTTTAGTTGAAGAAATTTGTTTGCGAACTAAAGACCCATAATAGCGTATAGGTATCTTGAACATGCTTGATCGGGATTGTATGTTTTTTCCTTTACAATGATCATTCTTGTTTATTTGTTTTCAACTCCCAATAACAACATTATTTTTCATGCTACAGGTTTCTATCATGCAAATTGCTTCTGAAAAGGTGGTCCATATCTTTGACCTGATAAAGTTGTTTGAAGATGTACCTTATATTTTGGAAAACTGCCTGACTCGCATATTTCATTCCCCTAGAATTTTAAAGCTTGGTACGATATAGTAATTATAAGATAAGTCACTCTTGTAAAATTATATAATTTTGCTAAGTTAATATGGAAAGCTTTGTCAACTAAATTTTACTTTTTTATTTGGGAGAGGGGCAGGGGTGGGTGGAGGGGAGAAAAGTTTCCAAAGTTACTTCTTAGAAATAAGGCCAGAGTCCAGGCTACTGCATGTCTTGTTATATATGGTATTGATTGGAAAATGGGTTGACATCTTTTGGCGCTACAGTTTATGATCCTTGTAATTTCACAACTTGTAGGCTATAACTTCCGGTGTGATGTGAAGCAGCTAGCTCTTTCTTATGGAGATCTGGAGTGTTTCAAGCACTATGAGATGCTGCTGGATATTCAGAATTTATTCAATGAACCTCGGGGTGGTCTTTCTGGTCTGGCAAAGGTAACTTAGAAATGTAACAGCTACTTTGGGTAGTCACTCGTCATTAGTTAATTTGGATTTCCTGATCACTTCAAATCTTTATATCTTCTTCTTCCATTCGGCTAGCTTCGTGTTCATATGGATACCAGATGTAATTTCTGTCATTGTTTTGGTGTTTTTTAATGAATCAGAAAATCTTGGGAGCTGAATTAAACAAGACAAGACGAAGTAGCAACTGGGAGCAACGGCCTTTAACTCCAAATCAGGTAGTGTTATGTCATTTTCTTATATGCTAGATTTTATAATTGCTAAAGAAATAATGACATGGACTTATATAGACCACCTTCAATTGGTGTCCGACTCCACCCCCGCTTCCAAGCATGTAAATGTAAATTAAGAAATCAATAGTTTATCCCCTAGTGGAATAAAATATTGAATGAGATCATTATGCGATTTTACAGTTTATAAATGGATGCTAGTTAGGTGGTCTCTCGTTGGCTCTTTGAAAGGTGTTGGGATGTGTGCAAGAGAGCACCTCTCAAAAGGAGGTTGTCTCACAAACTTATGAACTAGAAACATGAATTATACTAATGTGACATTAGTTATTTATATTAATCGGATTACTTCATGACTGGTTGAAGAATCTATGGCTTCATGAGGAATACCAACTGTTTATCAAATCAGTACCAATGTAATTAAAAACGGTTTTAACCTGACTAAAATAATTACCCACAAAGCTGGGTGGACCAATAATGTACTCTGGATGGCGGCTCAATATGATATGTATAACGAAAACAAGAATGGAAAACGTCACATGTCATGGTATGAAGTACGGTAGGGGTAAGTTTCTTGGGGTTATTTGGTACGAAATACTTCATCTGAAATGTGATAAGTTGGAATAACTTTCTTAAAGATATAATTAAATCTAGTTAAGTTAGTGTCGCAACATGTGCATTTTCAAGAAGCTGCATCACATTACCCTTATTGGATGTCCACAAGGTGTTAACTTGTTGACAATAGTTGATGTATTTTAGAGTTTTCTTATAAATATTAGGGTTTTTGATAGAACGTTGTAGATTTATTTATGTGATAACTAAGCTTGTAAATATCCTAGATATTTTGGAGGAATGTTATAGATCGGCGATTTTAGTCTTCTATTAGATTTGATCCTAGCCACGGCCTAGTGACGATATAAAGATGCCTCTCATTTGCAAAATCATAAAACATAGTTGTAATCATTCTTGTGCAATAAAAATTTCAGTCCCATGTTACTAGATAGGAAAATAAGTTTTGAATCGCTAAATTTAATGTTTCGGAACGAAAATGTTTCATGTTTTGGATCGTTCGTATCGAAACGCAATTCGCCAACATATTAGCATTTTCTGGTAACACTGGTGTGGACAATAGAAAACTGCCAAGTGAATTGCCACATGGACACATGACATTTCTCTGGGTTTGATGGACTAAATGGAAGTCTAGATTTTTTATGGAGCAGTACTCGTCTCTACAGTTGTTGAGGGACCGATTATTCTAGTTGTGTGCATCAGCCATGGTAGCTTTCTTCATTCTAGGTATTGAAATGCAGTGTTTTTTGAGCGGTTGTGTTTTCTTTGTTTTTTTGTTCTTTATTCTTCTCAGACTTATGGCGGACCGTGAACCTCTTGTATTGTCTCTTCTTTTAACAAAATATTCTTTAATTTTAAAAATGTAGTCTTCTAAGCACAAGGCGTTGGAATATGTGGACCCCATAATTGTAAAGGCTTTGGTCAGAATTTGTATCAAGGGAATTTAGTCCAACTATAAGAATAATCTCATCCCCTGAATATGAAGTCATAGATGGATTCATTAGAACATATAATTTTTTTTTGGTCTTCTATTCGCTATAACAAAACTTGCTTGATTTTCAAAGCCTAAAATAATTCTTTTTCTTTTGCTATGAATGGATATGCAGCTAGAGTATGCTGCTCTCGACGCTGCTGTACTCATTCATATATTCTCACATGTCCGGGCCCATTCACAACCTGCTGGGAAAACCAAAATTGAGTGGAAATCGCACATTGTAAGTTGTTTATAATTTGCATGAACCTCTATATGCAAGTGCTTACACACTACTTTTCTGCCAAAGGTCTTGACTTATCGTTGGCTGTTGCATCAAATCCTTGTACATGCTATTTGCTTAAAATTGCCATATAATGTCTATTGTTTGAAATCGGTTTACGTTGGGACCAATACAGGTACCTCACACGGACACGCCTAGAAGTATATAAAGGAGCTTGATTCTGGAAGTGATGAACCTACACAATTAAGTTAGAGTTAGGTTTCTCACTCCTCTTTTCTACTTGCATCACATGTTTCTTGTCTGTAAAAATTTCAGTAAAGATCATGTTCTGCCGTGAATATATGGTACTAGTACATAAAAACGATCCTTTTACTTTTACAGCACCTTTTAAAGAAAAGTTCCGGCTAAAAACTTCCATCTGCAGACATCAATTGATCACCATTTCAGCATACGTCGCCAGAGCAAGCATTCTGTTTGTTCCTGGGCTTCTCATTGAATGTTCATTTGCATGCATAATATTAACTCATTCTGCATCCCTAGCTAACTGTTCCACTAAGGAATTTACTTGTTTTGAGGAATGGCAATCAGGGACGGAGCCAGGATTTGATCTTGCGGGGGGCCAAAATCAAACTTTCAGCCAAAGGCTATGCCATTGAGCTTTCCAAGTCCCAATTCTAGAAAATAATTTCCACTAATCCTAATTCCGGGCATTATTTCTTCTAACCATAGGTCCCATTGTATTTACGAAACAGTTCATTATCTCCGCCAATCCTAATTCCTAGCATTATTTGAGACTTGGGAGTGCATATAAATCTCAATAAAAATAAATCTAACGCCGCAAATACGCAATGAAAAATTATAACACATAAACAAACATAGATTGAATTGATAACTCCTCGTATCAACAATTTTAAATCCCAATTTATTTCTGCACATACATAATATTATCTCACAATTCAAGTGGATGAGCCTTGGTACTTGATAACTTTTAAAATCTTGGGGGGGCCATAGCCCCCTCCAAACAAGCCTAGCTCCGTCCCTGATGGCAATGCTCATTTTGGGCAGTTTACAGTGTTTTTTCAATAAAAAACGTACTTTCTTTTACAATTTTTTGTTCAAACTTGTTCTATTATTTTTTTTTCCTCATAATTGTGAAAAAAAAGGGGCACCGGTCGTTAAGGTACCCCCAATTAGCTCATTTTGCATGCATAATATAAACGGATGTTGGTTGTTAAGTCCAAGAATATGCCTAACAGCTGTGTGGGTGGGAAATCCAATTGAGTAGACAGAAAAGAAAGTTTCCCCCAATAGAATGGGAATGCCCTGTCTTGCATAGATTTGGCTACTGTCCAAAACTCCAACACCAAAGTAGTACTTCCATTTCTCTATCATTTATTAACACCAAAAAGAGGGAAAAGACAAATTTGGAGAAATTTCCTTTTTTTGTTAGGAGGGAAAATTTTGATGAAAAAATCAAAGAGAGTAGAAGAATGAATTTTAAATACTTACTGTTAACGCTAAGATTTTTTCACGCTCCTCAATCACTTAAAAACGCGTCCTATCTTACATAGTAAACGGGTCAATACCAGAAGTTTGACGGTTTGGACCGTCGGAGGATAGTTCCGGCGTGAGAGTGATACAAGGATAACAATGGAGGTGATAAAGTCTAGTGTTTTGATAAGAGAAAATATCCGTTAACTTTGTTATGTTGTATCCCGTCCTCATATACTCGTTCTCCGGTTTTGTGTGCCACCGACTCCCCTGACACCATCTCAGTGCAAGTAGCTTACATGTTGATCTCATCACATTTTTCCACCGCCGGCCGATTGTTACCATCCTCATTAATGAAATGGAAATGGAGGATATAACTGTCAAACTCTATCTTAGTAATGATCACCGGTCAAAGTCCAATTCAAGCTCTTACTCATCCAATGGTATGGCCCAATGATCCGGCCCAATATTTTCAAGATCCAATAGAGATAACCCAATAAATCGGCCCAAACAATCAGGCCCATTACATAAAATATCATGACCCTAACACTTACTTTTTCAGCCTCCCCCTATAGTGGACCATAGAGACAAGGGAAAAGATTGAAGATACTGAAGTGGAGAGCTCCATTTACATATATACCCTCATAAAATCCAATCCCAAAAATTAGTTTTTTTTTATTTTAAAATTTTTGGGTTGGTCATGAGAAAGGAAGGACACTATTAAATTAAGAATTGATAATTTTTCTGCTTCATATTTAGTCCAAAAATTGTATGCCATATATAATTTTACAATTTAAGTTGAATGGTAGGAAGCATATATATGGTTTTATGAAAAATAAATAATCACCATTTTCATAACAATTTACTTTTACTTGACTATAGTTGAAAATATATATTTCGTTTATCATTTTGTCAATCCATATAATTAGGAGAACTAAAATTTCAATTAACATTGTACAAATACTACTACTACTACTACTACGTATATAAACTATTCTTATCAGTAACTAATTTCTACTAATTTTCTTCTCATACAAACAAACAGGAGTAGTCAACCTAAAATTAATTTTGGTCAATTGACCAATACAATGTGGTCACGCAGGCGGGGTAATCTCTTTTTCTGCGTGTCAGCATTATATTAATCAATTGATTAACTTACTATAAAGTTAACTTCATGATAACCGGATTCCAAACAAATTATCCCAAAAAAAAATTAGTTATTGTAAAAAAATTTTGGAATTCACATACATATATTTATTCTTTTGACTAAAAATTTATTCTATATAGTAATGTTACGTTTGAATTAGGGGAATGGAATAAATAAAGAAACAAAATAAAAATTATATATTTAATTATCATTTTGAAGGATAAATCATTAAATAGAATAAAAATTTATTTTATCTATTTTTTTATTTCACACGAAAAATGTGAAATACAATTCATTCAAATAAAATTAAAATATATAATATGACAACACTCACCGCCACTACTTAAAATCAATCATACACTTGAAATATTTTAAAATTAGAATAAGTCTACTATCCTATCAAACTAATCACGTACCGCTAACTCAGTTCCATTCTTTCGCTCTATTTTTATTTTATTTGTAACGTCCAAGACGTTCTCTTCTTTTTCTTTGTCCAAAATTTAAAGTCACTTTTTCATCCCCAATTTAAACTACCCCCTCTCCCTCGCCCCTCCCCCCTCCCCCCTCTCCCTCTCCCTCGCCCCCTACTTCCACACTCTCTCTTCAGCTCTTTCTCGTTGCCTTCAATCGTCCCCACATCCTGTCAAACCCTAGCAATCAGGTATTACTTGATCCTTTACCTCTTTTCCAGTTGAAGAAAGGAGTTTTTATCAGAAGAATTCAAAATTTTCCCCAAAAATTAAGTTTTCTGAGTTTAATAGAAATGCTTTAGGTATATAATGTTGTTTAGTCCAATGGGTACCCATTAGTCTGTAGTTAATTAGCTTAAGATGTGGAGGTATGCTGACGTTTAGTTAAGTGGATTTTTCTCTGTGTATTTTGAATATGTTGTTACTTTTTGAACCTAGGGAGTTGTATGAACTTGAGTTGCAAATTGAGCAATGTAGAGTTATGTAAGCTACTAAATAGTAAATAGGGTTGAAGATTTTTGTTTTTCTTTTATGCACTTGTAAAATTGTAATAATGATTTCCAAGTTCCTTGGATACTAAAAAGTAAACATGATTGTGCCCTTTTATTCTCTGTACCAAAAAGAAAAGAAGTGGCGAAGAAGAAATAGTTTTTGTATTTTAAAGAAAGTTAAAAGATGTTTTTTTTGACCTTAGGTATTTATTTGGAATGAGTAGTGAGGCTGATATAATGAGTTTGATGAAAGCTTTGAGTTTTGAGATTATTGGCTTAATTCAGCTATTTTTTTTAAAAAAACTATGCATTACTATTGTGGTATTATTTGCTATCTTATTCCAGATGGTTGATATTAAATTGTTGCAGTTTGGGAGTAGTAGTTTTGAATAGTAGATGAGAAAATGGAAGTTGAGAAACGAAGTTTGAAGGGAGGATTTTTTCAGTTGTTCGATTGGAATGGCAAATCACGGAAGAAGCTGTTCTCAAACAAGTCTGAATTATTCGGTACTTCTTTCTTTATTTTCTTGGGGGTACTTTAAGCAGGCGATGCAAATGTATTCTAATCAGTTTATTTATACACTCATTATTTTTTTACTCTTGGTCTATTTTTACACTTTAATATAGGTTTCATTTTCAGCCTATCCCAACTAGTTTGGTATAGAAGTCGTTGTTTCGTTGAGTTGGAAATTTTTATAATATTGGCCTCTTTCATTTTCTGATTATGATGCATTATATAATGGCATGTTGAGTCCAGAATGTACAAACCAAGGAAAAGAAAATTCTGACAGTGTGCGGCTTCAGCAGGTGGTTCTATTTCTCTCTCCTTCTCATTGTCATGTGATTATACTGAAATTATGATTACTGTGTGCACTATTGCCATATATATAGATGAAGCTGCATCAGAATGGGCCTAGTCTGAGTGTCAGAGGAAGTGATTACAATTGCGTTTCATCAGTGAGTAGCGATGAAGGGTGTGGAACAAAACCATCTGGGGTGGTTGCTAGACTTATGGGACTGGATTCGTTGCCAACTTTTGAAGTTTCTAAACCGTATTCTGCTCCATCTTTTGATTCTCACTCATTTAGGGATTCTCATTTCCCAAGGGCTAGCACAGATACTCAAAATGAGTATAACATCACAGACTATGGTAAAACACGTAATAAGTTGGATGGATTCTCAAGAAACCCAGTAGAACTTAGGCTGCAAAAGTTGCAGAACCGACCAATTGCAAGGTTTCAAACTGAAATATTGCCTCCAAAGTCAGCCAGATCCATTTCTATTACTCACCATAGGCTGTTGTCTCCTATAAAGAGTCCGGCATTTATTCTGACAAAGAATGCAGCTTGCATAATGGAAGCAGCTGCCAAAATTATTGAGCAAAGTCCTCAATCAACTACCAAGGGTAAATTGTCATCCTTCGGGTCTCCTTCAGTTCCCTTGAGAATTCGGGACCTGAAAGAGAAACTGGAGGCTGCACAGAAAGCCTCCAGGCTTCCTCAAGCATCCCAAAGATCTGCAGAGAATCGATCTGCAAAGTATATGAGTAGTGAAAGGGGCAGGAAAGGATCAGATGATTCACAATTGCTAAAGCCATCTGTAGTTCCAAAACAAGGTGGATCAAGAAGTTTGAAGGATAAAGGGAAATATTCTTCCCTTGCAATTCAAGAAAAGGCAAATGTTCAGAAAAGAGAAGGATTGGCTTTGAGTGGTAACAGGAGTTCAATAAACCAAAAGGCAGATAGCGGGCCCAAGTCAGGTCAATTTGATAAGAAGCAGCTAAACGTTCAAAAGAATGTGCAACAGCGAACTTCAGCAGGCGGGACTTCTGATGTGCTTAAGCAGAATAACCAGAAGCAGAACTGTGCATCCATTAAAGAAAGGGTAAACTTGAAACCCAATATGGCTTCCTACCAGCAAGACAAAAAATGCATGTCCGCAAATAGTTCCTTTAGGGTAAATAAAACTGTAAATAAGATTGTTGAAAATTCTTCAATTGATACCAAAAAGACGAATGTAGTTGCAGCTGATTCTGTAAAGGTACGTTCATCATCAAAATCAAAGAACTTCTCTGGAAAGAAGCGGACTGTCAGTGGGGACGTGCATTACAATGGAAGTGTTGTTGATGATGTTTTGATCAACAAAAATGAACGGTTTGTAAAATGTAATGTTTCAGTTGATGAGTGCACGAAATGGGATGCAGTAGATGGGAAAAATGGCATGGATGTTATCTCCTTTACATTCACATCTCCAATTAAAAAGCCACCTGGTTCCCAGACATCTGGTCAGTTTATGGAAAAGAATAATAACTTGCCACTCGACCCTGCTAATGATCAACCAAACTCAAAAATATCATATTTATCTTCTCTGGGGTTGAATGTGATTGGTAGTGATTCTTTAACCGTTCTGTTGGAGCAGAAACTTAAGGAATTAGCATGTAGAGTTGAGCCGTTGGATTGTAATTTGGTCAAACAAGTGGCTTTTCCAACTTCTGCCAACACTCTGCAAGAGTCAGTGCCATCCCCTAGTGTGGCGAACTCTACATCTGCTGAACATCAGAAAACAATTCAACTTGGTCTGCCTAAATATAAACCAGCCTACCAGCATGACTCTGATTGCTCTTCACTAGATGCAAAACAAAAGTGTCAGGTAAATCTCATTATGGAGAATATAATTGTGATCTGCATCCATATTCTTTTGTTAGTGTGACTATTCATTATGACAATTTGCTGTGAAAAGCACACTAACTACAGTTGATGAATTAATTAAATAAATTATATATTCTAACACTGGATAATTTAACATGGAATAGACATAACCATAGTCTAGTTAGTCTTAATATATACTCCATTAGATTAAGTGAATTCTAACTTCTCTCTTTCTCTGCTCTCTCTTTGTCTTTCTATTTTTTCCCACCAAATTAGTGTTCTTTGTAATAAGAACAAACCTTTGTCCTAATAATGCCTCTGTAATTAGGGATGACACAGTGGCAAAGTAGCTTGAATGGGTGTTTTTGGGTCATATGAGGATTTTCAGTTCTGATAATGTAGGTTATTTGTGTCCGTCAGTAATGTTGGAGGTCTGACTGGGTTAATATGCTCACCATTATTGTGCACAATCTTCACTGATTCTGATGTGATGAAGTTGGGTTGTGAATTTATTAATTCGTCAAGATTTTTGGCTGAAATATTAGTGTCAATGTTTTCCAAATCTCGAATATTAAAATGTTAGTGTCCTTTTTCCTTCTTTTAATTTCATTTTTACTTTGATGGTGGTGTGTAGATTGTATCTGGAGACTGAGTTCTGAATTTTTCATGTAGGCAAATAAGAGGAAAAAACCTACTACTGTTCTTAGAGTAGTAATAGATAACATAGATGTTATTAGGAAAGCAATTTGGAATGTTCTCAAAAGAAAACAATTTACTCAAGCTCATTAGCGAAAAGTGTATGCCAGTAATGATGGTTCTTTTCTTCAGAAGTTTATTTTTCATTTTTCAAATTCAGATTTCGAACTTTTCAGCAACACAAGAAATAAGAATGAATCTTGTCTTCTTCTTCTTCTTCTGCAGTATTTTAATTTTTTTTGGGTGTGCAAGAGTGAATCTTTGATATCATAACAGAAGTAAATACTTTATTAAAACAACTACGCAAAATTGAAAAAAAAAATAGACAACTCCAAAACAGGATGCGGGTTTCTCATAACTGAAATCATAGACGAGATCTTACCTGCGTGTTTCTTTGTTCGAGTTCTTGTACCTGTCAGATATGCTAACCCTGGTTGGCTGGCTGCATTGTTTGCTGGCACTACCAGATCAATTGCTGCAGAATCCTGCAATCACCTACCGCTCCATGACTGCACTACTGCCTATATACGTAGAGAGAGAGAGATTTGCATTACCACTGACAGTGGCAACTAAAATTATAAGTTCCATAACCTGCACTATTTTCATGTTGCTTAAATGTATTCAACATTTATTAGGTTATTGGAAGGATGACCTTTAAACTTGTTCAGTCTATTATGCAATATTTTGGTTCAAATTTCAAACGTATGTGGTCTACAACAAGTTCAGATAGTTTTTAGTTGGAAAGTTTGTAACTTCTTTCTCTAGAGTTGTCAAGTTCATGGTTACTGAAGCCTGCTATGCTGATGCATTTTTGTTAGACAGTGAAATTTAAGCTTTGATTTGGATTCTCTAATGTGGTGGTGAGGCTAGTAAAGTAGTAAGTCAAAATCTAGCCACTCTATTTGTCCCCCTATACATATTTGCAAATGAGGGAGCAGGATCAGACATCAATGAAGACTTCCTAAGAAACCCTCCACCTTTTGCTATAGGTTTTGGTAGGTTGAGAAATGACCTTATCCTTCATTGTACATCAATGAATGTACCAATTTATTTATTCTTTTCAAATTGTAATTTATTTGCAAAATTTTCTTTTTGGTACCAAGTTGCCTGGTTTATCGTTTGGCGAATTGTCTTTTTGGTACACATAAGTCGTTTCTTTTTGGCATTTCCAACTAGTTTGTATAAACGAAAACATCCTGATTCTTGATTTCCTTCTTTTTCTTTATCATTTTTCTTGCCCGCGTGTGTCAGCTTGTGTCGGTTTTACAGGTTTTAAGTCAAATACTTTTAATCTGAAACATATTGCCTGTAGAACACGGTTTTATGTGGAATTTACTTGCATATGAGATGAAGCACATTTTAGTCTAACATCAATAAAATTTGTTGATTCAACAGTTGGACTTGCCTTTAAGATAATTTAACGTCCAAAAAGACATCAATCCTTTTCTGAATGTTTTTTGAAACCGGTCGCTTGGATCTATTCATCAGATTTCATTTTCCTTGAATGACATCTCAGACGTATTAGCTCCCAGTGTTCTAAAAGTCGGCCGACTAGTCGGCGACTAGATCGGGGTCGGAGGCTCGCCGAGTCGACCAGGCCCTAGTCAGTTGATTTAGTCGCTGGCCGACTAAGTCGGGATCTAGTCGGCGACTAGTCGGTAAAGTCGGGGCAAATCGGAGCATATCAGGGTAAAAAACAAAACGACGACGCTACTACTTCTTCTTCCTTCGACCGACGACGCTGACTCCTCCTTCTCGCCTGACCGACGACGACGCTACTGCTTCTTCTTCCTTCGACCAACGACGCCGACTCCTCTTCTGGCATGACCGACGACGATGTTACTGCTTTTTCTTCCTTCGACCGACGATGCCAACGCCGATGACGACGCTACTGCTGCTCGCCGACTCCTTCTCGCCTAAAATAGTTTCGACGATGACGCCGCCTGCTCGCCTGCTCTCTTTTGATTCTGACTCTCCTTCTTCGACGACTGATATAAGGCTATAAGGCATACTGATATAAGACTTATAAGGCTTAACTGTTTACAAAAATACAAATATTGATTTTTTTTTTTAGTTTTAGTTAATTAGTTCCTTAGTGGACATTAAAGAAAAGGTTGGAAAAATTAGTTGATTTTTTAGTTAATTGTAATATTTCATTTTAATTTTTAAATTTTTTCAACTTCAGTTATAAATTAAATTATTAAATTATTTGATTATTTGTGTTACTTATGTTATTCTACTTATTCAAAATTTATGAAGAAGGAAGGAGAATATATATATTTTTAAAAAAATTAAAAATCCGACTAGCCGATTAATCCCTGAGTTGCTAGTCGGTAGCCAACCGACATAGGACCGACTAGCGACTTTTAGAACACTGTTAGCTCCTAATTGAATCCTCTTAAATCGTGTGTGGGCTACAGAGAAATAGACCCAAGGTGCTGAAAGAAGCATCAAGGCAAATTCATTTACCCATCTTATGGAAATGGCGTAGTGCTTGTAGTCTATTATCATGCTGGTTGTGGACTATTAAAAACATGTCTGTTGACTGAATGTAGCTTTTAACGATTATGTTGAGAAGGAAGGAGAATATATATATATTTTAAAAAAAATTGAAAATCCGATTAGCCGATTAATCCCCGAGTCGCTAGTCGGTAGCCAACCGACATGGGACCGACTAGCGACTTTTAGAACACTGTTAGCTCCTAGTTGAATCCTCTTAAATCGTGTGTGGGCTACAGAGAAATAGACCCAAGGTGCTGAAAGAAGCATCAAGGCAAATTCATTTACCCATCTTATGGAAATGGCGTAGTGCTTGTAGTCTATTATCATGCTGGTTGTGGACTATTAAAAACATGTCTGTTGACTGAATGTAGCTTTAAACGACTATGTTGAGATTTGAGAGTATGACTAGTGAGACAAGTGAATGAGAATTGAACGAGTGTATATATGAAAGGTAGACTATGGCTGCTCAAATTGTTTGATCAAGTGTATCAAACACAATGGGTTGTACTACTAAGGGTTATTTGGTTCAAGGCATCATGTGGAGCAAAGGTTCTAACAAATGTGTATATAGGGGTTGAACATTGCTATGATAGCTATAATCAATCTTATGTCTAGCTTCAATTAATTAAACTGAGGCTCCATTGAGTTTGTCTATATAAGTTAAATCTCCAATTTATTTAATATTCTAGTGTTTTTTGTATCTATCCCACTGCGGACTACAGACGATAACATTGGTTATGTCAATTTCAGCAGTAAATAAAATTAGGACTAGCATGAATTAATAGTATGTAATCAAGTTCCTCTGTGCATGCAACTCGTCAAAAGTTATTTTGATTACTGAATTTTAATAGCGTTCAATGGAATTGTTCATGTAATACATGTAATTTACTGAGATTCTCCTTTCATTTTCAGGATTCTGAAGAGTTGGAAGAGAGTAGCTATAGCAGCAGCAGCCACAACAACATTGAGTATGGAAAAACAATTCATTGTCGATGTCCCATCCCAATCTCAAGCCAATCATCTTTTTCAGGTGGAAGTTGCATCTTGTCAGATTGCGCAACCAGCTTTACTAGCAATAGTACAAGTACTGAATATGAGCTTTTCATTTGTTCCTTTTCTTACAACATACTGAGCATAGTGAGAAGACAATGTTCAAACTCGAAAAAGTACCACCATAAATGAACAGAAAATATAGTGGGGAATAAATCAGAAACATAGTCAGGAGGGTTTTAGTGATGACAAAATCTTGCTGTAACAAAATGATTTTTCTAGAAAGAAATAGTACACTTCAGGTGTGAATACAGAGGAAAATTCAGTCTTGGATTATATAAAAGTTTCACCAACTGTTGTGGATAGTATGGTAGTTTAGACCTCTTACATTATTAAACTGAAAATGCAACATGTTTAGTTTTTTCTCCCAGAGACTTGTTACATGCATGTTCTTACATAAAAAAATTAGTTTCAGGTAACAAGCCGTGTTCATCAGCTGAAGGTCATGAAACGGTCTCCTGGGTCTCTGCCAGAATGCCCCAATATGTTGAAGCTGAGACGGAGTTATCATATTCTGCCTCTTCCACTTCTGCCGGGGGCATAGAAAGAAAGGATAGAGCTTCCACATTTGGGTATAGAAATTTTGACCGATCATCAAACTGGCATTTAGAATATGTCAAAAAAATACTCATCAATGCAGAGTTGATGCTAGAGGATTTTGTATTGGATCAGGCACAAGAAATCATAACTCCAGATCTGTTTGATCAGTTAGAGATTTTAAATAGTGGGTCTGATAAAACTGTGGAAGAACACTATAAACATGAACGAAAGCTTTTGTTTGACTGCCTGAGTGAATGCCTAGAATTCAGATGTCAGCGGATCTTTGGTGGAAGTTACAAGTCATGGATTAAATTGACCGCAATGTTTCGGGGGAAGGAACAGTTGGCAGATGAATTATACAAAGAGATGTGTTGTTGGACAAGCATGATCGACTTGATGGTCGATGAGCTTGTGGACAAGGACATGAGCACTCGGTATGGGAAATGGGTTTACTTTGAAAGTAAAGCATTTGAAGAGGGTTTAGAGATTGAGCATGGTATATTAACTTCTTTGGTTGATGATTTGGTAACTGATTTGTTCTCCTGACCTCTTCCAAGATGTCTTTCTTTTTGATCTTGTCCAATGTTACATATACATTAACTAGTCTTGTGGTCCTTTTCTTTTTTTTCCTTCTTCCTCTTAACAAAGAGAAAAATGTAAATTAGAAATTTGAAATGCAGAGATGATAGTAAAGTTACCCAAATCCAATCAGGTTTTTTCTTGAAACCAGGGCCGGTGGTCCAGAGCCGAGTTCTGTACTTTTTTGGGTGAATTAGGTGATCTTGCATTGCACTGTTATGTAAGCTTTTATGAGATGGTGAAATTGATTCATCACCAACCAAGAATGGTGACTTTTGTGTGATTGTTTTCGGTACATTATTATTTCTTACAAGAATAACCTCTTCTTTTCTCTCAAGTGTTTGGCATATATATGGAAAGTGCTCCGTAGCGATATGTTGGCCGTTACTCACTCTAGCGGCCAACATAAAAGTTTATTAAAATTAAGGGCTTTTCAGGGACTTGACCTGATCGTAGGAGGGAGTAGCGACCCGTTTGACCAGTTCTTAGAACATCCATCTAATATTTTATGCCATTCGCATCCATATGCTAAATTTAGCTTTGGGGAGAATTTGCTAGTTTTGAGATTAGAATAAATCACTAATTCGTGCAATCAATTTTCTGTAAGTATTCATCAATAGACTTTTATACCTGTTACAAATATATTTTTATCTAGTTCTTCTGAATCTCTTCGGGATTTGACCCGAGTTGTTTCATATAGAATCAAAGCCAACTCTCGAAAGCTCGAGTCAGGTCATCTGATCGAATTTCCGGAGATGGGGACACAAAGGCTAGTGATATTATTCCATAATGAAGAGAAGGAGGTGAGGAGATGAAGTCAGTTAATATTATCCCACAATGGCTAGAGATGTAAAGATTTTAGAATGTGTGTTATGGGTTCTGACAGGGACATCAAAAATTTTAAGTGGGAGAGTTCGTAACAGCCCAAGCCCACATAAAAAGTTATGAAAAAAAATGTCTGTATATAAGCAATTAAGTTACTAACAATATTATATTTGGTCATAATCTTTTGGGTGAACTTGTAAATATAATTGGGGACATGGTTAGTTAGGTTTAGTATTCTATCTATTTCTTTTCTTTTCTATTTATTAAAAAACTCAAAAACATAAAAATTAGAAACAAAACTTAAATTTTCGGTCCATTTTTGTTCTTTTCTGTACATTTTAAAACTTAAAAACAAAGTGTTAGTGATTACTCCTGTCACTTAATATAAATCATAATAAATAATATTATGTGACAAAACATTATTACAAAAAAATGAACATAAAAGCCTGAATGTACTGCGGAATTCAACTTCCTGAAAAAAATAACCATGGATCTTCCGTAGTAAAAATTGATAAATTAATCAGTCACAAGCAGGCACACTCGTCTAAACCAAAAAGGATCAATAAGTAGTAATGCATTTAAAGGAGTTTTCCTATTTTTAAAAAAAATTACATTACAGTAACTTGAAACGTCTCTTTCCCCGTCTTATAGAATTTCACTTCAGGTGCAAAAATGTGCAGAAGAAGTGATCTGTATAACTAAATGGTGCATTCCCCAAGCTTGGGGAAAAACTAAGTGTCTCGTGTGCATACTTTCAAGCTAAGTTGAGGCACCTAAACACACTTCTACTTTGCTATCAAGCAAAAGCAGATAGGATATTCTTCTTGAGGGTGAACTGATCAGCCTTTACCACGTTAATCGACTGCAACAATAAACAAGCATTACACCTTTACACTTGCAAGTAAAAGTTTCATTAAACAGAATTGCAAACAGGTAATGAATGTATATATGGGATATGCATAAAAAAGCACAGGTGAACCCATAAGAATAGCAATGCTTACGGGTTACTCAAGGAAAACCTCTAAAGCCCTTTACTTGGAAGAGAAAAATAAAATTACAAAAGGAACATAGGTCACCAAAATATTACGTCAAAGGCCTCGTGCTAGAGTTTATATAACCATGATCTAATCATGATCACAAACTATAGGTACACATCATGAACCCAGTAATTAAAACCAGGTAACCCAACATATAGAGGGATGCCTTTGCAACAGATGATGTATAAACTGTGTTTTTATAAATTCTTGTAATGGTTTATAGAATAAACCATATTTGGCATAAACTGTGTGTTTATGCCAAATATGGTTTATAAACTGTGTGTAAGATAGTTTAGAAATTTATAACTGTGTGTTTATAAATTCTTGTAATGGTTTGCCGAACAGCAGTAGATGATGTATAGTTGAGGAATACCTTTGCAAGCATACGATCCAACCGCTGGATTTCATTCTTAGCATAGTCAGAACCCTTATCCAAACAGCTCTTGGCAGCTTTCAAATAGATCTTGCCATAGCTATAGTAGAAAAAATAAATATATATCAAAGATATGTACAAAAGAATAAACAGTTGATTTTACAAGCATGGGTAATCTTGAAAAATTCTACTAGTGGTACTGTGAGCCACCAAATACTGGCTACTGCTTGAAAGCTAAAGGTAGTCTTACAACAACTTAGAAGATATATAAACATATTCAATTACAAAAACCTTGCGGAAGAACCCTTAAGCTTCCCAACTTCCTCCTCAAGCAGCGCAAAAGCTGCTTTCTTTTCATCATTTCCTGCACTTACGAATTCCTGCACCAAGGTGTCCAAAGTTGCAACTAAACCAGCCTACATTGAACAAAAATAGACAGAGTCAGAATAATTTGTAACATCCTATTGTGGACAATAGGGACTATTATTCCACTAACCTTAGAAGTAAGTTGTCCTTTCCCATCACGACTGGTACCACACTTTTCATTAATGAAAGTCACGAAGTCGTCTAAATCTCTCCCACCATCATAATCTTCACCAGCTTTGTTGCCTTTGGGGAAGAACTTCAAAGTCGGAAAACCGCTAACACCATACCTGCAAAGGCAGATTATATGCATCTATCAGTTGAAAACAAGAATGGGGGAATATGCGGCAACAGTAAGCTGAATATGTGCCAAAAAAGGTAACAAACTAACAATAAACTGAAATGATTTCCAGATCAGTCCACAACAGATACAGGGTGCATCTAAAAGATTCAGGTATAGCCATAGGTAAACTTTGTAGTATTGTTACTCATATAAGAAATCTAATAAGAGACATAAATCATCCTAAAGAAAATGGAACTCACTTTTCTCCAATATCCTTGTGTTTGTCAGCATCAATATTAGCAATAACTACATCTTTCTCCAGGTTAAAAGCTGTTGCAACATTTTCATAAGTCTACACAATAAATGGCAGGATAACAGGTCAGGAATCAACCAATAATCAAACTTGGTCCATCAAGCAGTTTTAGAAAAACTAAATTAATACTTACAGGAGCAAGGCTTTTGCAGTGACCACACCTACAAAGGTATACAGCCAAAATCAGAATCACATGGCAGATTAATTCAGCTGAAAACATACCAATAAGTCATTTTTTTGCTGAAGAACCCCAAATGCTATTATAGCTACTAATCTCATATCAGATCATGTCAACAATAAGAAAACTAGATTGACCATGCATTCTTACCAGGGAGCATAGAACTCAACCAGGACATCCTTGGTCTCATCCAAGACAATCTCATCAAAGTTATCAGAATTAAGTACCAGTACACTTGAGGGGACTGAAGCTAACTTAACATTAGTCCCTGAATAAAAAACAACATAAAAATGTCAATTTCTTTTGATGGAGATTCTAGGATTCAGTGTGTGCTTTTGCAAGTAAACTAAGAGAATAAAATCATCCGCTATTAAATAAACCCATTACATCATAAAATAGTAAAATATAATTTTATCAAATTGCAATACATGTAAACCAGATGAAATTTTACACTGAAACATCCGACTTCATAACCTAAATGATTCATTATGAAATTCCAAGACAGTCGAAGAGCCAAACAGCACAGAATAACAAGAGAAAAGACATACTGAATAGTTAAGAAATAAATAAACTGGATTAGAAGCCAAACCCCCAAATAAGCACAGTTTATTCTTTTTTTTTAGATTTGATAAAGTCGATCGCAGCTGTTTATATTAATTCATTAATGCCACAAAGGATTACGATACTGATAGAAGTCGCCTATGCTCCTCCACTAAATGGAAAAGAACCTCAGTTCACAGTCATTCAACCCATATATTCAATTTTTACAAGGCATCTTCTCTACATAAACTATTCACTAAAAGGTTTTCAATTAAAATATATATATATATATAAATTACACTAGAAGAATAACATTGTGACCAAGTAATGCTTAGTTCCAGAACATGATGGTAAAAGAAAGATGATGTTAAGGAAGTAATGCCATCATTGGCACACTTAGAGATATTAAGTATAACTACGATGATGGTCTACATTCTACATAGTTCATCAGAAAAAACCTTGTAATATAAGACTAGATCTAGTAACCAATATATACAGCACAAGAAGGTGAAAAGACTTGCCTCTAACAAGATTAAAGCATTCGCAAGCAACAATAAAGACTCTTACCTCCTTCATTATTCACAAACTCAGTAAGGGCTTCAGATGTACGTGCACCTTCATACCTTTTGAGAAGAAGGATCAATTAAAAGGAGAAATGGAGAATTGCAAGTGTTCATGGAGGGAATCATACGTAAAGCAAGTGCATGCATGAGAAAAGCATTTTAAGTTGTTTATCTAATAGTGCATACACTCACTTTTTGGGCTCCAAAGACCCCTTAGGAAACCATTGAATGGTGGGGTACCCAGAAACCCCGAACTTGTTGCAAACACCTTTATGTTCATCACAATCCACCTACTCCAAAAATCATCAAATCATTTGGCAAACCATCTTGAGATCAGTTTCATTGTCCAGAATAGAGAGAAAAACAAATCCACTAATCCAATAAGTTGAAGTATAATCTTCATAATGCAGATCATGGTCAAGTATCACAAGAACTAACCTTTCCAATTAAAACAGATTTTGCCTTCTTGAAACTTGAACCAAGCTTCTCAAATTCAGGAGCAAGCTTTTTACAATGCCCACACCTACAACAAGACAAACAATCAAATTTCTAATGAAAACGTGATATAATTTATGTTTTGGAAAAAAAAGGTGTCATTGTGCAAGTGCGATTTTTAGTCTTGGCTTGGGAGGAAAAGAGAAAATATACTACTCTCTTCGTCCAAAAATATAAGATTAATATCAACTTTTAGGGTCAATTTGAGATATTCTCAAATTCAAAATTAACATGATATCCATTTAACTTTTGAAAGCAAAAAATCTTGTAATTAGTAGTATTTTTAGATAATTTACCCTTTTTCAAATTGTATTGTCTAAAACTAAATGAATTCATATCCATTTTATAGGGATAGCATTTTAAGTGAAGCCGGTACGGTTTTGGTGGAAAAAAATTAAAACAGGACCAGTGCAATTTTGATATTTGCTTTGAACCGGCGATGCACTACACTGCACCGCTTCTTGAACCGGCGGTGCACTGGTCTTTTAACCACTCTATATATACTTGTATTTTAATTATAACTCTATATTTCGTAATATTATATATAATCATATAGTTAGTCAAATGTATATTTTTACTACTTTTTACTTTTGCATACCAAAATTTAATTTATGAATATTTTTATATATAGTTGATCCTACAGTTTGGAATGAAGCGAGTATATCATATAATTTTTTAACTGTATAATTTCCCACTAATTTGGTTCCATAGTCCTAAAAAGGATCACAGAAGTGAAAAACAAGGAGATAAGCCACAGATTGTTGTTAAAGATTTAAAACAGTGAACTTCTGGAGTAAGGGCAACCTATGACTGTTAAACAATAGATTGGTAGAGCACAAATAGAGCAACATTTCCTAGACCGATGAAGAGCTATAGAGTCTATAGGTAGTCTGGTTTGGGATAATGGATTTAGGTGGTATTTTATTGGACTTCACAATGGAATAAAGATAGCAAATAATGGTAATGACTAATGAGTCTTAACAGTTTTAGGCATGTTTGGTCTTTAAGAAGTGAACAACATGAAAAAGTCATACGAAGTATTCTAAATTTCATGTGGTCATACTAATTCCATATAATGAAACAGTAAAAAATTGAGGTAATATAACATTGCTAGTCACAACCTATTACCATGTTTATGACAAACAAAATGAGGCAGGCAAACTTTCCCAACAATTTTCCAAAAACCTAATTGAAACAAAACCTGAAAGGCTCTTTCAGGAGCTAAAGTAGATTTGGGGTTTGATGAGAACCAAACTTAAAGCAAACACATGCGCCTGAATCCAGTTATCTTATCTGAGACATGTTGTCCTACCGAGGTTTCTAACTTCCCATCCTAAAACTTGGCCCAAGATTGGATTTTTTTCAAAAGAAGAAACAAGACAAAAAAAAAATAATAATAATAATAAATAAATAATTCATTTATTATATTCTTTCAAAGAATTCTGATTTACTGAACACCAGGACTCAGCATAGAAAAGCTTGATAAAGAAGTTGATCCCACATTCTTCACCTGAGACCAAACCTCCTCATGCATCTATCATCCTTATTGTATCATAGAAAGGATAGAAACTATAATATTTCTCTGGGTTGCAATGTAATTTTCCCATGGTTGGGAAAAGCAAACTTAATTACATACTGTTGGGTCATGATATTTCCTCTATTGGGCCGGACGGATTGGGCCTATCCATTTAATTAGCGTATTGGACCTTTATTATTGAGTTTTATAGTCATTGGGCTTAATATTTATGTTACCTTTATTATATCCTCATAATGATGGGCTGGGTCAAAGGATTGATCCATAAAAGCTTTTTATATCTAAGCCTTTGACTTGTAATGATGAAAAAGGAGAGCAGTTGACCAAAAGTCTGCAGATCATTAATGTGGATGAGATTTTATCCAGCCGGCGGCAGGTACAGTAGAAAAAAGTGACAACATGCATGCATCCGGCTGAGACCATAGAAGAGTGGGGGGGTTGTGTCAGATCAGGGTTGGTGGCACAAAAAACTGAGCATAAGAGTATAACCTAGCAAGGGAGTCTTCTAACAAAAGGTACGCATACATTTTTATCGCTTTCAGAACGCTAGACATTTTACATCCTCCATTGTTAACCCTTGTGACCGCCTGTACTGATTCTCACGCCGGAGCTATCCCCCGACGGTCCAGCCGTCAAGCTTTGTGTGTTGATCGTGTTTACTGTGCAGGATCGGGACGTCTTACGTGATTGGGACGTGACAGTAGATCTTGACGTTAACACATACCATAAATAAAATCCACAATTAGAAATCAAACTTAATAACTTATACACTAAACTTGACTTTTACATAATCACCCATCAGAATAAAAAATACGTGAATACTATAACATTTGGGGCAACCAAACTTTTAAAGCCTCCTCATATTTCGAACCATCCCAAACTAAGTTGACTTCTAATTATGGAGCGAGTTTAGTAGTTTTTTCAGTTTAAGCTAATAACAAATTCATCCACAAAAGACCAATCTCCCTAGAAGCCAATCATCACATCGAAATCATCAACAGATCCAGATAGATCAACCAATACATAATTTCAATTCATTTCTTAGATCTTCTAACACTCAAAAACTACCAAAACAGCTCAAACATTACCAACAAACACATCAAGCACATCAAAATCAATATAACTACACCGATCAACAAATATTCAAAAACAAATAAAAACTACATAAAAATAAAACACGAAATCGTTAGTCAAATTCATACCAAGGAGCATAAAACTCAACTAGCGCGCCACGATCTTGACCGACCTCCTTTTCGAAATTTTCCTCGGTCAATACAACAACATCAGCTAAAGCGGAGGACAATACAAAGAAAGCTAGGGTTCCGACTGCTAAACAGATCCGTGAGCACGACATTTTTACTATCCAAATTCTTCAACTTCTTCTTCTTCTTCTTTTCTCAGATTTGATGCCAGGGAAAATGGTAGAGGGTAGACTCTCTACTTATATAAGTTTTCGCGTTGGTCGTTTCTTTTGAATTTTATTTGCTTTTTGGTGCGTGAGTTCCTTTTTCGTCATCTAGAAGCAAAATGTTTCTTTTATATATATATATATATATATACTAGCTGGGTCCCGTGCCTCCGGTACTGTATGGAAAATATGATTTATCTCAAACTTTGAACGACTAAAATAATTTATTGAGTGAGCGGAAAATTTAAAGTCATTTGTATTTTATTAAATTATTATTAGATTAATAGATAGATAGATGTATTTTATTAGATAGATGTATGAACGGTGGGATTTATCCCAAACTTTAGACGGCCCAGATGATTTATTAAGTGAGTGAGAAATTCAAAATCATTTATATTTTATTAGATAGATATAAATATATATATTTTATCTAATAAAATATAAATGATTTTGAATTTCCCGCTCATTCAATAAATCATCTGGGCCGTCCAAAGTTTGGGATAAATCTCACCGTCCATACATCTATCTAATAAAATACATCTCTATATTTATCTAATAAAATACAAATGATTTTGAATTTATCGCTCACTCAATAAATCATCTAGACCGTTTAAAATTTAAGATAAATTTCACTGTCTATACAGTGCCGGAGGCACGGGACCCTGCTAGTCTATCTAATAAAATACAAATAATTTTGAATTTCCCGCTCATTCAATAAATCATCTGGCCCGTCCAAAGTTTGGGATAAATCTCACCATTCATCTATCTAATAAAATACAATCTATCTAATTCTATCTATCTATATCTATATTCTATATATCTAATTATATTTAATAAAATACAAATAATTTTAAATTTTCCGCTCACTCAATAAATCATCTAAGACGTCCAAAGTTTGGGATAAATCCCACCATCCATCTATCTAATAAAATACAAATGATTTTGAATTTATCGCTCACTCAATAAATCATTTGGGTCGTCCAAAATTTGGAATAAATCCCAACGTCCATAGTGCCGGAGGCACGAGACTGTTGCTAATATATATATATTATAGTAACTTTTTCATTTTTATGACAACTCCCGACCAATAGGGAAATGCCACGTTAACCTCTTCTTCTAATTCTATGTTGTCAAATGTTACCGAGGATGAGCTCCAACTTATAATTGAAATATAATATATATATTTATTTATTATGAATCAATAATAAATAAATATTATATATACTTTTTATTGGCCCGGATTAAAAATTAAATCTCGTCATCCGTTAAAAATTGTAGCGAATGTGATTAAAAATATTTTAAGACCCATTATATTCCATAACACCGAATGAAGCCCAAGTCAAATTCAAGACGCAAAATTTGCAATTGTTGTATTTTCCCATAGAACAAAATGCTGGCTAATATTTTTTAAGCAGAACTTATAAAATATTACTAATATCACAATGGAAGAAACTTCCTTTCAAACTTATTTCCCCAATTTGTGACTAAATCAATTATTTTCTAAATTTTTTTCTTTATTTTAAACAAACATATAGGATAATAGGTACTAATCGACAATGATTATTGGTTGAATTAATGCAAGATGATAAATTGGACAGGAAATTGGAACGCATAGTGGAGTCGATGGAGAAGAGGTCGTGCGAGAGAGTCCTTTGTATTGGAGTCGATGGAGAAGAGGTTGGGAAAAAGGGGAAACGAAGAAATTGGTGGAGGATCGTTTGCGAGAGAGTCCTTTGTTCTAAGAAAATCACATCCGCTATAAATTCTAGTGGATGGCGAGATTTATAGTTGTAATAGAAGGTAAAGATGATATCATTATTAATTCATAGCAAATACATGTTATGAATTATTACCCATATATATATTACAAAAATTTATCTCGATTGTTTGATTACCAATTACGTGGATAAGTAAAACTCTTTTATAATTTTATTCAATTTATATGTTTATTCAATCCCATGTATTGATGCTTCATAATTATAATTCGGCATAAATTTATTGCAATACATATCAGGATTCTTTACAATTTATTTATTATATATAAATTGTAAGATCCCAACTTATTATAAATAAAATCGAATTTCCTCTAATTATTATTGTGAATAATAAGGTATTAATTTGATATAATTCTCTGGTTATGGGTGAAATGTGCAAATTTTGCAAAATATGCAAGTGGTTATAAAATAATCATTGTTGTCGAGGAATATTCATTTGGTCGTGGAATATTCTTGTTGTCGGTGAATATTCGTACGACGGCGCAGTCATTTGTGGGCCCCATAACAGAATAATTGTCGGATAAAAAAAATGACAAGTTTGAGTTTTTATAAATAACGGCGTAATTGTTATCGTTAACACTGTTGGAATACCCGGTGGTTAAAATACAGTAATACGCATGGATGCATAGTATTGATGAATTATTGATCCTTACGTAAGAATGCACTACTCAATAATTGTTACAGTAGTTACTGTTCAATATTTTATTGACTCAATAATTGCTGCGTTGATATTTTATATTATTGTTATTTCAATAATTGTCACTGCACAGTATTTTCCATTATTAGATCAATAATTCATATTATTTGAATAATATTATTAGATATCATTATTGACAATGTCTAGAAAGTCCTGTCAATGAGAGGTTTGGTCACCTAATTGCATACCAGTAAGGAGAAATTCTTATTGGAAAGCCCCTTCTTTCCTGGGAACGGCACGGTTGTCATAAATGTGATTTTATAATATTATTTGTGAATAATTAATTATTGATTCATATGATAAGAAAATATTTATTTTATGTGAATATAAATGTTGGATATATTTATTGTGGTTAAAAATAAAGGAGTTAATGTTGAGATGTTTTATCAGTATTTTTGTCGGAATGGATGTATTAAAAATTAAACCAGTGTTTTTGAGATATATTACGTGAGTTATAATTTTTAATCCGACCGTTGGATCGTTGTAATTTTTGGATATGTTATACATATATAAGTTGAGTATATGTCCATAAATTTTGAACTGTTAAAAATGAACGTATGATTTGTTATGAATTTTAAGAGGTGACTGGTTCAGAAATTGTTGAATTATCCGAATTTAGCATTTTGGTGGAAAATTCTAGAATTGATTGGGCCCCACTTGTGGTTGGTGATGAAATGTGCTGAATTTTATTTCAAATGTAGTGGGTGGGAATAGTAGCAGGTAAAGTCATCAGGTTGCAGGTAAAGTCTACTAATATTTTCCTATAAATAGAGGGCTAAGTTATAATTGAAAATCACACCAGAAACATAAGCTTTCTCTTTTTCTCTCTCTAGATTGTTGAGTGTATTTTGTGAGTATTTAGATACTTTTTGAGTTTTTATTCATCAGTGCAAGTTTTCTTCAGCCTTATACCGATATTCCGATTAGAAGTACTGATATTTTGAGGTAAGGGGTGTTATATTCTTCTTAAAATGATATTTTCTTCAATATCATTATACCGAAATATTGGTATAAACTTTTTATCAAATTTAAAACTTTTTGTGTCAGGGTTACGATTCACGGTTACGACACTATTCACATAAAAAATGAATTTTTTTTCTTTTTGTCCAAGATGTCTATTATGGTTACTATCTTTGATTGTATCCATGTTTTGATCTTTATTCTTGAATTTTGCTTCAAAATTGGTTATTATGGAGTATTATTGATCTTGGATAAACTGTTATACGAATCTCTACTATTTGTCCTTATGTCTCACTGGATTCGTTTTCTTTAAAATATTTTTCATCATCCTCAGTCCTAAATGATGATATTACTAAATATCTTTGGCCTGTAGTGCAAAGATAAATGATTAATTGATGAATATATTTGGCCCGTAGTGCAAAGATAAACAGGTGTTGAGATTAGCATGATCAACTGGTGATACAAATGAATATCTTTGGCCTGTAGTGCAAAGATGAATATTTGATTAAAGATGTATATTGATTGTTGTTACATGGATAAAATATTGATGATGGACTTTTAAATCTTAGAAGATAGTATAACTCATTCTTTACTTGACTCTTCTAATGGATTGCTGTTTTCGCTACAGTTGTTGATCTAAAACTTGTTGTCTATTATATTTTATCAGATTTCTCCTTGTTGAAGACTAACGATAAATTGTTGTATATTATCTTAGTCATAATATTCTTTAGTGGGCTAGTTGAGCTCACCCTTTTCCTTTTTGTTCCATTTTTCTCAGGAGGTGAGAACATAGCAGGAACTAGTCAGGATACGGAGTGATGATTCTAGAAAGATATTTTAGTAGTCCTTACTATTTCTGTAAAATAGTGTTTGAATAATTGCAATGAGGACTTATTTGAGTGTGGATATTGTCTAGAAGACAATATTTGTATTTAAACTCACAGTATGTGTTGTCGTATTTTGCACAACAATTATATTATTGAAATTGTAGTTCGTTTTCTATACCATGTATTTGACGACTCAAAATGAGTGTTGTATACCTATTTTGGGCGTCACATAAATCATTTTCTTTTACTTGTTATCCTATGAAAAAGCACGGGTTAAGTAATTCTAGATACAAATTTTATTCCGTGCATGTATATTTGGCAAAAAAAAAAAAACTCTATATGCAAAAGTAAATAATTTTGGAGGTTTGCTTTAAAATATACATTCATAAATTAACCAGATAAATATTAATAATAACGTTTATCAATAATAATAATAAAATGTGTCCGCAAGTTAATTTAATATTTTAAGAAAAAATAAGTTGATGGACAATATTTGACCCTTTTGGCTTTATTACAACTCTCCGTACAATTCATCGCACATATAATTAATAAGTTATTAAAACTCTTATGGTGGTTATATAATTTATTACTAGTTTTAAGATTAATTAATTAATTTTGTATTGTTAAATGAACTAGTTTTAAGATTAATAATTAAATAAAATGTATAAGAAATTTCAAAATAAAATAAATTAACTTTGATAGTATATTCAACATTCTTTCATAAGATAATAATTTATATATATATATATATAATAAAATACAAATGATTTTAAATTTTTCGTTCACTCAATAAATCATCTGGACCATTCAAAATTTTGAATAAATTTCACTGTCCATACAGTGCCGGAAGCACGAAACACGTATAGTATATATATATAATCGGAGGGAGAAAATAATATTTAATTGCCAATTTGAAGGTTGATCAAACAATTTCTTGATGACCAATTCGTTCTTTTGACTTGGTGGATATTTTCCATTAAATTTGTACAATGTTGAATCGGTCCAATGCATGGTCAATTGTTTTTTTTTCTTTATAAAAAGTTTCGTTCAGAAGCTAATTACTTAGAATAAATATATGAGAACTCGATATTATAATTTATGAAATTATAATTTTAAAATTATTAATTAAAAAATTAAATATTCTTAGTCACATGTTTATTTTTTATGAAATTATTTATGAGATAACTTAAAATAATTTCATGTTAGTTTGTTTTTTTATATTAACAAATCTCATTAAATTACATATTTAATTTTCACTTTACGTATTTTATCTTATTTTTATGAGCATAAATTTTTTTATAACTTTTTGTTCGTGAATGACTTATAAGTTATTCTAAGTTGTGATTTATAAGTAAACGAGTTCGGAAACAATTTTACTTATAACTCAAAAATTAAGTTAAAACAAGTTATTAAAGTGTTCGACTCATACTAACTTATAAGTTAAAATAAATATAAATATTACTAAAAAAATATTAATAAAAAGAGAGGCATCTATCTAATAAAATACAAATAATTTTAAATTTCCCGCTCATTCAATAAATCATCTGGGTCGTCCAAAGTTTGGGATAAATCTCACCATCCATCTATCTAATCTATCTAATAAAATACAAATGATTTTGAATTTCCCGCTCATTCAATAAATCATCTGGGCCGTCCAAAGTTTGGGATAAATCTCACCATCCATCTATCTAATAAAATACAATCTATCTAATTTTATCTATCTATATCTATATTCTATATATCTAATTATATCTAATAAAATACAAATAATTTTGAATTTTCCGCTCACTCAATAAATCATCTAGGACGTCCAAAGTTTGGGATAAATCTCACCATCCATCTATCTAATAAAATACAAATAATTTTGAATTTCTCGCTCATTCAATAAATCATCTGGGCCATCCAAAGTTTGGGATAAATCTCACCATCCATCTATCTAATCTATCTAATAAAATACAAATGATTTTGAATTTCTCGCTCATTCAATAAATCATCTGGGCCGTCCAAAATTTGGGATAAATCTCACCATCCAGCTATCTAATAAAATACAATCTATCTAATTCTGTAACAACCCCAAAATAGGTCCATTCAATCCAACCCATTCTGAGTCGCTAAATACATGGTACAGAAAATAACTATAACTTTATTACAACAATTGTCGTGCAAAATGCAACAACACATATACTGTGAGTTTGTATACAAATATATATCAAATGTGACCCTCATGTTCCAACCGTAGATAGCACCTCACAGTGACACCTTACATAAAGGTATAGTCAAAAACTGTTTTAGAAACTAAAATCTTTGAGAAGTGCTCAAGGAAACCTTCGTACATGGGAGACCATGCTTCTAGGTTATGATAGATATCATATGGCCACAGAATTATCCTTGGTTGACCCAATAGACCCCAAAGAAAAATGAGAAGATTACTATCATATTCTTCCCAATGACGAGTCTTCTCTTGACATATCATTATCTCCACTGTCTCTAATTGGGTATTATACTCCAAACAAACACCAAGATTATATAGGTAGTGCTTGTAAATATACTCAGCAAGTGGATGAGCACATCCCTGACTTATGATGACACGAGGTGGTATGTCATTAGACATCTTGTATGACAGTGGCAAAACACCCTTCCAACGTTGGGTTCGCTTCACCCTAGTTGATTCGCCAAATATAACTACTAAATGATGACCACCGTTCTATCCCCCTGTTATCCCCCGCTTGACCCAGCTACACTCGTATTACCTGAAAGGAATTGTAAAGCAAAAGGGTGAGCACAACTAGCTCAGTAAAGAATATCATGACTAAATGATGACCACCGTTCTATTCCCCTGTTATCCCCCGCTTGACCCAGCTACACTCGTATTACCTGAAAAGAATTGTAAAGCAAAAGGGTGAGCACAACTAGCTCAGTAAAGAATATCATGACTAAAGATAATTAAATTATCAATAGCCTTCATTAATAATAAATCAGAGATTTAGAACATATGGTAGATGATAAAAATTTCAACCATAGTTGCAGCGGAACGAGCAATCCATTAGAAAAGTCAAATAGACTATGAAGTCTATTATCTTCTCCATGTTAAAAATCCACCAACAATGTTTTATTCCTGTAACATCAATCAACAATTCTGGTCCACAATCATATGAATAACTCATAATCATAATTGTAGTTCTAAATTCCTCTTCTCATCAAGGACGAAGATAATTTTCATCACCTATCTTTACCTGAAACATCAAAGATCCTGGTTATACCAAATCACAATTCCTGTTCACAATCATACTAATAAATTCATCTTTGCACCACGACCAAAGATATACATCAACAAGTCATGTTCATCTAAACACCTGTTCATCTTGCACTACGGGCCAAAGATATTCATCAACAAGTCATGTTCATCTAAACACCTGTTCATCTTTGCACTACGGGCCAAAGATATTCATCAACAAGTCATCTTTGCACTACAGGCCAAAGATATTCATCAACAAGTCATCTTTGCACTACAGGCCAAAGATATTCATCAACAAGTCATCTTTGCACTACAGGCCAAGGCTATCAAACAACTGATCAATAATACTTCGTAACAACTGATTTTGAAGCAGAACTCAAAAATAACGATCAAAACATGGATACAATCAAAGATAGTAGCCAAAATAGATATTTTGGACAAAAAGAAGAAATTTCATTTTTCGATGAATAGTGCCGTATTCGTGAATAGTGTCGTATACGTGAATAGTGCCGTATACGTGAATAGTAACTCCGACACCAAAAGATAGAAATTTCACAAAAACATCATCACGCTTCGTGAATAGTACTCGTGAATAGTAACTCATGAATAGTAACTCGTGAATAGTAACTCATGAATAGTAACCCCGACATGAAAAGTTCTAAATTTGATTAAAAAGTTCACCAATATTTCGGCATAATGATATTGAAGAAAAAATATCATTTAAGAAGAAAATAATACCCCTTACTATCCCTTACCTCAAAAGAGCAGTACTTCTGACTGGAATAACGCTGAACGAACTTGCACCGTATAGCAACACTCAAGATACAAAAATACACTTGATATATAGAGAGAGAAGTAGAGAGAAAACTTATGTTTCTTGTGTGATTTTCAACTCTAACTTAGCCCTCTATTTATAGGAAAATGCTAGAACGTCAAAGGAGACTAAAATAATAAAATATCATTTTCTTTTTCTTATTCCACACCAACCTTCACCAACCAATTTTGAAAGCCATCTTTGGTAAAAAAAACATCAGCCACCCATGTGCCAACAACCACAAAAACATTTTTCTTAAATAAAATAATTAAAATTTCCAAAAATCAATTATTTCGGAACTCCGGAACTTCAATAATTCACAATAAATAGCTCTTTTATCAGAAAATTCGAATCTCGCGAGTTTTTATAGGAAATTCAATTATCTACAACTTTGCAGAAGGAAGTTTTTCCAAATTCCAAACAGAAATTAACTGAAATCCACAAACGGACGATTTTACAGTCTATAATAAATTTTCGGTCAAAAATTGTGGTCTACCGACACCCAAAACATGTGTTAATCATTTAATGCCACCAAAATACTCTTCCTCCTCATATACTCATATATCCTACATTCATTATAAAAATATCACCATCAATATATTATTAAAATAATATATTTAAATGAATTATTTTATCAGAAAAAGATAAAATATTAATTTTCAACAATTGTCACATTAAAATTTTCCTCCATCTATATCCACATAAAATAAATATTTTCTTTATCATAATAATCAATAATTAATTATTCAAAAATAATATTACAGAATCACAGTACTGACAACCAGGCCGTTCCTAGAATAGAGGGGACTTTCAAATAAGAATTTCTCTTTACTAGCGCGCAATTAGGTGACCAAACCTCTCCTTGACAGAACTTTCTAGACATTGCCAATAATGCTATCTAATAATATTATTCAAATAACACGAATTATTGATCTGATAATGAGAAATATTATACAGTGATAATTATTGAAACAACAATAATATAAAATATCAATGCAGCAATTATTGAATCAATAAAATAAAATATTGAATAGTAATTACTGTAACAATTATTGAGTAGTGCCTTCTTACGTATGAATCAATAATTCAAAATGCTGTGCAATACCGTGTGCTACTGTGCAACAACGCGTATTACTGTATTTTAACCACCGGGTATTCCAATAGTGTAAACGGTAACAACTACGCCGTTATTTTTAAACAACTTATATTTGTCGTTTTCTTCCCCCAATCGCTTTCCGTTATGGGGCCCACACATGGCTGCGCCGTCGTACGAATATTCCATGACCAAACGAATATTCCCCGACAACAATGAATATTTTATAACCACTTGCGTATTTTGAAAAAATTTCATATACCACCCTTAACTTTAACTTTTATCAATTTAACCATTTACTAAATAGAAATTATAAGAAAATTGAATACTTTTATTTCATAAAATTCAGGGTCTTACAAATTCTATCTATCTATATCTATATTCTATATATCTAATTATATCTAATAAAATATAAATAATTTTGAATTTCTCGCTCACTCAATAAATCATCTAGGACGTCCAAAGTTTGGGATAAATCCCACCATCCATCTATCTAATAAAATACAAATGATTTTGAATTTCTCGCTCACTCAATAAATTATTTGGGTCGTCCAAAATTTAAAATAAATACCAACGTCCATAGTGCCGGAGGCACGGACTGTTGCTAGTAATAGATATTGCACTTGGTTAAATTAATTTATTTTAAAATAATTTAAAAATCATTTTAAATAAGTCTCAAATAATTAAATTTTTTATGACTTAAAACTCAACTTATATTAATTGTCAGACACCTTAATAGCAGTCAAAAACAACTTATTGGTTAAGTTGTTCCCGACATTAGTTGTCTTTGGGGACGGAGGGAGCACGTTCTTTTCCGTCCAAACCTGGAAACACAGCAAATAGAAAAAGAATCATACCACCACCGTAAAACACCCGTCCTTGAAAAATACCATCGTATCGTATTTTTCTTCTTCCCTATATATTGTGTTGTTTCACTTCCTGTATGTACAGGACGCAATTTGCAAACTAGGGTTTATTTAGCCCTCCCTTTTCGTCACATAGTGATTTCCCATTGTTAATTTCTCCTTTTCTTTCTATTTCTCTAATTCTCTACGTATATACGGCCTTCCGAGTGTTGGGACACATTGTTATTTTGAGCTAATTTGCAAAATAAAAATTGTGATCTATGGCTCAGTCCGGCAACAGCGTAAGCTTCACACACTCTCTCTCTATATGTATTGTGATATATAATCTTGGATTTTATTCTTACTTGCTAATTATATATATATTTATATATATATATATATATATATATATATATATATATATATATATATATATATATATATATATATATATATATGCAGGGTGCTGGTATTGACAACACTTTTAGAAGAAAATTTGATCGGGAAGAGTACTTGGAACGTGCCCGTAAGCGTGAGCAAAAGGTTTTCTATTCACACCCCCAAAATGCTCTTACTTTTGTTTGAAGAATATTTTTTTTTGTTGATGAATCTATTTTTTTTGTTGTTATGTAGGAGGAGGAGAAATCTAAGTCCAAATGTAAGTGAGTTACATTTTTGATTGTTGTTTCGCCTTCATTAGTTTCTCATGGATGCAATTTGTATATGTAGACGTTTTATTGATTGGTTGTAAGTTTGTGTAATTAAAATCTATTTCTCAAAATCAATTTTTGTTTGCAGCGAAAGGCCCTCCTGTGCAGAGGAAACCCTTGAAGCATAGGGATTATGAGGTGGACCTCGAATCTCGCTTGGGAAAGACTCAGGTTAGCTACATTCATTCTTATTTATGTGTTGGCTTTTGTATATAATGTCTATTTTCTAATTAACAATTGAATTGAGAATTTGTATGAGTTGAAATTCTTACTCTTCATTAGGAAAATTATTGTTTGCCTTCATGAATAGCATACTGATACTTTGAACTGTTCGCTAGCTGGTTGACATGATTTATTTAGTTTTCAAGTATTGAAATAGCATCGCTTGATGTAGAACTTATTGTGGTCAAGGAATTGGAAATTGGGTTTCACATTTTGTTTATTTATCTTAAATTGTTAGGAGTAACGTGAATTAGGTATAAGTAATTGATATTTGGATAGAACTCTCCTTGCATAATTGAAATTTTCTGACGTCAATAACGGGCTCACATTGTTTAGGTGGAAAAGGAAGGATTTTATTTACGTGTGGACGGTAAACTAATTAGTGATTTTGTGTATTTGATTGATTAGTTTTATTTTTTTATTTTTTGGGATCTGCCTAGATTAGGAATTTGCATTTTGTAATATATGGTGGTTGTGTTTCTATCAAGTTTATTTTATTTATTTTTTGAAACTTGTTTCTGGTTGACTCAACATGCTCAATCTTTCTGTACTAAATTTTTGAATGTTGAAGCATGTGTTAGGCACTCAATTTAGTTTGGTATTGGTTCTTTCTTTCTTGATTCTTTATTCTATTGACCATTACAAGATTTATTTCATGTTTTTTCTTTTCTTTTTTCGGCAGGTTGTTACTCCAATAGCACCCTTAAGCCAACAGGTATCCTCTGATCTCATCCTGATATATAACTACTCATCATTTGGTGTTGAATAATATTTAATTTCAGGAGTGCCACTAAATACTACTCCAATATCTATAATTTGTATAACAATAAACTTACTGTACAAGGTATATTGTCCTTTGATGTAGGACAATATTCAAAGATGAATATTTTCAGAAAATTAAGGAAAAATAAAGGAAAAGTGAACTTGGGTGATGCTACGTACACCACTACCCCCCAAGGATTTCTCAACCGCAGAAGAGATAATTTGATCGCAATCAAAATATCGTAATAATGATTTTTCAAAAATTCAATAATCTAATTAACTTGTGGGGGATTAAATCAATGTTTATAAAGAACCCTAATATTACTAAGGGAATAATAATAGTACTAAAAGACTAAAGTAACCTTGCTAAATATTAAAAACCTAATAACTATTAAATGTCCTAAATCCCCACTAATAAATAAATTACATTAATTACTCTTAAATTAAACATAATAATTTTTTCGTACAATACATACAAATTCCTTCTTGACTTATCAAACAGATAAAGAATGAAGAAAATATAGTCTCCCTTCCAATTACTAGTGGTGTCTATTTTGTTTAATCTAGAACAATAAAGCTTTCCTTCTAGCACATTATGTTCAATTCGTTTTTTCTGTTAAAAAAGTATGTCATCAGAAAAGAAAAAGCATTTGGGTTAGCTATACCTCTATTTTTGGATAGATCTTGGACCCTGGTATCAGAGCTATTTTCATTCTGTCAGTTGTTTATCATCATTTTTCTGTCTATGGTAAACCTACTATAAATCTTTTCATCCACATTTTGAATCATCAGGGTAACTAAAATAGTCTCTCCATGAGATTTTTGTTTATTTGAATATCCTCATAGTTGCTGCTCTATAACTCCTGCATCTTTCTCCCAGATTTAAAGATCTGGTCATTATTGCTTAATAAGGCCATGCTTCAAAGTAATATAAGCAACAATAGCAATGCTTATTTTCTTTGTTTTTTCATAAAATTTGAAATGATAAACAGTATACGTTAATAAAGAGAAAAGAGAAAAAAAAAATCTAAACTCGCGCAATGCAAAATTTAACCTTTTGAATTGCATTTAAAGGGAAATTCCTTGATCAATTTCAGAAGGCAAAGAAGAAATTATACCAACATCGAGCCCAAAGCTGTTTCATTTAATATCAAACAAATTACTCTTTCTGAAACAAAGTTGAAAATGTTTTACACTTAATAAATTTTTTGTCAAATTTGTCAATGA
This sequence comes from Panax japonicus, assembly GCA_020205505.1. Classification (NCBI taxonomy): domain Eukaryota; kingdom Viridiplantae; phylum Streptophyta; class Magnoliopsida; order Apiales; family Araliaceae; genus Panax; species Panax japonicus. The sequence continues at coordinate 55,716,874 of CM035100.1, forward strand.
TGTCCAATTGGACCTCTGAACATCTCAGTTTACTCTATAACCTTAACTAAGGAGCACCTGTACCCTTGTTTTTGACATCAACTATTTCCTAAAGCTCTGTTATCAAATGAATATTTAAAGCACCTTTTTTTGACTTTCCCCTTTATTTTAATAAAAATGTTTCCCGAAATAGCCTAAAAATACTTAGAAAAAGGTTTTTCAAATGAAACCTGATTATGAACAATAATGATATGTGCAAATAGAGCTCAGCTCCGTTTCCTTATATATATAGAGTGATGGAATATGGTGGAAGATAATAAGAATTTTGTTAGTAATTCTTTTGCTACGTTCTATGTAAAATCTCTACTTTGGCATGCATAACATAATTAATTCTTTTGCAGGCTGGATACTTTTGCTCAGTTTGTGAATGTGTAGTGAAGGATTCTGCTAACTATTTGGACCATATTAATGGAAAGAAACGTATGCAATCCTTTTGCTGCTGCATTTATCATTTTGTATTTTAATGTGTTTCACACTACTCATGGTTGTTGTGTTTTTGTTTCCAGATCAAAGAGCTTTGGGTATGTCTATGCGGGTAGAACGGTCATCTCTTGAGCAGGTTAAAAACATATTCCGAACTTTTGTTTTTAATGAGGAAATTCTGGAGCACTGAAAATATAAGCAGCTGAAAAATTATTTTTGTTGGAGTGAAACTACCTCTCTTTTTGTCTTTAAGTATCACATGCCATACTTGAGGGAAGAGAAAAAAAACAAAGAAAAGCTAAGAATATAAAACTTGCAGTTCTCCTTTTTTTCTTTGTCATTTTCTTAAAAAAAGGAAACTGGCTGAATGTGCTATCGGGTGTATATCATCAAAAGTTACGACACTTATCATTCATGGGCACTTTCCATTCTTGTTCTTAGATAATATAGATAACTACTATTGAATCTTAACCCAATGTAAATAAAGTAGCATCAATTTTGTTGAAGAAGGGTGTATACTCAGTCAGGAAGCAGTTGTCTCCTCTCTGTCATATTTTGCAGTGTTGCAACAGACAGGAATGACATGGATTGGTATATCTGATATTGTTTCCACAAATTACTTGATTGGATCATTGTATTTCATTACTCCAAAAATTTTCTGTTGTAACTTGGACGTCCTTTAATTGTAACAAAAAATGAAATGAAAAGAAAAAGGATAAACTAAAATTGACTACCATGATTTTGAGTGCACAAATGACAGGGCTAACTTCTTCGTTTTGGATAGAGATTGTATATGAAAGGAATTAAAATATAAAAACTATATAGTAGAATTTTCATAATTGTTGAGCTTCATATATGATTTTGAAGGTTTGGAAAGCTTTAGGTAGATGTGTTTCTTCACTCGTGTTCCCTCTGTCGTCGGTTTCAGCACACAACTATTCCCTATTTGTTTATGAACTTCTGGCTGCTTTGTGGGTTTGATTTATGTAGCTCTTTCAGGGAGTGAAGAGTTTATGCTTCTTGTACACTTGTTCGTCTTTAGTCAATGTATATATACAAAAATTGCTTAAAAAACAAATAATATGCATGGAAGCGAGATCCAAAAACCAATAACAATTGTCCCAATTGTATCTTCACAATTTGTGTCTATTTTAAATAATAAGTGTTGATGTTGGAGTCAAGATCAATTTGTCATGAAAGGCATATAAAAAGCTGAAATTTTGTTTGTGATGTACAGGTGCAGCAGCGTTTTGATAATCTCAAGAAGAGGAAAGATCCTGGAACCTTTACTGAGCAAGGTGTGAGTTGAAATAAGATGTTAATTATTGTTACAATATGATTAGAGATTTTATTAAGTGATTGCCAACAAGATCTGTTGCATAGCTCTATGACATTGTGTGCAGCTCTTATATTCTTATCTATCATATAACCATGGACACGAGGATGGTAAATTGAAATTGGTATTCTCTTACCCTTTGCTGTTAGATTTGGATGAAAGGATCTTAAAACAACAGCAAGAGGAAGAGGAGAGGAAGCGCCAACGTCGAGAACGAAAGAAAGAAAAAAAGGTAAGTACCATAGGATTCCTTATTTTAAATGGTCATTTGGATGTCCTAAGTCCTAACTCATGACGCAGTGGTGGAACTTTTTATCACTTGTTTTTGCTGCAGTTGAGATATTTATATATTGCAGCCCTTATTTTCTTTATATTATGACTTTCCCTTTTTTCCCCCATTGTTGTATCTGTATGATTTCCTTACAAGTTATTTCATATGGTTGATTGTTACTATGTCTCATGGATCAGAAAGAGAAGGCAGAAGAGGAGGAGGTAGAGATAGACCCTGATGTCGCAACTATGATGGGATTTGGGGGTTTTGGGTCATCTAAAAAGTAATAATAATGCTTGACCTCCAATTCGGCGTTTGCCTGATGAATCCTATCCCTTTTAATACTAAAGAAAAAATTGGAAGTTCTGTCGAAGGCAGCGTAGTCTTCTGTTCTTGGGCTTCAAAAGGATAAGTGGATATTTTCAGCATTCCTTTAGTTTATCTACACTAACAGGCCAATCAGGACTTTCTCCTTGATAGTTATTCTTTATCCTTCTCAATGTAATCAGTTATGTCCAAAAATCAGCTTGGCTTTGTAATAGTCTAATAGCTTTTGCTTATGATTATGCAGTTTTAGTGTTGTGAATGTTGTTGAAGTGTGAGGTTTATAGGGAGGCAAGCAATTCAAAGGCTTGAGCTTAATGGCTGGCTTTCCATGCACAGATTGAATAGTTGAGATTTATAGCCCTTATGATGTTGGTGACGACTACTTTTTCACCGAGATTTTGTGGAATTTGGCAAACATTTATGAAAACTAGTCCTGATGGCATACGCTTTTGTAAAGATATAATAGGAGTTTTATCAAATTTGGGATATGAAAAAAAATAAAATGGGTGAAATTGTAATAAAACCAAACTCGTAGGGGGCAAAACGAAATAAGATTTGTGACAAAGTCTCAAAAGAAGTGGTTATTCCCCCCTCCCCCCTCTTACCTCTTAATAGTATAGATATGTTAAAACAAAAGTTTCTAAAACTCTACAGTTAATAGAAGAAGGTTTTGACAATAACTTAAGAAACATCAAATAATTATAGGCCCTAAAATGAAATGTATATCTAACATAAGTTCTATTAAAAGTAACTAGTATTGGCCTCCCTTTAACAGATATAGTATATTGGTTATCCTTATTTTTTTGTTCCTTTTTCTTTATGAATACAATTTATTATTCAAATAATACTTTAGCAGAGCAATATGTTACAAGCAATTTCTTGAGATTGCACATTCTCTACAATTAGTATGGCAATTGTTGGTCTAGATTCACCAAGCAAGTGCAAAGAAGCTACATGCAACAACCAACATAACAAAATAAATTTTGATTGACTTGATAATAAGGCCACTTGCAATGCTTGTTTCCCCTTGTAAATAATCCCCCACATTGAACAATTTTAAGGACCAGTTTATTTTAAACGCAACTAATTTAACTTACATTGACTTGATAATAAAGCACTTAAAATTCTTCTTCGTCTCTTAAGGAAGCATATTATTATTCCTCAAATTAAGTTTATCATATTATTCCTCAAATTAAGGAAGCATTAATAATAGTTTTACTCCAACATACAAGCTTTGGAGAAACAACTTTTATTTATAAATAGTTGCAATTAAATTGGGTGGATGTATACTCAAGCTTGATGTTTCCCAAAAGCAATACAGTATATTAATTTGATTGATGGGCAATATAAAGATTAAAGACCAGGCCCCCCATATATAAAATTTGTTGAAGGAGTTGGAAAAAACCTAGGAATATGGAGAATGAAGGTAATGATCCACCATGATACAATCAAAAGGAAAATAAATAACTGGAGAATATGAGAGGTCCCTGGAATTACTACAAGACTTTAATAAACTCAAAATTTTTTGACTTGCTCTCACAAGGGGTTGGTTTTAGAAAAATGGAACTATACTTGTTGCATTCCTCTGCTCAGACTATAGTGACAAGTGATCAATCATTATATGACAAGTTGGAATATTTTTCATTGCACCCAAAAAACACAGAACAAGAGACATAAAAAAGTGCTTTCAAACAGACAATATTCCAACTCAAGTCCTGTAAAAAAACATAGCATTTCAAACATGAAAACAAATATCACTTCCTATTGCCTGCTGTTCTACTTGATGTATTGAGAAACCCACTTGAAGCCATCTCCATAGCCCATTTTGCGCACAATGCTGCACATGAATACCTCAAGAGGACGCACACCTGAGTCTGCCAAATTCACCTTACCCTTTCCGGTGGTGAAGTTGGTCAGCCCCAAATGATAACGCAGTTCATCTTCTGATGCAGCATAAGGAATGTCAATCTTGTTGCCCAAAATAAGGAAAGGCACATTTGCCAAAGACTCATCAGACAGAAGTGCATCCAACTCTTTCTTTGACTCTGCAAACCTCTCCTTGTCATATGCATCTACTAGGTAAACAACTGCATCCACCTATTCATCCAGCAATTGCATATCATAAACAAACTTGCATACAGCTTAAATTGAATAAAATTAAGTCGGGAAAAAATGATACTAAAATCAAATAAACAAAAAAGTACAAAGCTTGACAAACTAGAGCAGAATTAATTAAATATAGTTTAATGTGTAACATAAATTGCAAAGTACTTATAAATTCTTGCATTATTACGGATTACTAATAGACGGAAGTGGTTAGTATGAAGTTTATTTCTTTGTTAGCTCTACAAAGTGCAAAAAACTATTATATACTAATATGGGTCAAAACTAGTTAAACTAAATCCAACCATATTTGTAATAATAATATGGGTCCAAAACCAAATGGTTTTGGTTAACTATATAGTTTTCAACTTAAATTGCCATGTCTACCTTCCATGAAACAAATAAACAGTCATTTATTTGGGATTTATGAAGGCACGACTAATAACCTGATATGTAATCATTATCTAGTTTAATGGGTATATAAGTATGGTGAGGTACTGCTGGAACACCTCCTGAAATGTGAAAGGTGCTACCATCGACTCCCATTGTCACAGTTGGCCTCCCATGAAACAATTAAACACAAAACCGTGTTTCTGGGATATGGAGCACTCAGTATCCTGATATGTATTGAAATATAGCTTTCGCAATTGGACTCATTTGTATATAACAGAAACATTAAACGAGATAAAAGTAAAAAGTAAAAGGGCTAGCCTTCAATTTAAAGTGTGTATTTTGTTTTCTTATTGAAACAATGATAAACATAAATAGGTCTACATGAAAAGTGAACGTACATATGTTTTTTCATTTAAAAAAGCAGAGAGATATATTGATTATCCTACTATGACAAACAGAATCTTTCAAAAAATAAGTTTCAAACAGAAGCTATGACAGTCACAGAGATGTAGGAAGATGTCTCCAAAACACATACAAGTTAATAGCACTGTGAGCAAGGAAATTAAAAAGAAATGTCACATAAAAGAACAACTTTACAAGCAGTCAATTTGTCACAAGAAGAAGAAACCACTGAAAGCTTCTTAACAAGGAAATAATGAAGACTTTTAAAAGTCACAAGTATACTAATTTTAGCATTTTAGCATGAAAACTGACAAGTCAACATCACGAAGTTAAAGACCAGAGTTGCGATGTTATAAGGCCACTAACCAACAACATGAATGCCAAAGAACCTAACAATAACCAACATAATATGAAGAATTAACAAAAGCAATTAATAACATAGGGTAGGAAGATTCAATATACCTTGGCGTAGTAATCTTTCCAAACTCTACGAGCAATCTGATGACCACCTAAATCAAAAGCCTTAAACTTGATTTTCCCAATACTCAGCTCTTCAGATGTTGGGTACTGAGTTGGCTGGTGTTGAACCAATCTCTGCCAAATTCCAACACATCATTATTTTTTTCAGTCATCAAAGAATTACAACTATATGTATTAGGCTGTTAGCCACGACCATGCATATTTTATAACAGCTCTATTCCTTCCACTCAAAAGGGCCCAACTTTAAGATAAACTTACCAAAAAAATTAAGAAAAGACAGGTGCATGTTATTATTCATAAATTGTAATTACAAACTAGCAAGAAGCCAACATAGCTTTTCAACTACCTGCATTTAGAAGTATAGAGGCACCCCTCACAATTGAATTAAAAAATTGCAAGTGACAATTGAAAACCTCAGAAAGAGAAGAAAACTTTCAAGGAATGAACTTTTTAAAGTATGTATTGAACTTGTATTGGGTTTTCTAATTTTACTGTAAAATTTCAACTCAGCATAAACCCAATCACATCCACCCAATTCCTGTTTCATGTCAAGCAAGACATTGAAATTTTAAAACCCACATGTTATAAGGGGGAAAAGCTTAAACCCACAGAAAGAGAGCACGGAACATGAAAAAAAAATCCCATTAATAATTACAAATATACACAAGAATAATTAACAAACCTCATCTTTCAACATATGAAGCAACGTGGTTTTGCCAGCGTTATCAAGACCTAAGAACAAGATCTTAGCCTCCTTCTGCCATAGACCTAATGACGCAAGAACTCCATAGAACCAATCCAGCAAAAACATGATTCTCGTCCAAAAATTTCCAAAATTTAACCGAAAACGTAATTAACAACCAACAACCAAAATCGATCGATCCACGAACTCAACAGTTCGCAAATCTCTCGATTTCTTCTACCCAAAAGCCTCAAATCGTTTAAATTCTAGAGAGAAAAAAGCTTTGATTTTGAGAAGTGTTTGTATTTGGATGGTGTGAAATTGAATTCTAATTTTGTACAGTTACGACTATTTTTCAACCGGGCAAAGATCCAACAATGCCCATGACGTTTTCTCGATGTTCCACTTGTATTCTATACTCTCTTTTTTTTTTTCAAAAATATCCTCAACTTACAATTTTTGGTCGACTATGCCCTGACGTTAACAGACACGCCAAGTAGGACATTTTGCTGATGTGACAAATAATTAAAACAAAAATTGCTAATGCAATATCTAATGTGTGTGTATAAAAATAATATTTTATGTGTTTTTATAATGTAACCCTCTTCTTTTCTCTCCAAAGCTTCTCCCAAATCTCTCCCCCTAAATCAATTTTTTGTCTCCTCTGTTAAACCATTTTCGTCTGTAACTGAACCCACAAAATGAAGAAGAAATTATTGTCAGTTCTCTATCCTCTGAGCTCCTCAAAGAATATGGTTCAGAAGGGTCTATTTCTCTTCCTTAACGCCTTGATTTCAGTTTCTCTCACATCAAATTAACCCATACGTACCCTTATCCTCTCCACACTCGATCTTTCCCCAGATGATGGCCGCTCTACTCTTGGATTTTACAAATGGGTTTTTTCAAGACCCAATTTTGAACCCACTGATGAAATTATTTCGTACTTTGTCAATTATTTTGGTCGCCGGAAAGATTTTAAGGCGACCCATGAAGTTCTTGTTGATAGTCGTGGGGTTGCCGAAGCTAAAACCCTTTAATCTTCGATTGATGGCCTGTTTCGGGTTGGGAGACCCACGCAGATAGTTTCATTTTTCGATACAATGGCGAATGATTATGGATTTGTTAGAAATTTTGATTCTTTGAAGTTAATTGTGAGTAAGTTGTGTGAACATGGTTTTGCTAGTTATGTTGAGAAAATGGTTAAAAATTTGGCTAATGAGTTTTTTCCAGATGAATAAATATGTGATGTGCTTATTAAAGGGTGGTGTGTTGCTGGGAAATTAGAATAAGCTAAGAGGTTAGCTGGGTCGAGTTGGGATAGTGGATGAAGGGCCAGCTAACTCGGGCTCCATCCATGGCTGCTAATATACACAAGCAGTCTGATATGAGATTGTTGCATGGGGTTATGGCCGCTTGCGCCGGTGTACGTTAGCAGCACTGAACCTCTCTTTGGGCTCCTTATGATCTATTAAAACCTTCATTTTCCTTTGATTCTTGAGGAAGAAGAAAAAGAAAAAGATTATGATCTAGAAAATTTTGTAATGGGCTTAATTATTAGTTAATTTGAGCTCTATTTTTTCCGAAGATCTAAAATGAGGAAGTAAGGTGAGATAATAAAGTCTGTGAAAGTGTATAGGGTATACCAATAATGATGATGAAGGTGAAGACTGAGAGAGAATCTGGAGAGAGAGAGAAAAAAAACAAATAATAATGTGTTGAGGGAAAAAGATAAGAGAGAAATAGTTTAGTCAGCAAAAATTGTTCAGGTGTAAGCAAAAATAGTTTAGTCTATGTGACATATCTGTTAACGCCAGGGGCATAGTAGATCCAAAAATTATAACGTTAAGGATATTTTTGGACAAAAAAAAGTATAAGGTGCATGTGGGACATCGGGAGTCACGTGCATTTTTGGACCTTTGCCCATTTTTCAACCAATTGAATGGCCTTTGAATAATGTGGAGAAAACCGTTGGTTGATCTAGTTGTTTTACTAAGAAGATGTGTATCAATGGGGTTAAATATTTTTTTGATCACTGTATTTTATGTTAACTTACAAGTGAGCCACTCAACCGTTTTTTCTTACAGTCAACTCATTATACTTTTGTTTACTTACAAACCATTAAAAAATTCGTTAAATACTTTAACGGATTGCCACGTTTGATGCCACATAAGAGTCTAGAGAGAAAGTTGACATAGCAAGAGAGAGAAAGCAGACATGATAAGAAAGAGAAATAAATATAATAATATTAGATTGAGATCAAATAATATTAAGGAATATAATGTATGGGTTCTTTTCTGTGAAACTCCCAAGCTCTTTTTGTTCACCAATTGAGATTTTCTTCCACAGAACAGAAACAACGATTGATGGGCATATATCAAACTTTGGTGTTCATTCACGAACCGAGCTTCCAGTAAGATATTTTCCTTAAACGACAAGGATATTCGATGTTCTTCTTCACTACTGTTATGGTGAACACCAGATCCTTGTAAGTTTTAACAAAATTATTAACTTTAATACTAATAAACTCTGAATTTTTTTTGTGACTTTGTACAATTATCACTTAATCCGTAGTACTCTGTTCAGTTTCTTCACTTTGTAGTTATGATATAGAATGGTGGAGTTTTGGGGCTAAAGGCTTTGGGGTTTGGATCTTGGTGATCTGAATCATTATCGGGTCTAAAGAGTAACAAAGATCTATGATTTTGTGTAGTAAAGATATGTGATTTTGGGTTTATGGATAATTTTGTTTTTAAAAATTTAATGTATATAGATGATTTTGTTTGGAGATAAGAAGATGATGAACAGTGGGGAGTTATTTTGGTTGGAAATTAACTCAAATGAAGAAGATAAAATTTATTTTGATATGTATGTTTAATTTATTATATTATTGATGTAAGACCCCAACTTTTATGAATAAAGATTTAATTTTCTCTAAATGTTATTTTGAATAATAAGGTGTGGATTTGATATAATGTTATAGTTGTGGGTAATGTTTATAAATTTTGCAAAGTAAGCAAGTTGTCATAAAATATTCGTTTGGTCGGGAAATATTCGTTTTATCAGAGAATATTCGTACGACGACACAATTATTGGTAGACCCTACAAAGGAATTACTATTGGATTTAGAAAGCGACAGAAATAACTTTTTTATAAAAATAACGACAAGGCTTTTACAGTTAAAACTATTGAAATAACCGGTGATAAAAGTACAGTAATACGCGTGATTGCACAGTAGCACACGATATTGTACAGTGTCTTTGATTATTGATGCTTACGTAAGAAGTCACTTAGTTTTATTCAATTATTTTCATAGTAGTTGTTGCATAGTATCCCATATTATTGATTCAATTATTGTCACAGTATCATCTGCAAAATATTTTATATTATTAAATCAATAATTGAGATGACACTGTTATTCATATTATTATTTGTATTATTGACAATGTCTAAAAAGTTCTGTCGAGAAAAAGAATTTTGTCATCTAATTGTGCGCCAATAAGGAGAAGTCCTTATCGGAATGCCCCTTCTTTCTTGGGAATGATATGTTGTTAATATTGTAAATTATAATATTAATGATGAATAAAGATCGTGTTGATTAAAGATAAGAATAATAATTGATGAGTGGAAGATGTTTGTTCAATTATCTTTTTAAATTGGTGTTTGTTCATTTAGTTTTTTTAGGATACATAATTCATATGTGGCCCCAATTTCCTTCAAAGGAGGTAATCTTTTGATTGGCTAAGCAAATTCTTTCCTTTTAATATTGGATTGCCTTCACAGAGGGGTATCGTCTGATTGGCTAGATTTCTTTTTCTTTTAAGTTGCCTCATAGGAGGGCACTCCCTTATTGGTTGATGGTTTTAAATTGGATACTGATCATGAGTTGCGCTCGTGAATTTTTTTTCCTTCTATTCACCCGTGATATTATTCAAATAGTACCCTCCCATTCTTCTATAAATAGGATGCTTAGTTTAGAAATGAAAATCATACCAGAATCAGAGAATTCTTCTTCTATAATATTGAACGTATTTCTTTTGAGTTTGAGAAAGTTTTGAGTGTAGAAAACAATATAAGTTTTCTTCAAGAATATCATTGTCATACCAGTCAAAAATATTCTCCTTTTAAGGTAAGAGATATTATTTTTGTTCAATATTCGTAATAAATAATATTTTCTTCTATACTCTGTAGTATGTAAGTAATATTATTTCGTTTTATCTTCCTAATTCTACACTTATTTTGATAAATATTGCTTCTATACTCGGAATTAATAGATTATCCTTGAAATTTGCGCTTTATCTAGCATCGTTTCATAGAAATATTTTTCTGAACATTCTTGTTAAATTTTAAACTTTTCATGCCAGAGTACTATTTATAAGTACTATTCATACATACGACGCTATTCATATATACGGTACTATTCATACATACGATACTATTCACTCGGGTACTATTCACGATAAAAATTGATTTCTTTTCTGTCCAAATTATTTTTGATACATGAATATTATTCTTGAATTTTACTCCACAAAGCAGTTATCATGTTGATAATTTGGACATTCTTAAACTCTAGATAAATTGAATTATAAATCTTTAAAATTTATCCTTGATCTCACTTAATTGAATTCTTATATCATTGTCATCAACCTCATGTTTATATTGTGATGAAAGTCATCTTTGGCCTGTAGTGCATAGATGGACTGTTGATTGGTATAATTATGTCCAGGAATTATGTATCGGTATAATCATGACCTGTAATATTACAAATGATGTAATAAAAGTCCTCATTGGCCCGTAGTGCATTGATGGACAGTTGTTTGGCATGATCATGACCACTGGGGATACTAACAAATATCCTTGACCCGTAGTGCATGGATAATTCGGTGATGTGGATTATTTATTGATATGTGTTACAGAGATAAAATATTGATGATGAACTTTTAAATCATAGAAGATAATAGATATCATGCTCAACTTGATTCTTCTAATGGATTGCTTGTTCCGCTGTAGTTAAATTTGTTGTTTATTGTATTCTATCAGTTTTACACTGTTGAAGGTTAAGTATAATTTATTCTGCATTATCTTAGTCATAATATTATTTGTTGGGCTAGTTGGGCTCGCCTTTTTTTTTATTGTTCTCTTCAGAAAATGAGAATATAACTGAGACTAGTCGGAGAATGGAGTGATGATCCAAGATGGTGGTTATAGTAGTCCTCACTATTATATAAAATAGTGTGACAATAATTGTAATGAGGACTTCATTTGAGTTTGGATATTGTCTACGAGAAAATATTCGTGTTAAAACTCTCAACTTACTTTTGTCGTATTGTGTAAATTAAGTTTGTATTTAAATTATGCAACATGTATTTGGCGACTCAGAATATGTTGTGTATACCTATTTTGGGAGCGTCAATAATTGAATATAAATTATTGGATGTTTGCTCATTTTTAAGTCTGTGTAGATTGACTAAATTAATCGTTCATTTAAGTAGTATGTGGTTACTTCTGATTATCGATTTTGATCTCATTTTGTATTTGATTGTTCTTTGCTAGATGAAATGAGAGAGAGAGAAAAGTGTATGCCATTTAATAAATGTAAAAAATTCATTTGAAATAATATTTATGCCTTACCTAAAAAATAATTTTCAAATAATTACAAAAATAAGTAAAAAAATATATTTTCATGTTTTTTTTTCTTAAATTTTTTTATTTCATTTTATTTTTAAAAAAATTCTTTCATATTCCCCTTAATTTTAATTAACATATTTTTAGTTTTTATGTTTTATAATTTCCTTATTATATTTATCTCTTACTTGATTAAATAAAAATCATTTGATATTAATTACAAAAATAATTAAATATTTTTTTTTGATTTTTTAGCTTAACTTTTCTAATTTATATTATACTTTAAAATATTTTTTTCATAAATTTTTTCCTCCAAATCCACATAATGAAGGCTACGTAGGATAATCTTTGACATATAAGCTATTTTTTACAATTTAGTAGCTTATGTGTATTTTCGTTTAAAGTCAACATGATTTAACAGATTTTCTAACGGTTTGTAAGTAAACAAAAGTATAGTGAGTTAATTGTAAGAAAAAATAGTTAAGTGATTCACTTGTAAGTTGACATAAAATATAGTGACTAAAAAAACATTTAACCATGTGTCAATGCTACTGGTTATTTATGGGTCGACTTTCTTTGGCCAATACGAATTCTGGAAAATTTTATATATATTGTCATCGACTGAATGTAGGCCGTTAGATTGAGAAGTCGCGGCTTAGATTAAATTTGGACACTATCTGATGGAAAATTAATAAATTGAGTGTATAGGAGTATTTTGACAGATGGGATGTCATTATGCGTGTGACCGTAATTATATATAGGGGTGAGCGTGGTGCAGTGTGGTGCGGTTTAAAGCTTAAACCGCATATAAAATTACTTAGGTGCGATTTGAAAAATCTAAAACTGCACATGAAACCGTTTGTGATCGATGTGGTGTGGTTTTGAACCGTGCAATTTGGTTTCATTTGGTGCGGTTTCGGTTTCAAAATCAATTGAAATAATAAACCCGTAAAATAGTTAGCAAAATATCCACGTAAACGTATTACGCAGTAAACACAATCATAGAGTTAATTTAACAAAATAGTTCCAGGCATCAACAATTACATGGTTGATTAATACTATGTTATCACATTTGATTAGAAAATACCAAGCCACTCTTGATTTACAAACATAATTGATACTATTTATTCTTCATTCAACCCTGCAATATCTATCTTCTAAAATAAAATGAGGAGACTATTTTATAATAGAGAAATTATATATACTTGTAGCAAATTTGAGAAAACATGATGATTATTTGGTGCGGTTTCGGTTTTATGCGTGCGGTTTTGACTAGTAACTAAATCGAAACTGTAAATTTGGTTTTTCAACCCATCTAAAACTGCCACATACGCCGGAACCGTTGGTGTGATTTTTGGTGCAGTTTCGATTCTAATTTGATTTCTTGCTTAGCCCTAATTATACGTGTACTTGGATTGACAATATCTTTATATAAAATAAAATAAAAAAAAACAATCTTTTTGATGATCATGGTGCAACAATTAGATTTCTTTACAAGTACGTATGTACAAAATATATTTTCATATGTATAAAAATAAAATTAAAAATTAAAAATTGCGTAAGAGTTAGGGGGCGTTTGATAATATTGAATAAAATAGTTCTGAATATTTAAGTACCCTAAATGAAGTAGAATTCTGAATACTGAATGAAAAATATATATTTAATAATTGACATATTTGAAAGATCTAAATAACATATTTTTATTACTAGTAATTGTCCGTGGTTGAAGGTACGGAGTAACGAAATCCTCTCTCTCCGTTTCAACAATCCCATTTTCATTTCCTCTCTCTCTTCCTTCTTCTCCCACTACCCTTTCCAGCCCAAATCTAAATTCAAAATGAGATCTATCTTATTAATATAGATTTTATCCCTTTGAAAAAAATTTAAAATTATTGTAAATTTATTTAATATTACTTAATATAATAGTTAATATTTTAAAAAAATTAAATATAAAATCTTCATTTAACAGTCATTCAACCCATTCAGTCAAAAAAATACACTTACCGATTCAATCATTCAAACTGTTATAAAATTATATATTGTGTGGATGTCTAGATACATTCCTACCCATGTCTAGATACATTCCTACCCCTCTTTATTGTAATTACCTTTGAGCTTTGTAACTCTCATATCCTTTAAGATTTAAAACTCATGACCTTTGAGTTTTGAAACCTCCAAATATTGATGTTGATGTACCTAACTATAAATAGTTGTATTGTCTAGAGGATGGGAGATGCTAGAAAATATTATGAGTATACTCTCTTTTCTCTAATCATTTGTTCTTAATTTTTAGTAATCTTTTATAACACGTTATTAACGCGAAGCTCTTCTCACATTCGTCTTGAAGATAATTATATTTGATTTGAAGGAGAAAGTATATTTATCTATTATATATATATATATATGGATACTTAAAATTTTTTTAGTATAACATACTGCATGTTATTCCATTCATAACCTATTATTAGAATTTGTTGTTCTTGGTTCTAGCATGCTAATGACTGTCATACTCAAGTGTAAGTCATCATCACACCACCCTCAAATTGTTTTGTTGTTATACGGTGTAATGTCTAACCTTAATTATTGTGTAGTATTTATTTTTATAAAAGTGTATTGTAATTTTGCATTCCTTCCAATCTAAATAAATCAAAAGGGACCGATAAAATACATGATGATTACATTTTTAGATATTTTCATATCTCAGCAGATAACAACTAGAAGATATAATCTTTAAAAGGGTACTTTCTAGTTTCCGTACTAAAACATTCTTTTTAAAAAAATTGATATATTTTTAATGATTTTTGATATATTTCCTTTTGGCATGCATGGTAACATATTTGATATATTTCTAATGATTTTTTATATATTTCCTTTTGGCATGCATGGTAACATATTTGATATATTTCTAATGACCTTTTGATAAATTTTTGTATGAAGTTACAATGACAAATATGCTTAGTAGTATTGGTTTATTATTTTTAGTGGACAAATTTAGTTTCGTGTTTTAATGCATTTCTATAAATTGTTTCATTACAATTAAAACTGAACATATATAATTATTTAATTTGATGGGGGAACATGTTTTGTAAGACCCCAAATTATTAATAAATGAAATTTAATTCCTCTATTTATTATTTTGAAATAGTAAAGGTTGATTTGATTAATGTTGTGACGCCCCCAAAATAGGTATACATCACCCATTCTGAGTCGTCAAATACATGGTACATAAACAACTACAATTTCATTAATACAATTGTCGTGCAAAATACGAAAACACATAAACTGTGAGTTTAAATACAAATATTGTCTTCTAGACAATATCCACACTCAAATAAGTCTTCATTACAATTATTGATACACTATTTTACAAAATAGTGAGGACTACTAAAACAACTATCTTAAACCATTACTCCACACCCCGAGTAGTTCCTGCTATATTCTCGTCTCCTGAGAAGAAAAATGGAACAAAAAGGAAAAGGGTGAGCTCAACTAGCCCAGTAAAGAATATTATGACTAAGATAATGTACAACAAATTATCCTTAGTCTTCAACATGGGAAAATATGATAGAATACAATAGACAATAAGTTTTAGATCAACAACTGCAGCGGAAACAACAATTCATTAGAAGAGTTAAGTAGAGAATGAAATCTACTATCATCTATGAATTTAAAAGTCCATCATCGATATTTTATCCCTGTAACATCAATCAATATACATCATAAATCAAATATTCATCTTTGCACTACAGGCCAAAGATATTCACCAGTTGGTCATGTTTATCTAAACACCTGTTCATCTTTGCACTACGGGTCAAAGATATTCATCAGTTGGTCATGTTCATCTAAATACCTGTTCATCTTTGCACTACGGGCCAAAGATATTCATTATAAAATCATTCATCTTTGCACTACAGGCCAAAGATATTCAGTTATATCATCATTTAGGACTGAGGATGATGAAAAATATTTTAAAGAAAACGAATCCAGTGAAACAAAAGAACAAATATTAAGAATTCGTACATTAAAGAATCCAAGTTCAAAAATACTTCATAAATAACCAGAATGGAGTAAAATTCAAGAATAAAGACCAAAACATAGATCCAATCAAAGATAGGAATCATAACAGAAAATTTTAGACACAGAAAAGAAAATTTATTTTTTCTGTGAATAGTGTCGTATTCGTGAATAGTGCCGTATACGTAAATAGTAACTCCGACACTAAAAGATAGAAATTTCACAAAAAATATCATGCTTTATGAATAGTACTCGTGAATAGTAACTCATGAATAGTAACTCATGAATAGTAACCCCGACATGAAAAAATTTTAAATTTGATAAAAAGTTCTAACCAATATTTCGGCATAATGATATTGAAGAAATAATATCATTTTCGACTAAAATAACATCCTTTACCTCGCAAAAACAGTACTTCTGACTAGAATACTGGATATAGTGCGGAAAGAACTTGCACCGTATAGCAATACTCAAAGTACTAAAATACTCACAAAATACGCTCGATATTATAGAGAGTGAAAGAGAGAGAAATCTGTAGTTTCTGGTGTGATTTTCAATTCTAACCTAAGCACCCTATTTATATGAAAATGCTTAGAACACCAAAACAGAAAATTTAAATACGACACTATTCACAAAAAAATTATTTTTTTTTTCTGTGTCCAATATTGTATGTTATGATTCCTATCTTTGATTAGATCTATGTTTTGGTCTTCATTCTTGAATTTTACTCCACTCTGATTATTTATGAAGTATTTTTGAACTTGGATTATTTAAAGTACGAATCCTTAATATTTGTTCTTTTGTTTCATTGGATTCATTTCCTTTAAAATATTTTTCATCATCCTCAGTCCTAAATGATGATATTACTGAATATCTTTGGCATGTAGTGTAAAGATGAATGATTTTCTGATGAATATCTTTGGCCTGTAGTGCAAAGATAAACAGGTGTTTAGATGAATATGACCAACTGATGAATATCTTTGGCCCGTAGTGCAAAGATGAACAGGTGCTGAGATAAACATGACCAACAGATGAATATCTTTGGCCTGTAGTGCAAAGATGACTATGTGATTTATGATGTATATTGATTGATGTTACAGGGATAAAATATCGATTATGAACTTTTAAATTCATAGATGATAGTAGATATAATTCTCTACTTAACTCTTCTAATGAATTGTTGTTTCCGCTGCAGTTGTTGATCTAAAACTTGTTGTCTATTGTATTCTATCAGATTTTTCCCTGTTGAAGACTAAGGATAATTTGTTGTACATTATCTTAGTCATAATATTTTTTACTGGGCTAGTTGAGCTCACTCTTTTCCTTTTTGTTCCATTTTTCTTCTCAGGAGACGAGAATATAGCGGGAACTAGTCGGGGTGTGGAGTAATGGTTCAAGACAGTTGTTTTAGTAGTCCTCACTATTTTGTAAAATAGTATATCAATAATTATAATGAGGACTTATTTGAGTGTGGATATTGTCTAGAAGACAATATTTGTATTTAAACCCACAGTTTATGTGTTGTCGTATTTTGCACGACAATTGTATTAATGTAGTTGTAGTTGTTTCTGTACCAGGTATTTGGAGACTCAGAATGGGTGATGTATACCTATTTTGGGGGCGTCACAGTTGGTATCAGAGCTTAGGGATATGGTCTCTGGCGGAGATCGGGGAATAGAACTAGGATGAGAGAGACGAGTAAATCCTTCGCTAGTGTGTCCTACCTAAGTTTATTTGTTGATCGGTCATAATATAGGGGTGTTATGTGATTTGTTAATTTTTTTAATTAACACTTGTTTTATGGCAGTATTTAAGAATATCGACTGAGAATATTAACAGTGGAGTAAATGAGACCGTGGAGACACCTTTGCTCACCAACGAGGAGAACGTGCAACAGGCTAACAATGTTCCTCCTGTGAACAACACCACTGAGCTGATGATGAACGATGGTATGTTCAGGAACTTTCTAGAATTCATGCAAAACCAAACGAGAAAGACTACTGTTTAAAATACAGGTGGAAACACTGGCAACTCACGGATGGTCACCGCTAAGCAGTTCAAGGAGTTAGGACCGCCAGAGTTTTTGGAAAAGACAGAACCACTTACGGCAGAAACGTGGATAAAGCAGATTACTAAGATATTTGATGTCTTGGGATGCTCAGAGGAGCAAAAGGTTCCTTTCGCCACTTTCATGTTACGAGGAGAGGCAGATTATTGGTGGGAATCCGTAAAACGTACTCAGTCTACCGCACTGAAGATGTCTTGGGAGAAGTTCCAAGAATTGTTCAACGACAAGTACTTTCCTGAAAGTATTCGTCACATTAGGAGGTAGAGTTCATCAAGCTGGAGAAAAACAATATGAACGTGTCGCAGTACGAAGCTAAGTTTGCCGAGTTGTCCCGATTTGCATCCCATTTGATTCATAATGAGGAGAGAATGACACGAATGTTTCTGCGAGGTTTGAAACCTAAAATACGTCAATACCTCATTTCTCACAAAATTTGTTTATATTCAGATGTTGTAAATAGGGCTCAGTTATTGGAGCGCGATAATGAGTCGGCTCAACTGAAGAATAATGACTAACAACTCGATGATAATCGTACCGGTGGCGACGGTCATCAGAACAATGATAACCATCGTGGAGAAAATTATCATGCCAGAAATGGTAACCACTTTAGTGGTAATCATGGACAAGTGGATGAGCACAACCCTGTCTTATGATGACACGAGATTGTATGTCATTAGACATCTTGTATGATAGTGGCAAAACACCCTTCCAACGTTGGGTTCGCCTCACCCTATTTGATTCACCAAATATAACAACTAAATGATATATACAACACCTTTTTATACTGCTTAGGGAGAACCACCACAGCTAGAGACCACCGTTCTATTTCTCCGTTACCCTCGCTCGACCCAGCTACACTCTTATTACCTGAAAAAGAATTGTGAAGCAAAAGGGTGAGCACAACTAGCCCAATAAAGAATATCATGACTAAATATAATTAAATTATCAATAGCCTTTATCAGTAATAAATCAGAGATTTAGAACATATGGTAGATGATAAAACTTTTCAACCATAGTTGCAGCGAAACGAGCAATCCATTAGAAGAGTCTAATAGACTATAAAGTCTATTATCTTCTCCATGTTAAAAATCCACCAATAATATTTTATCTCTGTAACATCAATCAACAATTCTGGTCCACAATCATATGAATAACTCATAATTGTAAGACCCCAAATTATTAATAAATAAAATTTAATTCCTCTATATATTATTTTAAAATAGTAAAGGTTGATTTGAATAATGTGGTTAGTTGTGGGTAAAATGCGCAAATATTTTAAATAATAAAGTAGTTATAAAATACTCATTGTTGTTGGACAATATTCGTTTGGTCGTGGAATATTCTTGCTGTCGAGGAATATTCGTATAACGGCGCAACCTTGTGTGGGGCCCATAACGGAAAGCGATTGGATGAAAAAAACGACAAGTATAAGTTGTTTATAAATAACGGTGTAGTTGTTACCGTTAATACTGTTGGAATAACCGGTGGTTAAAACACAGTAATACGCGTTGTTGCACAGTACCACACGGTATTGCACCAATTATTGATTCTTACGCAAGAAGGCACTATTCAATAATTTTTACAGTAATTACTATTCAGTATTTTATTTTATTGATTTAATAATTGCTGCGTTGATTTTTTAAATTACTGTTGTACAATAATTGTCACTACACAATATTTTTCATTATCGAAGCAATAATTTATATTATCTGAATAATATTATTAGAAAATATTATTGGAAATGTCTAGAAAGTTCTGTCTAAGGAGACGTTTGGTCACCTAATTGTGCGCCAGTAAGGAGAAATTCTTATTGGAAAGCCCCCTCTTTCTTGGGAACGGCTTGGTTGCAAGTACTGTGATTCTTTAATATTATTTGTGAATAATTAATTATTAATTTATATGATGAGAAAAATATTGATTTTATGTGGATATAAATGGAGAAAATTTTTAAAGTGACAATTGTTAAAAATTGATATTTTATCTTTTCTGATAAAATAATATTTTATTATATTATTATAATATAATAATGGTGATATTTTTACAATGAATGTGGAATATATGAGTATATGAGGAGGAAGAGTATTTTTGTTGCAAAAGTTGTTTAAAACATGTTAAACATGTTGGTGGACCCATTTCTTGACTGAAATTTGATTATAGCCTGTAAAATCGTTCGTATGTGAATTTTGGTCAATTTCTGTTTGGAATTTGGAAAAACTTTCTTCTGCAAAGTTGTAGAGAATTGAATTTCCTATGGAGGTTCGCGAGATTCGAATTTTATGATAAAAGAGCTATTTATTAAGAATTATTGAAGTTCTGAAGTTTTGAAATAATTGATTTTTGGAAGTTTTATTTATTTTTATTAATAAAAACATTTTTATATGCTGTGGGCATCTTTAACATGTGCATGGTGGCTTAATTCAGATTCAAGATGTGGGCGTATGAATTTTGTTTATATAAAATATTATTATATTCAATTTTATGCTTTGGTGTTCTAAGCAATTTCCTATAAATAGGGTGCTTAGGTTAGAATTAAAAATCACACCAGAAACTAAAGATTTCTCTCTCTTTCTTTCTCTATAATATCGAGCGTGTTTTGTGAGTATTTTAGTACTTTGAGTATTGCTATACGGTGCAAGTTCTTTCAGCACTATATCGAGTATTCCAGTCAAAAATACTATTCTTTCTGAGGTAAGGATGTTATTTTATTCTAAAATGATATTATTTCTTCAATATCATTATGCCGGAATATTGGTTGGAAATTTTTATCAAATTTGGAACTTTTTCATGTCGGGGTTACTATTCATGAGTTACTATTTATGAGTTACTATTCACGAGTTACTATTCACGAGTTATTATTCACGAGTACTATTCACGAAGAATGATGATATTTTTTTTATGAAATTTCTATCTTTTAGTGTCGGATTTACTATTCACGTATACGACACTATTCACGAATACGACATTATTCACAGAAAAATTAAATTTTCTTTTCTGTGTCCAAAATTGTCTGTTATGATTTCTATCTTTGATTGGATCTATGTTTTGGTCTTTATTCTTGAATTTTACTCCACTCTGGTTATTTATAAAGTATTTTTGAACTTGGATTGTTTAAGCTACGAATTCTTAATATTTGTTCTTTTGTTTCACTGGATTCGTTTTCTTTAAAATATTTTTCATTATCCTCAGTCCTAAATGATGATATAACTGAATATCTTTGGCCTGTAGTGCAAAGATGAATGATTTTATAATGAATATCTTTGGCCCGTAGTGCAAAGATGAGCAGGTGTTTAAATGAACATGACCAACTAACGAATATCTTTGGCCCGTAGTGCAAAGATGAACAAGTGTTGAGATGAACATGACCAACTGATGAATATCTTTGGCCTGTAGTGAAAAGATGACTATTTGATTCAAGATGTATATTGATTGATGTTACAGGGATAAAATATCGATGATGGACTTTTAAATTCATATATAGAAGATAGTAGATTGCATTCTCTACTTAACTCTTCTAATGAATTGTTGTTTCCGCTGCAGTTGTTGATCTAAAACTTGTTGTCTATTGTATTCTATCAGATTTTTCCCTGTTGAAGACTAAGGATAATTTGTTGTACATTATCTTAGTCATAATATTCTTTACTGAGCTAGTTGAGCTCATCCTTTTCCTTTTTATTCCATTTTTCTTCTTAGAAGACGAGAATATAGCGAGAACTAGTCGGGGTGTGGAGTAATGGTTCAAGACAGTTGTTTTAGTAGTACTCACTATTATGTAAAATAGTGTATCAATAATTGTAATGAGGACTTATTTGAGTGTGGATATTGTCTAGAAGACAATATTTGTATTTAAACTCACAGTTTATGTGTTGTCGTATTTTGCACGATAATTGTATTAATGTAGTTGTAGTTGTTTCTGTACCATGTATTTGACGACTCAGAATGGGTGATGTATACCTATTTTGGGGGCGTCACAGTTGGTATCAGAGCTTAGGGATATGATATCTGACGGAGATCGGGGAATAGAACTAGGATAGGAGAGACGAGTAAATCCTTCGCTAGTGTGTCCTACCTAAGTTTATTTGTTTGTCGGTCATAATATAGGGGTATTATGTGATTTGTTAATTTTTTTAATTAACCCTTATTTTATGGCAGTATTTAAGAATATCGACTGAGAATATTAACAGTGGAGTAAATGAGACCGTGGAGACACCTTTGCTCACCAACGAGGAGAACGTGCAACAGGCTAACAATGTTCCTCCTGTGAACAACACCACTGAGCTGATGATGAACGATGGTATGTTCAGGAACTTTCTAGAATTCATGCAAAACCAAACGAGAAAGACTACTGTTTAAAATACAGGTGGAAACACTGGCAACTCACGGATGGTCACCGCTAAGCAGTTCAAGGAGTTAGGACCGCCAGAGTTTTTGGAAAAGACAGAACCACTTACGGCAGAAACGTGGATAAAGCAGATTACTAAGATATTTGATGTCTTGGGATGCTCAGAGGAGCAAAAGGTTCCTTTCGCCACTTTCATGTTACGAGGAGAGGCAGATTATTAGTGGGAATCCGTAAAGCGTACTCAGCCTACCGCACTGAAGATGTCTTGGGAGAAGTTCCAAGAATTGTTCAACGACAAGTACTTTTCTGAAAGTATTCGTCACATGAAGGAGGTAGAGTTTATCAAGCTGGAGAAAAACAATATAAACGTGTCGCAGTACGAAGCTAAGTTTGCCGAGTTGTCCCGATTTGCATCCTATTTGGTTGATAATGAGGAGAGAATGACGCGAATGTTTCTGTGAGGTTTGAAACCTAAAATATGTCAATATCTCATTTCTCACAAACTTTATTTATATTCAGATGTTATAAATAGGGCTCAGTTATTTGAGCGCGATAATGAGTCGGCTCAACTGAAGAATAATGACCAACAACTCGATTATAATCGTACCGGTGGCGACGGTCATTGGAACAATGATAACCATCGTGGAGGAAATTATCATGCCAGAAATGGTAACCACTTCAGTGGTAATCATGGCCAAGGTAATAGAAGAAATAACTCAAGTGGAAATTTAAAGAAGAGAAGATTTAACAATGACGGGAAGACGTCGGCACCAACACCAGCAACGAATTTTAGAGGAGGAGAAAGACCGCCAGTTAGATGCTACAGATGCGGAGAAGAGGGACACATAAGTCCAAACTGTTCACAACCTTCCAAGGTATGTTATAATTATAGAAAAGAAGGTCATATCACTCGAGATTGTAAGGTTGCGAAACCTAGTCCAACAGGGATGGTGACTTAAAAGGCTGTCCCGGACAAGTCAAGGTCATCGGTTCTTGGAAGAGCTTTTTTCGTAACTTCTTAAAAAGCGAGTAACCCGAACAAAGATAGCACGGGTTAGTTAATTATAAATTTTTGCGAAGTTATACCTTATTAGATACCGGTTCTACACATTCATTTATCTCTCCTACTTATACTCAACGTTTAAACTTGACTCTGGAGAAAATTA